>JAZGTN010000045.1:4960000-5463989 GCA_037783415.1 Leptasterias polaris
TTCTGGCAGTGGCTGCTGATTGTGCTACAGCACCTTGTAAACCATTAGAAGGTTCTACATAAATGGGTCTCATAATTCAAAACACAGCTCTGCTTATCCTGTTGAAAAACAATGAATGAGTGCTTTGATACACGCCTAGGGATGTGATAGAGCGCTCTATAATAACACAGTAATGGTATTATTATTATTATGGCGGTAGGGCATAATTGGTTTTAACGGAGTGTCTGAAATGTGTATAGATGTTGCTGCCTTTTGGTAATGAATTGCATTTCACTGGGTCTATGTCCTGGCTACTACAGAGCCTTCTACAGATGAGGTACACTCAATTAGTTTTATTCATTAGCCATAAACAAGGCTTGAAGTCACTGAAAAAGAAGTATGTTTGAAACCAAATGGCAAAAGAGGAAATTTAGGGGAATATTATAATGCTTTGTAGATAAAATGTTATGTTTTTTTGTTTGCAGTTTTCTTGGCAAGGGGTTAATCAGAGCATCACCGGATGAAGTTTACAAGGCTGTCAAAAATCCAAGGACGCGGTTCATCTATGACAACATGCTGAAGGTATGACTCTATACATATTTCTTGGTTTCAGGAACATGCTCATTCTAGCCATTTAGTCTTCAAGAAAATATCTCATTAAAAGAACCCCCGAGAAGTTGTTTTTGCAACTTTATGCCCATTTTGACAAAAATGCAAGGCTTTACCCCTTGTGATTTTAGCCAATTTCAGCCCATTTTCGACCAAGAATGTATAGCTTACCCCTTGTAATTTTACACATTTTTTGCCAATTTTCTTCTAAAATGCAAGGCTTACCTCCTGTAAGGTTACCCAATTTCATCCCATTTTCAAAAAGAAGTTTTATTTTATACATGATTTTCAGCCCTTTTTTGACAAAAATACAAAGCTTACCACTTGTGATTAAATGCCATTTTAGCCCATTTGGGAGAACAAATCAAGTCTTATCCTTTTGTTCTAAGCCCATTCCAGTCAATTTTTTTACCAAAAATGCGAGGCTTTGTGATTTTATGCAATTTCAGCCCATTTTGACCAAAATGCAAGAATTACCCCTAGTGTTTTTAAAAAAATTCAGTCAATTTTTGACTAAAATACCAAGCTTACCACTTGTTGTGATTTTAGCAAATTTTAGTAAATTTTTTACTTTTAAAAAGCAAGGCTTACTCCTTGTTTCTTTAGTCAGTTTCAGTCCATTTGTTGACCACAAATGGCCAGGCTTATGATTTTATTCAATCTTAGTCCAATTACATTGAAAAAATGCAAGGCTTACCCCTTGTTATATTATCCAATTTCACCGGCTTTTGACAAAAAAGCAAGGCTTACCCCTTATTATTTTATACATGATTTTCAGCCCATTTTTGACAAAAATACAAAACTTACCACTTGTGATTAAATGCCACTTTAGCCCATTTTTGACAACAAATCAAGACTTACCCTTTTGTTATTAGCCCATTTCAGTCCATTTTTTTCCAAAAAGGCAAGGCTTACCCCTTGTGAGTTATCTAATTTCTGCTCATTTTCAACAAAAGAGAATATTGTGTTTTTAGCGATTTTCAGTTCATTTTTGACCAAAAAGGAATGATTACCCCCTGTTTTTTAGCAAATTTCAGCCCATTTTCAATAAAAATGCAAGGCTTATCCCTTGTGATTTTATGCAATTTCAGCCCATTTTCCAGCAAAATGCAAGGCTTACCCCTTGTGATTTTATGCAATTTCAGCCCATTTTCCAGCAAAATGCAAGGCTTACCCCTTGTGATTTAATGCAATTTCAGCTCATTTTCCACCAAAATGCAAGGATTACCCCCTTTGATTATATGCAATTTCAGCCCATTTTTGACCAAAATGCAAGGCTAACCCCTTGTGATTTAACAGGATTTTAGCCCATTTGGAAAGCCAGGCTTAACCCTTGTGATATTATTTGATGCCAGTCCTCTTTGGACCAAAATGCAAGACTTATCCCTTGTGATTTTATGCAATTTCAGCCCATTTTCCAGCAAAATGCAAGGCTTACCCCTTGTGATTTTATGCAATTTCAGCCCATTTCCAGCAAAATGCAAGGCTTACCCCTTGTGATTTTATGCAATTTCAGCCCATTTTTGACCAAAGAGTAAAGCTTACCCCTTGTGACTTTATGCAATTTCAGCCCATTTTCCAGCAAAATGCAAGGCTTACCCCTTGTGATTTTATGCACTCAATTTCAGCCCTTTATGACCAAAATGGAAAGCTTACCCCTTGTGATTTTATGCAATTTCAGCCCTCTTTCGACCAAAATGCAAGGCTTACCCCTTGTGATTTTAGCCCATTTTCGACAAAAAAGCTGGGCTTACCCCTTGTGATATTATCCGATGCCAGTCCTCTTTCGACCAAAATGCGAGGCTTACCCCTTGTGATTTTATGCAATTTCAGCCCATTTTCCAGCAAAATGCAAGGCTTACCCCTTGTGATTTTATGCAATTTCAGCCCATTTTTGACCAAAGAGTAAAGCTTACCCCTTGTGACTTTATGCAATTTCAGCCCATTTTCCAGCAAAATGCAAGGCTTACCCCTTGTGATTTTATGCACTCAATTTCAGCCCTTTATGACCAAAATGGAAAGCTTACCCCTTGTGATTTTATGCAATTTCAGCCCTCTTTCGACCAAAATGCAAGGCTTACCCCTTGTGATTTTAGCCCATTTTCGACAAAAAAGCTGGGCTTACCCCTTGTGATATTATCCGATGCCAGTCCTCTTTCGACCAAAATGCAAGGCTTACCCCTTGTGATTTTATGCAATTTCAGCCCTTTTTCCAGCAAAATGCAAGGCTTACCCCTTGTGATTTTATGCAATTTCAGCCCTTTTTTGACCAAAATGTAAAGCTTACCCCTTGTGACTTCATGCAATAGACTGCAAGTCTCGCGCGTATCCGAACGAGAAAACACGTCAAACGAAGAACATTTTTATTTCTGAAATCAAATCTTTGTTTTAAATTATATCTCATGACAAAATCTGAACAACAAAAATAAATTATTACAATTTTATGAAATTAGTTTTAGCTTTTTAAAAAAATACGCCAAAGTGTGTTAATTATTATTAAAAACAAATTAAAACTCTGGGACAAGGATGCTTTTTTGATGTTAACTTTTTAGAAACCCCTTACGCAGATTCGTGAAGGTCAAACGGGTTTTAAATTGACCCGTATCGCAGTTTAAAGAGGAATGCCGACGCCTCAACACCATAGACTGCAATGAAAAGGGTTTGCTTTGCAATTACAGCATCAGGCGATTATAATACCGCATCCAAAACAAGCTTTTACATAAGTTTTATGATCGGAGGTGAGCACAAAATTCTTAATTTTTTGCAATAACCGGAAGCTGAGGTCAAGTTTAATTCTCGGGTTTTCTTCGTTATATTGTTGAATTGGTTTTACTTTCATATTTTGTTATCACTTAGTATTACATTCCCAACAACATGTATAATTTTCTAGGTCATAAACTACGTTAAACTAAAATAATTGACGAAACAAAATCTCGCCCACGTAAAACTCCATATGGTTGGGACCACTATGGTCCCGGAAGTTCGAATGCGTGCGAGACTTGCACAGTCTATTTCAGCCCTCTTTGGACCAAAATGCAAGGCTTACCCCCTTGTGATTTTAGCCCATTTTCGACAAAAAAGCTGGGCTTACCCCCTTGTGATATTATCAGATGCCAGCCCTCTTTCAACCAAAATTCAAGGCTTACCCCTTGTGATTTTATTACCCCCTGTTTATAGCCAATTTCAGCAATTGTTTTAATAGAAATGCAAGGGTTACCCCTTGTGATTTAACAGGATTTTAGCCCATTTGGAAAGCCAGGCTTACCCCTTGTGATATTATCCGATGCCAGTCCTCTTTCGACCAAAATGCGAGGCTTACCCCTTGTGATTTTATGCAATTTCAGCCCATTTTTGACCAAAATGTAAAGCTTACCCCTTGTGATTTTAGCCCATTTTCGACAAAAAAGCTGGGCTTACCCCCTTGTGATATTATCAGATGCCAGCCCTCTTTTAACCAAAATGCGAGGCTTACCCCTTGTGATTTTATGCAATTTGTTACAAAAATTGATAAAAAGCTGGACTTACTTACCCCTTGTGATTTTCAATTAATGTACCTATCGTTTCTACATGTTTCTTAGTACATGTAGTTGTCATTGTTATTTGTATGTTTTGTGTATTTGTAGAGAATGGATATCATCAAGGAGCTGGATGCAAATGTACAAGTTGGTGAGTAAAGAATTAAACAATACACCCTCATGATAGTTTAAAGGTAGGGTCATAGATTGAGGTTTGTTTTCACTGAAATGCTGATTTATAGGCAAAATGATAAAGAAAGATAGAATATATACATCCTACTTGCTGAGAAAACCTTTAAAAACTCACAGTGTTTTCACAAGAATGTCAAATCCATTCGTGTTTAGCAACAGCAGTTACCAACCGCATCTCTGGCTGCAGCATTTACAAATAGGCACCAGCCCTCAGAAATCTAAGTAACAATTGATACATGAATAGATTTATATGTTTTTGGTAGGAAAAATTATCCAAACCATATTACTGCGAAAGGATTTTTTTCTCAAAATAGTTTATACTATCAAAAGCTGCAGTGCTTCTCATCATGTATCATTACTTTTTAAAGTATTTACCAATCTATTACCCTACCTTTAAAGGCACTGAACACGTTTGGTAATTGTCAAAGGGGTCATTCCACGCCAACTCACCTAAAATTTTACAAAATTGACCGTGACCGACTCGGATTTTTTTAAAGAATCCACTACAGGTGTTATGAACACACGCCAAAAATTTTCAGCCAATTCTTTTTGGTTTTTAAGATACCACCCCTTCAACAATGTAGCCCTGCCCATTTTTTCACCCCAAATGTTGCATCGGTGAGTTTTGGGCAATTTCAGAGGCCCATATCTCAAAATCAAGATAAGATATACCCCTGATAATTAATATTTATGATGACTGGTGCCCAAATTATCAAAATCTACTGTCACAATGGGTATACAAAATTTACTTTTTGTGTAATGGGTCCCCAAAAATCTAAAATTGTACTGACGTGAGGGACTTTTTGTAAATTTTGAACCCCCCTTGTGCCCACATAAAATGTCAGTTTGCTTTTATATGACATATGGGTAATGTCTAGGTACATATGAGTGCCCCCAAGCAAGGAAAGACCAATCACAGATTCAATGGGTGTTTGGCAGGGGTGGAAATATGGGCCCAGTGTTGAAAACGTCCAAAATACCCATTCATTCTATTGGTTTTTTGGAGGCGTGGCAAATTACTCAAGGACTTGACAATTTTTTTATCTGCAAACACTGTATCTGGGCTCTGTCTGTAAGAAAATTCATCTTGGCCTTTTGAATTCTTCATGGTAAAATAAAATATTTTGTAAGATGCGTTTTTCGCATTTTTTGTAGTGTAAGTCAACACTGTAGCCCCCCCCCCCCCAGTCTTTTTGGAAAAGTTTGAAGTTAAATTTATCCTTCAATTCACATACCCTGAGTGTATCCATGCTACTCAGACTAATGTTTATGCAACCAATGTTTAATATTGCCCCAAAACAGAGTTTATTAGACATTCAATTACGCATTACCATATGTACACAATATCAACAAGGTAGTTGTGATTCCTATACCAAATAACTTCTTACTGTGCATACATGTAGGTCCAAACAGACACATCGAAATCCATTTAAGAAGTTTTGGTTACAAGTCCAGTGTATCTTGCAATCATAGTGTCAATTGTGATACTATGCATATGGTCAGCTACATAAGCCTTGATTGAGAATGGCCACAAAGAAACAGTAACTGGAATTTTAAACAACTGAATTGACTGTGGAGAACAAGAAACTTTTTTCAGTTGAGGTGCCCAGTGCAAATTTCTACAAGTAATACATGCCTTTATCATGTTTATCATGAAAAGGTTGTAAACAAGTTCTTGAAGTCTAATAAAAGACAATACAAAGATGCATTAAAAGAACACAAAACTTGTGAGAAGTAATATTATTTGAGATTATGTGCAATGTCTCACATTCACAGGTCCTTCAATATTGTTGTCAGTGCTGATATGAATTGCTCTCTCATATCCCTACCAAGTGTTTGGGCAGCTTTTACATTGACCTTCAGCAATTTAAAAGAATTCTCTAACATTGAGAAAAAGAAAAGACAAAAAAGTCAAAGATAATTGTTTTGCTCAAATTTTAAAGCTGCTTTTGATTCTATAAAATGTTGCAGTTTGTGTTGAACCATGGTTAAACCTACAGTAGTGTAATGCTACTATGTGAATTTATTGAAAGTAAGGTATATGGAGGCAATGTATTTTTATAAACACTGCTAGTCTTCATACATACTTGTGAATGAGTGTTGTTCCAACATACACGTATACAGTTTACATGAATTTGTCATTTAATTGGTGGAACACGTACAATGTGTCATACTTTATTTTACCATTTATACTGTTCCTACACTCCAAAAGTTAATATAGGAGTCCTATACTAACAAATATAGGACACCTGGGGCACTTTGCAGCTAACCTTTGTGTATACTAAAGATTTTATATTGAGTGCGTATGTATATTGATTGCGTGCACGTAAGCTTGTGTGCCAACATAAGTATGGCTAGTCGAGATTGCACCTTGTGAGTATACTCGTAGGCATCCAATGTATTTACTATATCAGTATTATGTAGTTTTACATCAGACGACACTCATACTGCAAGACACTGGAGGAGTAGAGAGTAGATTTTAATTGTGGTGGACATGTGCGCAGCCCATCCAGACTGATCAGACAGAATTTAGAAATTGTTTGGTGTAGGAATAACAACTACCTCGATGATAGTTGTGTACGTACATTTTTGTACATGTACGTACACATAAATGTACATACATGTATGTGCATATGTTAAAGAGGCCAATTAAAAGTCCAATACACTCTGGTTTGGGGCAATAAAGACATTGGTGGCATAAACAATAGTCTGAGTATCCTAGAGACATTCAGTGGTATAGTAAATTCTCACTAAAGGCCCCACAATATGCTGTATGTACTACAAATAATGCAAAATACGCATCTTACAAAATATTTTATTTAACCATGAAGAATTCAAAAGGCCAAGATGATTTTTTTTACAGACAGAGCCCAGATACAGTGTTTGCAGATAAAAAAATTGTCAAGTCCTTGAGTAATTTGCCACGCCTCCAAAAAACCAATAGAATGAATGGGTATTTTGGACGTTTTCAACACTGGGCCCATATTTCCACCCCTACCAAACACCCAGTGAATTTGTGATTGGTCTTTCCTTGCTTGGGGGCACTCATATGTACCTAGACATTACCAATATGTCATATAAAATCAAACTGACATTTTATGTGGGCACAAGGGGGGGTCAAAATTTACAAAAAGTCCCTCACGTCAGTACAATTTTAGGTTTTTGGGGACCCATTACACAAAAAGTAAATTTTGTATACCCATTGTGACAGTAGATTTTGATAATTTGGGCACCAGTCATCATAAATATTAATTATCAGGGGTATATCTTATCTTGATTTTGAGATATGGGCCTCTGAAATTGCCCCAAACTCACTGATGCAATATTTGGGGTGAAAAAATGGGCAGGGCTACATTGTTGAAGGGGTGGTATCTTAAAAACCAAAAAGATTTGGCAAAAAAAAATTTGCGTGTGTTCATAACACCTATAGAGGATTCTTTTAAAAAATTAAGAAAAAAATCTGAGTCGGTCACGGTCGACCCCTAGGTTAGTTGGCATGGAATGACCCAAAGACCAGTATTCTCACTTGGTGTATCCCAACATACAGTATGCATAAAATAACAAGCCTGTGAAAATTTGGACTCAATTGGTCATTGAAGTTGCAAGAAAATGATGAAAGAAAAAACACCCTTGTTGTACAAATTAGTGCGCTTTCAGATAGGAATAAAAGGCTTCTGGCCAGAAGTTCTATTATTTTAGTGAGGAAATTACCTCTTTCTCAAAAACTACGTTACTTCAGAGGGAGTCGTTTCTCACAATGTTTTATACTATCAACAGCTCTCCGTTGCTCATTACCAAGTAAGTTTTTATGCTAATATATATTTTGAGTAATTACCAAACGTGTACAGTGCCTTTAAATCTGACAGACACTATGTTTCCTCATTTTTACAGTGTGTTAGAAATATAGTGTGTAGATGCTATGACCATTATCATATTTTAGGCCGCTGTACAAAACAATTGAATTGACTGATAAGGGTGAGGTAACACACATAGTATAAACTGAAATGTAATGAAGTTTGTGAACAATTCATTCACCACAAGATGCTGTAGGCTGGCATAGTTTATCTTTCATTCAAAACCACAGTGGATGGTATTCAGTAGGAGGGTTGTCTTTGAACTGTGTAGATGCAATAGCCACTTGATATCATATTTGAGGCTGACATAGTTTATGGTTTGTAAGCTTTATGATTTATTCATCACTCAAAACCACAGTGGTCAGACAGTAGGAAGGTTGTCTGTGTTCTGTGTAGATGCACTCAACACATGAAACCATATTGCAGGCTGGTCAAAAGTATCCATCATTCAAAACCATAGTGGATGATGTTGAATGGTCAGACAGTAGGAAGGTTGTCTGTGTTCTGTGTAGATGCACTCAACACATGAAACCATATTGCAGGCTGGTCAAAAGTATCCATCATTCAAAACCATAGTGGATGATGTTGAATGGTCAGACAGTAGGAAGGTTGTCTGTGTTCTGTGTAGATGCACTCAACACATGAAACCATATTGCAGGCTGGTCAAAAGTATCCATCATTCAAAACCATAGTGGATGATGTTGAATGGTCAGACAGTAGGAAGGTTGTCTGTGTTCTGTGTAGATGCACTCAACACATGAAACCATATTGCAGGCTGGTCAAAAGTATCCATCATTCAAAACCATAGTGGATGATGTTGAATGGTCAGACAGTAGGAAGGTTGTCTGTGTTCTGTGTAGATGCACTCAACACATGAAACCATATTGCAGGCTGGTAAAAAGTATCCATCATTCAAAACCATAGTGGATGATGTTGAATGGTCAGACAGTAGGAGGGTTGTCTGTGTTCTGTGTAGATGCACTCAACACATGAAACCATATTGCAGGCTGGTAAAAAGTATCCATCATTCAAAACCATAGTGGATGATGTTGAATGGTCAGACAGTAGGAAGGTTGTCTGTGTTCTGTGTAGATGCACTCAACACATGAAACCATATTGCAGGCTGGTAAAAAGTATCCATCATTCAAAACCATAGTGGATGATGTTGAATGGTCAGACAGTAGGAAGGTTGTCTGTGTTCTGTGTAGATGCACTCAACACATGAAACCATATTGCAGGCTGGTAAAAAGTATCCATCATTCAAAACCATAGTGGATGATGTTGAATGGTCAGACAGTAGGAGGGTTGTCTGTGTTCTGTGTAGATGCACTCAACACATGAAACCATATTGCAGGCTGGTCAAAAGTATCCATCATTCAAAACCATAGTGGATGATGTTGAATGGTCAGACAGTAGGAAGGTTGTCTGTGTTCTGTGTAGATGCACTCAACACATGAAACCATATTGCAGGCTGGTCAAAAGTATCCATCATTCAAAACCATAGTGGATGATGTTGAATGGTCAGACAGTAGGAGGGTTGACTGTTTTTTGTTTAGGTACATTCGCCACATGATACCATAATGCAGGCTGGCATAGTTTATCCATCATTCAAAACCACAGTGGATGAAATTGAATGGTCGGACAGTAGTAGGGTTGACTGTATTCTGTGTAGATGCATTCAACACGTGATGTCATATTGCAGGCTGGCATAGTTTATCTATCATTCAAAACCACAGTGGATGAATTTGAATGGTCAGCTAGTAGGAGGGTTGACTATGTAGTATATGTAGTTGCATTAACCACATAATATCATAATGCAGGCTGGTATAGTTTAATCTATCATTCAAAACCACAGTGGATAAGTTGAATGGTCAGACAGTAGGAGGGTTGACTGTGTACTGTGTAGATGCATTCAACACATGATATCATAATGCAGGCTGGTTCAGTTTATCTATCATTCAAAACCACAGTGGATGAATTTGAATGGTCATATAGTAGGAGGGTCGTCTGGGTATTCTGTAGATGCATTCAACACATGATATTATAATGCAGGCTGGCATAGTTTATCTGTCATTCAAAACCACAGTGGATGAATTTGAATGGTCAGCTAGTAGGAGGGTTGACTATGTAGTGTGTACATGCATTCAACACGTGATACCAAAATGCAGGCTGGTATAGTTTATCTATCATTCAAAACCACAGTGGGTGAAATTTAAATGGTCAGACAGTAGGAGGGTCAAATCTTTAATAGTTCTCATATTTGTGTTATTTGTTGACAGTTCATGCAGTCCATGAGGTTCCACAGTTACTACGCAAGGAATCCAGAGATTTCTGTTTGCTGCAAGCAAGCAAGATTGAGGTATTGGTTACAGTCATTTGATTTTCATATTTGTGAATGTAAATTTACATTGAATGCTGTTGGTCTGTACAAATTCTTCATGACACATCTAGGTTGCGTTCGAGTTGTGTTTACTTACTGAATATCATGTAGTATAGTGTGTTAGAACTTGGGAGGCATTACTTTGTATCCCAAATTGAGAACAGACTTAATAACAACGGCTCTATTCAAAGCTAACACTCCTTCCAAAAGAGATTTACACATGATTGCACCTGCAAGATTACTAGTAATAACGACTTTATATTATCCACACCATGCAAAGCTTCAAGACTAAAGCTTTTTGACTAAATTTTCTTTTTATATTTGACCTAACTATCCCAAATAGAAAGACTAATCTTTGTTTGAAGAAACCCTCTGTGAAACTTAAAGGCCCTGTACACTATTGGTAAGATCGAAAAACAAAAATAATCACAGATTCACACATAACTTACATGATTTAAAGAAAGTAATGGTAGAAAGGGTTCCTTAAAATATTTCTGCCTAAAATGCTATCGTTTCTGAGAAATGAGTAAAACAATAGTTTTTATCGCGCGCGATAATAAACTCGATGTTTGAAAAACAGAAAACACATAAGGTCTCTTTTCACTATTTTCTCGTGACCTCGATGGCCAATTGAGCTCAAATTTTCACAGGTTTGTTATTTCATGTATGTGGTTGATTACACAAAACATGAACACTGTCTGTGATTATTTTGTCAGCTCTGCCAATCCTGTATAATACCTTTAATAACAGGAAAGGTCCAACACAAGATGATGAGCTAAATATTTGATGCAAAAACCAGCCTGCCAAACTGAATGTTCTTTTTCAATGTGAATTGCATGACTTCATCTAAAACACTTAGTCTGACTTCTTCAAGCTGTTCTTGCTGAAGAAAAATTACCTTGACATGTCGTGGCTGAGTGGTCAAGCGCACTGGACTCAAGCTCTGGTATTTCTGATAGCAGAGTGAGGGCTCAAGTCTCGGTCTTGACATTTGTGTTCTTAAGCAAGATACCTAACCAGTGTTGCTTCATCCTCTTAGGATGGGATGTAAAGCCAGAAGTCCTGTGTGTTGTGTTATGCACGTAAAAGAACCCAGTTACACTTATCGCAAAGAGAAGGGGGTTTGCCCCTGTGTTTCTGGCAGTGGCTGTTGAATGCACCACAGCACCTTAAAAACAATAATACAAGGTGCCTATAAATGGGTTTCATAATTCAAATCATAGCTCTGCTTATAATGAGGGATTTGATACGCCCCTAGGAATGTGATAAAGGGCTTTATAATAACCCAGTATTAAGAAACCAAGAAAAGTTGGAACATTTTGGTTAGTAACCTCTTACCGCTAAGGAAGACGAATCCATGCTTAGCTTATTAGGTCCCAGTCACTTTCTGACAAATTTGATGAATCTTCACCTCTTTTTGTATCCACCAGTCGTCATCACACGTTGTTGCCTTCACCTCGGCCAGTATCAATGAATGTCCACCATCACAGTCAATCATCAGGAGTCATGTCCTGCCCAGTGGCTGGGTCATCGAGCCAGTAGGCAACAGCAAAGGTCCCTGCTCAATGGTCACTTATTTAGTACAGGTAAATTCAGAAAAATCCAACAGTAGAAAGTGAGATATGCTCTCATTTGTGTTTTTAAGTGCAGTTTTCATGTAGAAATCACACTTAGGACAGCTTCTTGGAAGGCAAGGGGATAAGAGCACCGGACTCAAGCTCCGGTGTTTCTGATCAGTGGAGCGTCACACTTGTGTCCTTAAGCAAGACATGGAACATAAAGCAGTAGGCCCTGTGTGTTGTGTAATGCACGTGAAAAGAACCAAGTGCACTTATCATAAAAAGAAGGGGTTTGCCCCAGTGTTCCTGGTTTGATTGGCTGCATATTGTGCCACTGCATCTTTAAAAAAAAAAAATTAAATTGTCATACTTCAAAAACGTAGATCCTCGTAGCTTGCAGGAAAAATACTGAATGACAGATTTTAGCGCTATATAAGAAGCCACTATTATTACTATTATTTTGTGCACTTTGACTCGTCACCTAGTTGCAATTTTTGGGGTTGTATTACAGCATGCTAAATTACTGCTTTTATCAGCAGTTGACTGATTTTCTTGTAAGCTCTTGCCACCAGAGCAGGTTAACAACACTTGTCGCAACGCAACGTATGCAATTAGAAGCATCGGAAGAATTAGACATTATCTTGACCAAGACATGGCAGAAAAACTAGTCCACGCATATGTCACCTCGCGTTTGGATCAGTGTAATTCGCTACTCTATGGGTTACCCGACTCTCAGATCATGAAGCTGCAGAGAGTTCAGCATACTGCTGCCAGATTGGTGACGCGTGCAAATAAGTGCGACAGTATTTCAGATACTATGAAGGGGCTTAATTGGCTTTCCATCCGCCAGAGAATCGCATTTAAGATAAATCTTCTCACATACAAGACGCTTAATGGACTCGCCCCTTCGTATTTAACAGAACTCATCACACCATATGCTCCTTCCCGATCGCTCCGTTCTTCAACCCAGAACCTTGTCAAACCACCAACTCAACGACCGCGCACTGCTTATGGACGGCGTTCATTCATGGAAGCCGCTCATACAGAATGGAACAAACTGCCTCAACATATCAGGCTTGCATCATCTGTGAAATGTTTTAAAACAAAACTGAAAACTTTCCCTTTTAATAGTTAATTGCGTGTTGTTCATTATGAGAGGAAAATGTCTTTCTTCTTGATCCAACTTTTTATATTGGGCTTTTTAGCTTTTTAAAAGTCATGTCGTTTGAGACTGACACTTCACATCATTGTTGTTGTGCGTTTTTATTTTTCTATTGCATTCTAAAAATCTGTTTACCTTAAATTGTTCAGTATTTCTTAAATTGTTTTAATTTTCTTTTAATTTAATTCTTTTTAACCTTTGTAAAGCGCCTCGGGACCCTTTTTGGGTTAAGGGCGCTATATAAAAGCCGTTTATTATTATTATTATTAGAGTAGCTGTCTATCAACAGATTTGTCTTGCTCTCCTCTGCGCCAGAAAAGACACGATGTAGCAAGGTGGAAGGTTTTTTACATTTTGTATTGGGGTTTTCATGTTATCCCTGGTTAAACTTCAGTTTAAAGGTTGAAAGGCTTCTGACTGGCACCCCAAACAAAGATATATTTACAAAATAGGGAGACTGCAGACTTCAGTTGGTAGTGCCGGCATGTTAAAGTTGTTAATCTTGCTGTCGCAGGCTCAAATCCTGTTCACCTATTCAACCTCAAAATGTGATTTTAATGTCAGAGTTTTTGACTTATGTTAGCAGAGCATAGTGGTCTTTTGGCTCCAGACTACAGCGTTCTCCCTTAACAGTGGTCTGCTGGCCAAATGCCAGTTAAAACACCAGAGGACCAGTCAGAATTCACTCCAAGTGGTCCAGCTGACTAGTTCAGTGTTGGAAAGCATCCCTGTTTCATTTGACAGATTGACTAGTGACAAAGCCAATGGACTAGTAAAATGACAAGCTAACTAGTCCTACTGGCCAGTCACTTACAAAGTCAAGGGCAAACCCTGGACTTACTTTTAGAAAATTGTTACTTTATCAGATGCTCATCTGTCTCTCAATACACAAATTTAATGAGATTAAAGTCATGTGAACCCGTGCCATCAAACCACTATCAAATATACTGTAATTGTTTTATTTGTGTCCATCCAACCACAGGTCTGTGTCGCTGGAAAGGGGGTACCTCCAAGTTTCATCCAATTCCTGTCCAGAAGAGTTCCGCTCAGCGTAGCATACTTGCGCATGTTCATTGAAACAGAACACATGTGAATATCATAGAAATTCCAGTGGCAAACTGAAATACTGCATGGAACCACATGGTGGAATTGTTGCAAGGTCATGTCACACAGGGCAATTTATGCAGGCAACTTGGAGGCAACCTACTGTACTGTATGTACAAGGAACACTTTGGCAGCACTTGCTGTATCTAACTCACTATCCCCAGGAAAATAATGAGACAACTGAAATGTGAATAAATTTCATGCTTGAAGATTGCCTGGAACTGGTTGCATGTAAATTGCCTCATGTGGTACGGCCTCTTAGGAGTCAACCGATCTGCAAACCAGTCCTGCATTGGAAGAGCTAAGATCCCAACGAAGGGGTTGAGGAAATACTTGATTTAACCTTGCCACTCTTATTTGTTATCATTAACTTTAGCTTATCACTTTCCTTTCAAAAAAGGACAGTAAATTAACTAGCCCTTTCTCTTTTTTATTTTTAATGAAATCAAACAAGTTGATAAACAAAAAATTATTGTTCCGCCTTATTTTATTTTATTTTTGACAAACCTCTTATTTTATTTTGAGCAACAATCACAGCAAACCTTTGTGCTCATATGTGATTAATATTTACCTTTATTGTTATGGGGCGGTGCAGTAGACAAGACAAGACAAGACAAGACAAGAAACCAAATGTGTACATACAATAATAATAATAATACGCAGTTCTTATATTGCGCTTTATACTCCCGATGGGTGTCTCAAAGCGCTCAGTATTTTTCCTACAAGGTATGTGGAGTTACGTGTTTGAAGTATGAGACCTATTCCTTTGCATAGCACCATGTAATGGTTTACAAGGTGCTGTGGCGCAATATGCAGCCAATCAGACCAGGAACACCGGGGCGAACCCCTTCTCTTTACAATAAGTGCACTGGGTTATTTTACGTGCATTACACAACACACAGGACCTACGGCTTTACGTAGCATGTGGTTAAGTGTCTTGCTTAAGGACACAAGTGTCACGACTGGGATTCGAACCCACACTCTGCTGATCAGAAACACCAGAGCTTGAGTTCGGTGCTCTTATCCGCTCGGCCACGACACGACACAATCTGATGGTGCTTATTTTATTATAGTCATCAAAAACAGTTTGTAATGCAAACATTTCTTTATCAATATACATGCAATTGTTTTTTACAGGTGCTTTTAATGTATAGTATAACGGCTGGTAGGTGATGGGATTCTGCCTTTGATGATACAGGCATGGAATTTGTTACATAGTTAGTGTTTCATCAGAAAGATATTTGGCTATAGGGCCTACAAAGAATACCTATAGGTAGTTATAACAAGCAATGGCAGCCGTTTTGACAATTTTGAAAGATAGCTTTTTATTCTACCCTTTATTTTTTTCAAATTCAAATCTCCAATAGATAGGTTGCAGTATGACGTAAATCGGCCATCTTTACGGGCAATTTGGAACACACAGTCATGCGTTACGCGTGAGAACGGCGTGCAGCACGCGCACATTTCACAAAACTCATTGCGTGATTGGTTAGTGAATGACGCGGCTGCGTTAATAATTTGAGCGCTTGACGCGCCTGCAAGCCAAAATGCGATTTGCCCGTAAAGATGGCGTCTACTGGGAACTATCTATAGCCCCAATGTGTGTCAAATTCCATGCTTGGATCATCCAAGGCACAATCCCACTAGTATTTCTCCTATATGCTCTACTTACTAATAGTGGCCATTTAAAACTTGTTAATTTAAATTTAACTTTTGTATGAAACCAGTGCTGCATTGTTCCTGTACTTCAACAATGCCAAGATTTGGATGGAATAAGTGGAAAATAATGCCTTGTAGATTGATTTGCCTTCTTAATTTGTTTTCTGTCAAATGTAAAGTGCTTGGATTTGCCGAGCAGCCGAAATCAGTGTTGTATAACTCCTAAGACCTGATCTCAGTCTCAAGACCATCTCAATATCTTTTTTCGTTGACTGTTCTCAGAAGGAAGGTCGGGCTGGTTTCAGTCTTGGTCTTGAATGCCTTGGTCTCTGTCTTGGTCTCCCATTTCCAGGTCTGGACTGTAACACTGGTCAAAATGCAAGGTATATTTTACTTGTGCCTGGTTCTGTGATTACATTTACTAAAAATTAAGCAGATCAACCTGTTAGCATATTCATGTTGGATGTTTATTGTTTGGTACTGATTCATGTTGGATGTTTATTGTTTGGTACTGAAAGGCAAGAACAGTGGGTCATCATTGTATCTTTGCTATGATTCAGGTTGCTTTAAAAGAAAATTGGTCATGGAATAACACAGGGTTCAATACAAAATCAACTTTGGAAGGCTGACAGATCATATTTGATCATTAAATGTAAATTGGATTAGCTTAAATCAATGTATTAGATAAAGTTCAATAAAGTTTGCAAAGCTGCTGCTACTAATGTGTTTAATCTCTTTGAATGAAGACAAGGTACAGTGTAGTAGTGCTTGGAAAATGGCTGTCACTTTGCTTAGGCTCTGAATCAAGATTGGGTACAAGCCTTGATAATATTGACAAGCAACCCCTCTTTGAATTAAAAGAAGGTACAGTGTAGTAGTTATGGCAAAATGGCTGTCACTTTGCTTAAGGCTCTTAGTCAAGATTTGGTAAAAGCCTTGATAATGTTGACATGCACACTCTCTATTAATTAAGACAGGGTACAGTACTCAGGTAGCATTCTGGCAAAATGGCTGTCACTTTGTTAGGCTCTGAGTCAAAATTGGGTACAAGCCTTGATAATGTTGACATGCACATCACTTTGAATTAAGACAAGGTACAGTACTTGTAGCATTCTGGCAAAATGGCTGTCACTATGCTTAGGCTCCGAGTCAAGATAGGGTACAAGCCTTGATAATGTTGACATGCACACTCTTTATGAATTAAGACAATTGTAGTAGTGCTGGCAAATTGGCTGTCACTTTGCTTAGTCTCTCTGAACCAAGATGAGGTGCAGTGTAGCAGAGCTGTAGATTTTAGTGGGGACAATTTAGACCACCAACATTTGGGCTATGTACTGAGATCAGTTGGTAGAACACCCACACCTAAACTCGCAGTTGAGTTCGCAGGTTCTTTGTTCACCTTAAATTTGAAGCCTCATCTTGTCACATTTCAGACAAGTTTTCGTTTTTATTACAGCATGTTTGAGAAAAACGAATGACAGTTCCGGTTTCTATGTGTTTTTATTTTTTTAAGTTGAAATCAAATGCAATATTTTCCTCTGAAATTTATAATTAAGCCCAGCTTGAATATGATTAGAGCACAATGTTTCAGTGTCGGGGGGGGGGGGGGGGCGGAGAGGGTGTGAGTGTATCCCAAATGGGTCAGTTTCGGTGACAGCAACCATTTCAGCATTAGAAGATTCACCAATTTCTCATATTGCAGGAACACTTCACCTGTAAGTATTACATGACATAAATCTGTATTTTCCTGCAAAGACGCTGTATATTAAATTTAGTATTGTAACATAATGTACACTTACTGTTTTGGGGATTATAGATATGTTTTTAACTGCAATGGTTTGTCATGTGTGATGTTGAGATTTGAATACATAATCAGTGATTTTGCATGTTTGATCCGCCCACTTGCTGGAAATGCTGGAATTTTGTATGTTAAGGTGGTAAAAAAAAAAAAAAGTAAATTCAAGAATCTTATAAGAATTTGACAAGTCTTGAAATGCTGAAGCGCTCTATGTGAAGAAATTGTGAGTAACTAGTTTGTTGTGTGTGCGTTTGTAAATTTATTCCAGATTGTTAATACCACCCTTAAAGGTGTGGTCATAGATTGATAACTACTCTAAAACATAATGACCATAAAAACTTGCTTGGTGAGAAGCAGTGCAGCTGTTGATAGTTAAACTATTCTGAGAAAGGATTCCCTTAAAGGTAATATGATTTGGAGAATTTTTCACCCCAAATGAGGGTTGGTGTTCATTCGTGAATGCTGTAGCCAGAGTTGCGGCTAGTACCCACTGTCACCTCGTTTAACATGGTTGGATTTGACGTTCTTGTGAATATAATGTGACAGTGTTTGCTGTTTTCTCAGCAAGTAGACACTGTATTCAGCTGAAACTTTCACATGTAACTTTTATTCTATCTTTCTTTCTAACTTTGCCTATAAATCAGCATTAAATTGAAAAAACACAAAATAATCTATGACCCTACCTTTAAAGTAATAGTTGTTATCGTGAGTAACTCTCATTTTAAAAAATATCCCCAACCAAAGGTTTGAAAAGTTCAATTCGGTTTGGTTAATGTAAATTTGTGTGCAGGTTTCAGTCAAACCAAAAAGCGTTTCTTAATTAATGTTAGTGTTTCTCTCCTTGAAAAAAAAAGCATGACTAAAATTGTATACTAAGTTAAGTTTGCATTCTTCCCAACGGTAAAGCTTAAAGATAAATTTTAAGTTAGCAGCATCATAAGTTAGTAAGATATCTGTTCTAGGATGGCAAAGATCATGGATTCGAATCCTACCCAATATGTCTGGGGATTTGTTTTCTCATGAGTTTTTTTTTTGGGGGGGCACTGAACATACGCATTGTTGTGTGGATAAACCACAAATAATAAGTTCCAAGCTAATTTTGTTTACACATTTAATCACCAATTATAATGGGAGGAGCTTTTAGACTTGTAAACAAGAGTATTATGAAATTATAGGTTCTTGGGAGGAATGTGTTTCCTTGCCCTACTATCAAAGTTCACAACTTAAGATTGTTTTTTCCAATTTTGTTTTAAGCTAATTTAACCCAATTTGTAGAATTTGCATCATACTAATGCATTTGTTAATAAATGTTAACAATACCTTGTAATAGTTATTTTACAATTATGTCTGTTTCTCTTGTAACAGATACATTTTGATATTGACAACATTAAGTTAGTTTCCAAAAGCATGTTTCAGTTTAGTTTTCATACATTCCTAATTGTGTTTACCCTTTTTTGTTTTTTTGCAATTTGATGCTGTTTTAAATATTTTGTAAAATGCAATCTTTTTACAAAATAATGTTGATACAATACAAATATGTTTTGTTTAAAAGTCTTCCTCAAATGTTTGAGAATAAAATATAAATAATACTGCATTGTAGACGTTTGTGTAGACTGAACTTCTTGATGTACATGGGTATTATGAAGCATTTTGAAGTTATCGGCCCAATTTCATAGAGCTACTTTAGCTTTAAAAGTTGCTAAACACAACAAAATAAAGCTTACCAGAATTAAGTTACCAGATAAAAAAACTGAATTAGGTTAACAGCTAAAAAATATAATTTCACATGTAGCGAGTGAAACGGGTATCGTGCTTAGTTTTGTGTAGCAGAAAAATGTTAAGCAGTATTTTTCTGCTTAAGTTAGCTCTGTGATATTGGGCCCTCCATCTTAATTTTCATCATGAAGGAATAATTTATGGGAAGCTGGTGGCTTTCGATGGGGGTGGTTATATACTGCTCAAGCAGAACAACAAAATAGGTTGAATATCTCATTATTGAAATCGTCCTGTTGATCCCAAACTAGTGATCGGCCCAACAGCCATAAATGGTATGTTGGAACATGTAACATTCCTGGTGTTAATGTTCAGACTTGCATTTGACTTATACAAACTTGCATCTCTGCTGTGTGTTGTTGGTTTTTGTGGTGGGGTGGGGGGGGGGGGGGGGGGGGGGGGGCACTGTAGTTCATTTCTACAGCCGGTATCGGTATCCAATGCACTCTAATTCAGAGGGGTTTGAAATTTCAGTCCCAGTTTTAAGTTTGTTTTAATTAAAAATGGATATTGTAATCTCATGTATAATCAAGCCGACTTGCGAAAACATGTGAGCTTTGATAACCCAAGTTTCATAATGTTCACAACGTAGCGCCCGAGATCAAAAGTTCACGAAACATTAGCCAAGTTGGCATAATAGGTCACTGAATACCTGTGTCGTGTTGGATGATATAGAATGTCACCAATCAACTTATTTTCCACTTGATGGAGCAGTCATATAGGGCCTAAGTGTTGCTTAAAGGCCCTGTACACTATTGGTAAGATCGAAAAACGCAAATGTTCACAGATTCACACATAACTTACATGATTTAAAGTAAGTAATGGTAGAAAGGGTTCCTTAAAATATTTTCTGCCTAAAATGCTATCGTTTCTGAGAAATGAGTAAAACAATAGTTTTTATCGCGCGCGATAATAAACTCGATGTTTGAAAAACAGAAAACACATAAGGTCTCTTTTCACTATTTTCTCGTAACCTCGATGACCAATTGAGCTCAAATTTTCACAGGTTTGTTGTTTCATGTATGTGGTTGATTACACAAAACATGAACACTGTCTGTGATTATTTTGTCAGCTCTGCCAATCCTGTATAATATTCTTTAAAGATGTAGGCCCTAGTGTCTAGAAAGTAAAGTGTTAATTTTAATCTATTAGAGTTTGCTTTAGATTAGAAGTACTGGCCACCAATAATTACAGGAAATGCTTTTGTACAAACATCGTCACTTTTGAGAAGAATTGTGTTTAAATCTGCTTTAGAATCTTTAAACATTTCAAGAGGGTATCAATGTCTGAGAAATAAGAGCATATTAAGCTGTGGTTCATTGCTTTTCTGGGCTGCCTACAACGGATAACATTGCTTGCCGACAAGTGAAACTTAGCCTACCAGAGCAACTAATTGATTTAAAAGTTTTCTTCGCAGTGGCTTTCACTTTTAGGTTACAAAGAGCAGTGATCGTCATTGTTCAGACCACAACGTAGCTTCCAAACTTTTGACAACTTATTGAACAATGCTTGTCAGCCCAACTTTTATGATTCTCCACACACTAGGCCTACACTTTTATATTTTGTGAGATTTGGAACAAGACATTCAATGCTTTCCATTGACTTTAGTGGATGGACAGTGGGTATGTTGTTGTGTTGCTCATGTTGCGTTCAAGGTTATCCACCAATTGAAGAGACCATCATCATTGGGACGGTCTGCAAAGCCGACTTTGACTTCATCCGATAGACAAGACATTTTTGCAAGCCGTCCCTTTAAACCACTTTAAACACAAGTATAAGTCATTCTTGAGATCAATTGTGTATTGAATCTTCGGTGTTTCTCGTTATACCATGAACCTGCCAGTCGAAACATCAATAGTCACATCAGTTGTTCTCAGAGCATGATTAATCTGACGCTAACAATGCATTTTGTTGATTCATTGTAACCCATGAAACATGATTGAGAAACCAACTGTGTATTCTAGTCGAGTACAGAAGGCACTCCGTATTAATGAGTCAGAGTCGGCACGACTTTGTGAGAGACTGAACATTCTTGAGACACAACGCAGACTCCTGGTCCTGCGCGCCGAGAACCGCCAACGGATCCTCCGCTGGACACTCCGCTCTATCCGTCAATCTACCGGTACGATGTTCCCCGATGAGCCGGACCCTCGAAACCACTCAGGGACGTCATTATTCTTGTACGGGGCCCCCGTTGATGGGAGAAAGAGAACCTACCAGAGAGAAATCTCCAGGCAAACTGCACTCAGCGGCCACCAAGCCTCATGTCCCTGCCGTAAAATGTCGCAGGACACAAGTACCAGGGGATCATGTTCGTGTCATTGCCAGCCCTTGAGGCTCCCAGATCTTCCCCGTACCCAGCCAGGATTCAGTTTGTACTTCTCTGAGATGTCAATTGCAAGTTCCTCCCCGACTCCTTCTGAGAACTGGAGAAAAAGATCATGTGACTTTTAACTGACCCAGATGATAAATCATCTTAAGTGCACCTGAATCTTGGCACCAACTTGTCCTGCCTCAAAAGACTACAGTTTCAGCGTAGACCTACTGTATCAGTGTTCTAGTATCGCTCTGAAAATCTTGTCTTTTAAGGCAACTTGAGCAAGTCTTGCTGAAGCAACTCTCGGTTCATTTTCCATGTTGGATAAGAATACTAAAAGGCATCTTCCATGATAAATTATTGTTTCTTGGAGGACAATAGCTAACTACAATTGACAGCAACTATTGGTGGTCTACAAATTAACAAATTCACATCACATCGGCATTATCCCCGGCCCGGTTAAAACAGAAAACACACAACAATATTTGGGAAGGTAACGTTTCTCAAAGAGGGGGACGGGAAACGATTGTATGTTTTCCCTTTCCTTCATTGTACACATTTGTGTTATTTCTAGCCTTGTGTATTTCATTAGTTGAATAAAAAATATGCGAAAACAGCTAATTGTCCCCTGTTATTTAGGTTCGTAGTATTTAATTTAGTTTAAAATAGGCCTAATCATCAATTATACGTCCTATGTTTGCAACGGACTAATCTTCTTATTTTTGGGAAAAGAGGAATGTCCCTAGTACTAGTAGCTTGAGGTGAGTTAATTGTTATTAGGCTAAATTGTTTTTATAATACAAAATGTTGATCAGGCGACCTTCGGACTACGACCTATAATTTCACAATGATACAAATTTCCTTACTCTGTGAACGCCGCCCCAACTATCCCCCCCCCCCCCCCCCCCCCCGCATCTGGAAAAATCCCTCCACCAGCAGTGAGGGATTATTTTGAATAATTTTGATATAGGCCCTAAACAATAAAACAGGCAACAATTTCCGATTAGATAATGCAAAATGCTTTCAATTAAAATTATTATATTATTAAATAATAATAATAATAACACAGCAAAATCGAGGAACTTAATGATAAATAGACTTGGTTCCAAGTCTGTGATCGTGGTTTTTAGTCTACCTGACAGTCAATACATAGCCTGAAATAGCGCCCTTAGAATGATAGTGTGATAGCCTATCTGCGGGGAATTTTGCGTGGCTGATGCAGAGAAATAACCGCGATCTCAGACTTGAATTCAAGTCTAAGTGATAAACGGCGTACGACTTTTGATACCCATGGTGCATTGCGGTCATAAAATGGCGCCTGTTTTTCAACACACGTACGTGGGGAGGGGAACATTCTCAAGTTTCAGACAACGGGAAACTGTTCAAGACTGCTTTTTTCGAACAACATGGACACGTTAGGTTATTCTGCAAGAACTCAAGGTCTTTTTGGTAAGTTTATTAATTGTGTTTTCATTTTTAGTAATGTTTATGAAGAAATAATAATTCTGGGCAACAATTTTGAAACCGCGTCAACCTCGTACACAAACTTAAGACGGGGGCGATAATTTTCACGCCATCATGGCCATGATGTTAACAGGTAGCCTTAATTAAAAGGTTGTTAATTTTACTAAGTTTTATTTCCTAATACAGTCGTTTGACCAGTTCCGGATCACTTTTTGAATTCACGATGTTTTTGTTGCATTCTCTTTAACATTTTAAACAAACAAAAGTCGATCAGTTTACCTACACATGTCATAACATTCACCAAATATCCATTGGCCAAAAACAAGTAATACTTTTGAAGTGGCTTCGAGAAAAGTATCGTCACCCGTTTGACCAGTTCCGGATCGGTTGAATCTATTCCGAATCAGTAGCGCGCCCTCTATTGCAAACCAATACTCCAAATCCCATTCATAAAACTGAAAATACATGCAACGTTATCGACGGCTGTTGGATGAAGTACATGTAGTTTTACATTCCTTGAAATATAAAAATGCACGCTTCCAGTGCAACTTAAATGACAAACTTTCTACAACAGCCGTATGATTTTAACTAACTGAGTGCGCCACCATTTAACATACCAACATATTGAGTGATCCGGAACTGGGCAAAGGTACGATGCCTCCCAACAAACGATTTCGGTAATTTTATCTCATAAAAACACCAAAACGTCTGCTCAGTATTTATGGGAAATATGTTTTACACATTCTTACCATTTTACATAAATGCTATTCGCCCTGGCATTCAAATTTGAAAGGTGAGAAGTTTTAACAGCGTTTTTCAACCAACATTTTGGGGGTAAATAATGATCATTATCGCCGACAAACTTAAGAAAAATTACCATAATTTATTTGTCGATGATGTTTGTCACCTTATCTTGGGTTTGTTGGTTTATTGGATGTTATTCTTCACATGTATCAACAGGAATTGGTAATGTGAGAAGTAATTTAATTATGTGGTTGTTGCAAAGTTTAAGTGATCCGGAACTGGTCAATGATCCGGAACTGGTCAAACGACTGTCCAGATTGAGAAGCGGGAATTTAATTTCCAGTATATTAAAACTTGAAATTAATATTTTAACTTTTTAAAGTTTAAGATCACCCTAGCCCACCTTGTTGTTGGAATACAGGTCAACTCGTACGCACGCAATCTCGTACGCACCAACTCGTACACACACAAAGTCGCACGCACACAAACTCGTATGCACACCAACTCGTACATGTACATTCACCAACTCATGCAAGTGTAATTCACTAGGTCTACTTCGGGTCTTTCTGATATTTCTATGGTTTATGGAAATTCTCCTCAGTTAACATGTCGTGTCGTGGCCGAGCGGTTAAGAGCACCGAACTCAAGCTCTGGTGTTTCTGTTCAGCAGAGTGTGGGTTCGAGTCCCGGTCGTGACACTTGTGTCCCTGAGCAAGACACTTAACTATAATTGCTTCTCTCCACCCAGGGGTAAAATGGGTACCTGTGAGGGCAGAGATGGTTCTTGTGATTGATTTAGCCTAGTAGCGCATATATTGCAGCACAGGCTGTATACTTCCCAGGGAGCTGAGATGGTTTAAGGAATGAAATAAATGGCCCAGTGACCAGGGGTAATACTATACCTTGTTAGGCGCCTTGAGCATCCCTTGGGGTGGATATGTGCGCATTATAAATGTTGTTGTTATTAAATTTGTTTGAAAAGAATGGCCGTTATGATATTTAATAGATGTTGAAATCGGACGGCAGTTAGGACCTTAGTTTTAATAGTAAATAAATTTATAAATCTGAAAGATTTTGGGTAGTTTTTCTCGTTAGGAAATGCTTAGCCTAGGCCTACTCTATGTTAAAATGTAACAAAAACTGTGGTTTTTCCTGAACCCTGAAGTGAATTTGAAGCTGCTCCCAGACAACAAACTGATTGAATGATGATTTGGTTGACAGTTTGGGCCACTCGTTATCTCTATTGAGAAGGCATCTTCAAAAGGAAGCTACTTTATAATTTTATTTTTGATCTCAAATAAAGCGCAAGGATTCTCTTCCATTTAATTAATTTTACTTTATATTTTACTTTAAATTACATTTTCACTCTTTCATTTTGGCCTAGCTTCCTTTGAAAAAATTGTTTAATAATTATTGCGAATTAATAATTCCCGCTGTCTGTTCGTATATTAGCCCCATTTTAGTGCCAATACTCTGGACTTCCTCCGATCCTTGGCCTTGCGCCCATGTACCTCCTGGAGGTGGGATAATTTTTCGAATATCAACTCACGTTTTTATGCTGAGATTTTTTCCCCAGTTGTCACTCATTGTATCCGATTTGTGGACAGCACATTAAAACGCCATTGTGCGCGCTCGTTTTGGTGTAATTTTGAAGAACTTCTGAGGCGTTACTGCCACCGATTTGACTGCCCAGCATCCATGTTGTTTGCTAATGCGCATGCAGGCGGCGTTCAAGCATTGCGCAAAATTTAAGACAGCGCGGTGTGCGCTGGAAGCTAGGCGGAAGGCTCCGCGCACACCGCGCTGTCTTAATTTTTGCGCAATGCCTTGCAGGCGGCGTTCTCGCATTGCGCAAAAATTAAGACAGCGCGGTGTGCGTGTAGCCTAAAGACAGAGCAGTGTGCGCTGGAAGCTAGGCAAAAGGCTCAGCGCACGCCGCGCTGTCTTAATTTCTGCGCAATTCGTGAACGCCGCCTGCATGCGCATTAGCAAACATCATGGATGCCGGGCAGTCAAATCGGTGGCAGTAACGCCTGAGAAGTTCTTCAAAATTACACCAAAACGAGCACGATGGCCTTTTAATGTGCAGTCAACAAATCGGATACAATGAGTGACAACTGGGGAAAAAATCTCGGCATAAAAACGTGAGGTGATATTCGAAAAATTATCCCACCTCCTGGAGGTACATGGGCGTAGGGCCAAGGATCGGAGGAAGTCCAGAGTATTGGCACTATAAATGGGGCTATTCGTATAAACTCGTAGAAATACACCTGCGTACGAGTTTGTGTGTGTACGAGTTTGTGTGTGTACGAGTTTGTGTGTGTACGAGTTCGTGTGCGTACGAGCTGGTGGGCGCACGAGTTGACCAATTGGCATATGGATCGGCAGGCGTACGAGTTGACCTGTTTCCCTTTGGCTCTCTTTTAACATACATTTGTAGGTCTCATAACACTCACTATTACAGCCCACCATCCATACATGTCTAAAACGCTAAGTTTTAAAAGTACGAGCAAGTTGTACTTCTTTGATTGCAAATTTCTCCCACTTATAAACATCCCATACTAATCTGACCTACTTCACTTTGTTCCTTACATCTGGCGAATTTTTATGATACATTCCAGGGCTCACCAAATGATGCCTTTGTCCAGATATGATGATTTGAAAATGGCAAACAAAATCGTGTACAAAAATTACATTGAAGTTTGTCGTGCCTGGGGGCCGCCTTTTTACTTATGATTCTCTGCCTGTTAATCGTGAGAAAGTCAGGGCGCCAGGCTGATCTGCAAGCTGAATCCTTGGCCACATGTCCCGCCCATTTTTCAATTTGATGTATAATTTTTATAATTATTTGAAGAATTTTTTGGTATACTCTAATTAAGCTACGATAATCCACTGGGGCGGTAGTACAACCGCAGATGTCAAAATTTCGAAAAAAGCGAGTACAGCGCCCCAGTTACTGGGTCTATTATCCCCACTTCTGTGGCCAAGTGCGATAACCATTTCAAAGTGCATTTGCTACGGGCCAGTCAGCGGTTTAAACCAGCTAATAATGTGTTCACCTAGCTCCCTCTTAGCTTGCCTTGTGTGTTTTGGACAGTGTTGTATGACTCGAGTCCAGGACTCGGACTCGAGTCCGTCTCGAGTCACAATTTCGGTGACTCGGACTTGACTCGAGTCACGTCTGCAAAAGACTCGGACTCGGACTCGGACTCGACTATCATGACTCGGACTTGTCCCCGAGGACTCGTGACTCGAGTCACGTATTTTCACAAACAATACCTTTTTTAAATATTTAAAACAATTCCGATGATCCGATCGTCATTCCCGGAGTGCACATGGAGTTAACGTCTAGCACAATAAATAAGTACACTGTCGTATGGTGTTGCAAGTAATAGTGTTCGTGATTAATGTGTAGATGACCATCTACATACAGCGCGTGTATGTTCGATTCGTATGTTCAACACGCATATAACACTGGGATGCACGACACCAGTATTATGCTGGTATTCTGTCAACGTTAACACCATAGCCACTGCTTGTGCTTGATGCATATTACCAGGGAAATGGCATGTCTGGTACCTGTAAAACACAGCCTGCATATTGCACTGCGATGGCTGTGTGTTGTTTGCACCAGTTTCTACACATGATCGACACACACACACACACACGACGTCAAGTTTGATCACGTCACTAGTAAAAAGTAGTACACAATGTTTTCAATCATGGCATCTGCCGTTCCGCCCCGTATCGTTTCTTTTGGTTATACCAACTTTAACAGAACTTTGTTTAAAATAAATGTGTTTTATTTTGTCATTTCCAATTCTTATTTTTAGTTTTATGCGTATTTTGGCACATGAAAACAAACACAACGCAAATGATCGCAATGTTACGTTATGCATTTGGTTTGCAATCAATATTTAAACAAGTGACTCGTGACTCGGACTCGGA
This sequence comes from Leptasterias polaris, assembly GCA_037783415.1. Classification (NCBI taxonomy): domain Eukaryota; kingdom Metazoa; phylum Echinodermata; class Asteroidea; order Forcipulatida; family Asteriidae; genus Leptasterias; species Leptasterias polaris. The sequence goes on from JAZGTN010000045.1 coordinate 4,988,058, forward strand.
CTCGGACCAAGTGACTCGTGACTCGGACTCGGACTTGGACCAAGTGACTCGGACTCGGACTCGACCCAAGTGACTTGAGACTCGGACTCGGACTCAACACAGGTGACTCGACTACAACACTGGTTTTGGATGTTTGAACAAAAAACTTTTAAAAAGATATTTCAAACAATAATTGTGCGTTTTACTCCGAATTTTTGAATGATCCCAATCTTGCCAATCAAAATGCGACGTCATCAGCCGGCCGGGCTATGGGCGGAACGAGGTTGCGAACATTTCAATGGTTGCTTTATGTATCTGCTCCGCCAACAGCCCGGCCTACCGCTGATGACGTCATATTTTGATTGGCATGATTAGGATCATTCCAAAATGGCAGATCATTCCAAAATGGTGGCGCCCGGTTCACATCGTGGAAAGTAATTTGGAGTAAGTCGCACAATTATCTTTTTAAAAAGTTATTTGTTTGAACATCCAAAACACACAAGGCGAGCTAAGAGCTACGTGAACATATTTAGCTGTTTTAAACTGCCGTCTGGCCCGTAGGGAATGCACTTTTAAATGGTTATCGCTTAGCTTATAAAAATAAATGCCCCAGTGGATTATCATAGCTTAATTAGAGTATTAAAAAAATATTCAAATAGATACAAATTATACATCAAATTGAAGTGATTCCTGAAGTGAGCCAGAATTTTTTTTGTTGGGCAGCTAGTACCAGTGTTGGGTCTCAGTGAGGTCACTTGATTGTTGGCAGTTGCGAACAGCTGTTCTAGTTTCCATTGAGTATGCAGTTAAGCTAATGAGCTTAGCTTCTGCTTTGAAGTTTCTATTTCTTAGTGAGTTTACAAGTTCTGGTCAGGATCAGTGTATATTGTTATGCGCACATATCCACCCTGCTGGGTGTTCTTCAAGGCGCAGTAAACCAAAAACAAACAAAAGAAATGGATACAACTAAATTATTCCTTGAAAACCTGTGACATAAGATAAGTTTTGAGAAGTGATTTGAATTGTTTGGTATAAAGACAAGATGTGTAGACAGCTTTTTTAATTTAAGTCCCTCTAACTTCGTTTCATACTTTTCAAAACAAGTCCTGCAATGTTGGATCATTTCAGTAAATCAATTTGAAATGTGACTTTGATTTGAATGCCAAGGGTAAGTTGTAGACTGAGCGTATCAACAAGTTTCACGTTAATATCATTGTTGTGATGTCAAGTCACCTACATGTACATGTAGGGTGCACCATTTTGTCTAGGGTGGGGGGGGAGGGTGGGCTTCTGGTAAATATATTGTATTTTGCACTTTTTAAATCAAGTTCTCAATCTAGGTAATGACTGGTTCCAGATAACCCATCAATTAGAACGAAAGGGAAATTTATATGCAAATGATGTTTATATGCCCTTTTTCAGTGCTTTTGTTTTGCCGTTTACTGTTGACATTAAGATAACCTGACGAGAAATAAAATACTTTCCATGAGATAAAGACACAATTGTAAATAAAAACATTTTTATTTAACAAGAATTTAAAAAAAGATTTCCGAAGAACTTGAAAACACCAAGCCACCTCCGGATGGAGATCACTCCACTTGTTAAGGAAAACCTACTGGCAATGAAAGTTAAAACAACTGATTTCTACAGTTGTTATGCTTATAAGTGTGCAAATCTGGACACAAATGCTTCCAAATCATCTGTGGGGATGAATGACCAGAAATATACTGAATACAGCTTTGCATCAGACATAGACTTCTAAATGTAGTTCTTTATCTGATGCATCAATTAAAATTAAAATCTGTGTTCAGAAAATGCTGAAGTGGTGAAAGGGGGGGGGGGGGGGGACTGGTGCAATGTTGATGAGCTAACATATTTTACATAGGTCAGGGAAGGCGTCTTTGAAATGGCACAAGAATTCTGCTAGTTGCTCCATATTGGTGATAAAATTCCTTCTGCTGTTTTATACTGTATTGAAGTCTCTTTGCTTGGCGCATTTCTATGTTCAGGATTGATATATTGCTGGAATATGTCTCTGTCATAGGTTTGAGTTACTCTAAGTCCAAGAACTTGGAGCGACATGGATGAAAGGGCTACAGTTGATCTCATGAGCTGTTTATTTGTATCGCTGAAGCGAAAGTTTAGAACAGACAGCAAATAATCCATCACAGCATAGAATAATCTTGTGCAGTTGTCTCGCTGCCTTTTGCCTATTGTCTCTTCTACTAGGAAATCAGTTAGATGTGATGGATGCACGATTTCTCTGTTGCTCTTTGCTCCAAAAGCAACCCAGTGTAATTCTGCAGAATACACCCCTCCGAAAAAGAATGAATGCAGTGCCACGATGCTTCAATAAAATTTATTGGAATTATTCATAAAAGTTGAGATAATTTTAGTATACAAATCCAAGATAGAGGAAGTATTCACTTGATAGATTTCATTTTCTATCAGAAACCTTGGTCACTCAGTTGTGGTTGTGTGGAGTAAGAATTCAGCATTCCTTGGTGGTTGAGACGACCTTACTACTTTTGTAGGTTGCCTTTCTGAACTGATCCAGCCATATATTCTGTCTAGTTTATAGCCCCCTTGTACTTGGTCCATGTGTCCTTTCCCCTGCTTCTATTCCATATCACTTCTTTGAGTCAATGAGTGGTTTTGTCTGCATCCAGGGGCCGATTTCACAAAGAGATAAGACTAGTCTTATCTGAAGTTAGGACCAGTAACTGGTCTTAACTTAAGACTAGTCCTATCTCTTAGCATTGCCTAGGACTAGTCCTAAGTTAGGAAGAGTTTTGTGAAATCGACCCCTGGTCTATAATTTTGGCTTTGTCGCAATTGATGATGTGATACTGATGTTTTTCTCTGTCATCTGGTGAAAGTTCTGCCACTTGTTTTTCTGTCAGTGTAATGTTTTCTGAAAGTCTACTTTTGAACATGGCCTATATTTCTCCTGTGTAGGTCTTAAGGCAGCTTTTACATGGATTCAACTGTTTGGAGGGTGTCTTACTTGCAGGGGCGTCGACCGCTACTGAAAAGTAGGGGGGACGGGCGAGCAAGTCTTGAAAAAATACATCTTACATTATTTGCACCCCACACCATTACTTTTACATTTAACTTCTGTGTTACACTTGTTCCCTATTTTTTGTTTGACCTGGAGGCGAGTTACAGGGGGTGATATTTAACAATAACATCATCTGAAATGGGGTTTGGGCCTGGGTTTCCCTTATGTAAAACCGAGATTCCACCAAATACAAACATCTTAATTATTCACAATCCTTTTTAATTGTAACCACATTGCGACAATTTCTTCAGTAAAATTGAGAGAGTTTTTGATGTTTTTGTTTCTTCTTTCGTTTTTCTTTTATTGTAATTTATGTTTTGTTTTTAGAATTAAACAATAATAACATTGAACAAACTGCTCCTATTTATTTTAATGGATTTTACTACATTTTGTGCATTGTGCGATTGTAACAAAATGTAACACATTTTTACATGCGGGCACACACATACTTAACTTACATCAATTTTCCTTTGTCCCTCTAACTTAACAATCTCCATAGGCTAAGCGCATGAAAAAATACAAAGGATTCCAATGTGAGGACACCATTGTCCCTTTTGTGTTCCTTTGTTCTACTGTCCCCTCTCTTATGATAAAACCATGACTTCCTTTGTGGATGGATCGTGTACCGTACATTATAGCATACACAAACGACGCATAACTTGAATGCTAACAAGGTATGTAAGCGGGATTTTGGCGTTCATGTCTTGTACGAAACTTGTCGTCTATTGTCTGTATTATAGAAACGGAAATAGGCCCAAAATACCATTCTGCGCGTGGTCCATCAGGAAAAAAAATGAAGAAAACATTTCACCGTTTGTTCGCTATTATTTGAACAAAAAATTTAATGAAATATTAAATCAAGAAAATGGTGTATATTTTATATTTTGTTGCATATTTCTAATGAACAGTCAATCAAAAAATGGGGGGACATCTGATATGCTGTCCCCCCCAGTCTAAAAAGTGGGGGGGGGGGACATGTCCCCCCTCACTACATTCCAAACAGATTTTAGGTTTACAAATTTCACTGGTCTATTGTTCCTGAATATCATTGAATTTGACCATTATGTACAAGCAATCAAATGTTGGCTTTACAAATTAACTGATACAAGATGAATTTTTATTGTGTGATCAACAGACAATTGCAACTGAAACTACAGTTCCAACCTACAGCATAAATGTCACTCGATCCCTACAACAAGAAGGGACTGAAACACTCAACTCAAGATAGTGAAACAACTGCATGCAAGACAAGGTAACTGTGGTTCTTTTAAAAGACCTGGATTGGATAGTTATTTTCAACTGTGATGTATTTTATTATAAGGCCTTACCATAAGGGGTATGTCCATGTATACCGTAATTTCCTGCGGATAAGTCGCTCGGCGCTAAGGCGCAGTGCCTCAAATTACCAAATAAGATTCAAGGGTTAACAGATAGGGCGCACCGCCGTAAAAGGCGCAACATATCTTTCACATTATACACGCTCGCTGGGTCCAATACTGCTTGTACATCAACACATACAGGGGTCATTGTTCATTACTATTTTTTCCATGTTCGTTTTAAAGATTTTTTCTAAAACCCTAGCCTTACAGATTTTCGTTTTACACAACGAGCGCGCGCAGATACACGTTTTCCCAACGTTTCCCAATGAATTTGGATGCTAGTCTTTGCTATCTCGCTTTTTTTAATACTACAATACATGCAAGAACCAACAAACGCTAGAGGGCGCTTTCTTAATGCTTTCACATTAGAAACATACACCCTCTGTTGGCGAAATTCACGATAACATACAAAACGACTTGTTTAATAAAGACTATAATAATAATAATAATAATGCATTTATAATGCGCCATCTGTCTAGTGTACAAGACCCTATTCCGAGGCGCAGAACAAAAAAACAAAACATATAAGCAGCAAAAAAAAAGAAATATAGAATACAAAGACAATTATACAATGAATAATCTAAGACATGTTACAAGCTAAGTGTATGTGGAGATAAATGAATGAGTTTTCAGCAAGTTTTTAAACAATGGAAGAGAACTACAGCATCTAATGTTATTAGGTAAAGTGTTCCAAAGTTTAGAAGCACAAGCAGAAAAGGCATGATCGCCATATGATGAGGAAGTTCTAGGAATAGTTAAAAGGGTCTTAGCAGAAGAACGAAGAGTGCGAGAAGGGGCGTAAGGTACAAGAAGATTTGCAATGTAAGATGGAGTTAAGCCAATCTGAGATTTAAATGTAATTAGTAAAATTTTGAATTGAACTCGTTGTCGAATGGGAAGCCAGTGAAGTTCCTGCAATATAGGTGTAATATGATCTTGTTTTTTAGATTTTGTTAAAACACGAGCGGCAGCATTTTGTACAAGTTGTAGTTTGTGGAGCTGGTGTTCAGTAACTCCGTATAATAATGAATTACCATTGTCAAGGCGAGAAGTGACCAAAGAATGGATGATGGTAGCAGCAGTTTTATGTGATAAGGTTTTTCAAATGGTATTTACAGTTCTTAAGTAATAATATGTTGATTGACAAATCCTGCTGACATGTTTATGGATAGTGTGTTATCAAAAATAATTCCCAAATTACGCGCACAAGGTGAGGCAAGAATAGAGGCACTGTCAACGTGGATGTTAATATGATCAATGATTTCATGTCGCAGATGTTTGGAAGTTATGATGAGAAATTCTGTTTTGTCATCATTTAGTTTTAGCTTGTTTATGATCATCCAGGACTTAATCTCTGATAAACAGGCTTCGGCACACTGGTGAGCCGATTCCTCACTATTAGGTTTGTTCAAATCAAATGGCACCTGTCATGTGATATAGCAGTGTACTGTGTTTGCAGCATTGATCGTCGCTCATTCGCGACGATATTGTTACATATTGTGGGCAGCAGCATAACCAGTGACTTCGTTCTTTGGTAAGTTTCGTCAAAAATGTTAACAGTGTAGGTCAATTTTAAGAAAAATGTGACATGTAGAATTACCCTGGACGAAATAAAGGAACTATTTTGCAGTATAAATGTAAGATTTCACATTGTATTCATCACAATGAACTCAATCGAAATCAGATAAGGCGCATCGGAAGATAAGACGCAGTGACTTTTTTTACCATTGAAAGTCAGATAAGACACGTTTTTATCCGCAGGAAATTACGGTACATATTGGGTTGTCTTGGCAAAGGGGTCTAGGGCGGTGGACTCAAGTTTTGTCATTTACAGAATGTGGGTTCGAATCCTGGTCCTGTCATTCACAACACTTGTGTCCATAACTGATCTCACCACTCAGGGGTACATTTGGGTACCTTCGATGGAGTGGCATGCCGGCCAGGTGAATAGAAGTATTCTCAGTCATTTAATGCCAATGAAACTGGGTATATAGACACCGGCCTCATGAACCATATTGACTCAGGACAGACTTTACTTTACATGTAAATACTTCACTATTTTAAATGATTAAACAAACAAAATTGTAATGGGTGATTCATTCTTGGGAAACAAAATCCAAAAACCTAAACATTTTGAATGAATACTTTTGAAATTAAAAGTGTAACAGTTTGTGTCTGAAGAACTTGAGAATTGACTTAAAGCTGGAAGCTGAATCATGTTTTAACCTTAGCTTTCAGTGTGTGATTGTTTGCCTAACTTCATGAACTTGAAACACTATCTTTTTGACAAAGTTGGGGAAAAATTAATGATATTTGATATGTTTGAGATGTTAAGGTTAAAAACAGTTCAAAATACACTTTTACTAGATGTCTGTGCCAAAGTTTATGATATTCCTTTTAAAATTGGAATACATTCATGCAGACAAAATATATGTAGAGTCGTAGATTGTCACGTGGTATTGCTCAATTGCCTTAACCCTTTCAGTCCCGTATGCTTTGTACACAGCTACCCCCCACATCCTGCATACTTTTTCAAATGCAACAATTTATTGTGTGTTTTCATTGGAAAAATCATTAAAAAATTATCATGAAGTATTTTTTTTAAATGTTTGGAGGTAATGTTCATTATGATATTGTCCTTCTTTCTGGATAAATTGTGTGACCTCTGTGACCTCAATGACCTTTGTCTTCCTGTGAAAACGGAAGTTGTAAACAAAATAAATAAAGAAGATTTTTAATTTTTTTCAATGATCATTGTAAATTGTTGTGGCTGTTGTTTTTCAGTACTATAAGTTGCGATATAATAAACAATAATAGTTTACAGATGTAATAGAGGATTTACGACATCATTGTAGCTTGGTGTGTCAGTAAATTCCATAGAAAGAACGATTTTATTTTGCATCGTTGTTCATGATCATGGCGGCCGCCATCTTGAATCGTTGTTTACATGTGTAGAAATGCATACAAGTTACTTGTGCACAGTTACGCAAATGGTACAAAATACTACAACAAAATCAATCAAAATAACGAATTTGTCGTACTGTAATGCTCTATATATACACCTGAATAACTATTATAGTATTTACCAAGTCACCAGCAATCCAGAAAGGAAATCACAGAAGGAAAACTAGCTACATTTTGAAGAAATTCTTGACGTAAATTTTTTTTCGATTCAGACTTCGCGTTGACTCAACCATGTAACGTACAGCGTAAAAACTCCCGGATGCTAGTCTGTATACCCTCTCAAAACTATACCAAAAGAGGGCGCAATTCATCCTGTAGATGGTGCTGTATTTTTGTGTTCATAGTGCATTTGGTGCGAGCGTGATAGCGGCAAAAGTGCGGCGACCTCGCAACCCGGGATATCCCGGGAGCGGGATCTGAGTGCGCGTTGCGAAAACCCGGGATATCCCGGGAGCGGGACTGAAAGGGTTAAAGGTGCACTTTTTGAAGCTGTGTATCTATCCTGATTCTATGTCTGGTTATCATGGATATTGTATTTAATTAATCACTAATGTTGCAAAATATTCCTTTTGTTTGTGTTGCAGTAGGCTTACTATCTCCAAAGACATCTACCTGTCAACAAGTAGATGTCCAAGAGAGGAGATGCACTCTCCAGTAAAAAGGTAAGTTCCCCAATAATGAAAGAACAAATGTTAGCTTTTTGTTATTTAAATGTTGCATGCACTTTGCTAGACTAGTTTGATTCTGAGGACCCACTGATAATCAAGTTCATACCACCACCAATCTTCAAGAGAACTGTCTCAGCCATTTGACGTCCTGTCAATTCACTGTTTCTCATTTTGATTGTAACAATCAAAATAGTCCTGATATGCAAAAATTCCTTTAATTGTTTTTTGTTGTTGCTATTATCAATGTTGGTTTTTGTGTTTATTTTTTCACTGAAAGTTTATACAAAATTCCCAGCAAAAACAAAGTATTTTTTTTTTTTAAGATGAAACAATAAACCATAAACCATAAACCATAAAGGGCAAACGGATGTCATACTCCTCGATTTGAGTAAGGCCTTTGACAAAGTCTCCCACCAGCTCTTAGCTGAGAAGCTGCAGTACTATGGCATCACACACAACACCTTAGGCTGGATCAACAGCTTTCTCTCGAATCGTAAACAAGCCGTTACTGTTAATGGAACACACTCCTCATGGATTGATGTTACTTCCGGTGTCCCTCAAGGGTCTGTCCTGGGGCCCATGCTATTTATCTTATACATAAACGATATAAATGAACACATTCAATCAAACATTAAACTATTTGCAGATGACAGTATTGTCTACAGGGAGATAAAGACAGCAGCTGATCATCAGATTCTGCAGAATGACCTAATTACCTTGGGGAAGTGGTCAAACACGTGGTTAATGAGCTTTAACACAAAGAAATGTGCAGTTCTTACCATCACCCGCAAACGTAGCCCAATTATACACCAATATACTCTTTTGGGTGAGCAATTAACCCGTGTTAAAAAACATGACTACCTGGGTGTTACGATCTCACACGACTTAAGATGGACAGACCATTGCTCCAAAATCAAACACAAAGCAAGTCGTACTCTAGGTCTTCTTAGAAGAACATTATCACCTTGCTCACAACAGGTTAAGGCAAGAGCCTACACATCCCTAGTTCGTCCACAAATTGAGTATGCCAGTGAAATTTGGAACCCTAACACTACCACTGATATAAATCATCTCGAGCAGATCCAAAAGAATGCTGCCAGATTTGTCTTTTCTGACTATCGAACTACAACTAATATCACACCGCTTGTAGAAAAATTAAACTGGGACCTACTTCACACTCGCCGTCTGATCCAACAATGCACTCTGTACTACAAAATTCACTACAACTTAGTCAATATTACACTTCCACAGTGCTTTCAGCATGCTACACATATCTCACAACGAATTGATCACCCACTCAAATACACCTCTTTAATCATCCCAACGATCAATGCATACAAGTTTGCTTTCTTCCCAAGAACTATGTCAGTTTGGAACAGGCTACCACCATCTGCTGTTCTGCACATAGCCCCATCCATACAGGCCTTCTTAACAGCAGCCAGCCCTGCCATCAGAGTAATGCAGCCTCTGTATGGCAACACTGTTCTCTGAACAACAAATACTTTTCCTTATTTCTGCACCTGTAAATAGTGCACTTTTCTCTTTTTCTTTGGCACCTTATCCACCTGACTGTTGACGTCACTTTCCACAAACATCCCAGTTTAGCCCAAATTGGGCTGCAAGGGGATTATTATAACAAGTAACAAGTTATGTGTTTAATCACTCATGTTGCAAAGTGTACATTTTGTTTGTGTTGCAGGGGTGCTTAAAATTTCCAAAGAGATCTACCTGTCAACAAGTAAAAGCCAAGAGCTGCACTCTCCAGTGAAAGGTAAATATAAAAATATAAAAAAGCCTTTTAGCTTTTGGTTATTAAAATAGTGTGTTCCACTTGGTAGATTAGTTTGATTCTGAGGACTCACTGCTAATACAGTTCATACCAACACCAATCCTCAGGACTGTTTTAGGCATTTGACATTCCTCTCAAATCACTGTTGCTTACTTTGATTGTAGCAATCAAAATAATCCTCAGTATGTGGACTAGTCTTCGGTTCCCCAAGAAGCCTAATATGCCTTTGGATCATAGGCCAAATGTCAATGTCACTATGACTAAAACAAAAGACACTCAACAAAAAATATCAACTCCAATTTAGTGTGTGGAATGGTCTTCAGATTCCCTGCAAGCCTTTGTTTTTGGACTTCTAGGTAAAATGTTGAGGTCATTACAACTATAACTCATGAAGGACTTGGCATATTATCTCCAAACTTTGTGTGTGGATTGGTCTTGGGGTCCCCCGAAAACAATAATTTTTCGTGTAGTTAGACGCTTATTGCAAAACACACGGGACCTACAGCTTTACATCCCATCTGAAGAAAGAAACAATAATAGCTTGACTCTCACTCAAGGACACAAGTGTCAAGACCAGAACTCTGAACCCATACTCTGCTGACCAGAAACACCACAGCTTGAGTACGGTGTGCTTAATCGCTCAGTCATGACACATCGTGTTTTTTAAACTAACAGTTTTCAATTTTGGGATGGAAGTATACAATACTGCTTGGTAGAAACAGAAATATTCTCAGTCATTTAATGCCAATGAAACTGGGTATAGACACCGGGCTCATGAACCATATATTGACTCAGAACATACTTTACTTTACATGTAAACACTTCACTATTTTAAATGATAAAAAAAAAAACTTTTAAAGGGACACGTTGCCAAGGATCGGGCGAGTTGGTCTATGAAAAGCGTTTGTAACCGTTTGTTATAAAATGCATCAAGTTAGAAAGATGTTTTAAAAGTAGAATACAATGATCCACACAAATATGCCTCGAAATTGCATGGTTTTCTTTTTACTTTGCGAACTAACACGGTCCGCCATTTTGTGGAATCAAAAACTTGACTCCAAAAAAATTGCGGCCCGTGTTAGTTCACGATGTAAAAGTAAAACCACGCAATTTCGAGGCATATTTGTGTGGATCATTGTATATATATATATATATTTTTTTAATGAGATATCGCCTAACTCACAAGGCCACGGACAGCCACTTCAAGGTGAGGGCTACACATACCTGATTTGGGCTATCGACCCAAATCAATTGAAACCAGGGGCATGTTGCCTCCTACTCCTGGGGCTGAAACAGGGTTACCCCCTTTACAGTCCTTAAGGATGTAGGCATGGGTATCATCCACTAGGAGCCTGTCTGGTAGAGCAGAATGCACTATTTTTTGTACCTTCCCAACTTTTTTCGAAGCAATTATGGTTGAGTGCCTTGCTCAGGGGCACAAGTGTCATGACCGGGTATCGAACCCACACTCTGCTGCTGACTACACCAGAGCTTAGGTCCAGTGACCTAGACCGCTCGGCCACGACACGCCACTTTTAAAACACGACACGCCACTTTTAAAACATCATTCGAACCATATGCTTTTCAACTTAGTCGATTGTTAGACAATGACATTGACTGCTTAAAGTAAAAGTGACATCCTGATGAGGTCATCACATTATTTTTTACTAACTTTTTAAAATTTTGACCTATTATTACATATCTCTTCAACAAAGTAAACCACCCACTGTTTCTTTGAGCTGAGGACTAAATTAAGTTCTTCTGAGATAATGTCGTCATACTGTGAATTATTATTTGTTAAGGTCTCCAAGTGCCGTTTCCCCTTTCAGTAGAGGACCAGCCTCCCTGTCACAGCCATACATTGCAACAATCAAAATAATCCTGATTGTTTGTCTGTTTATCATGGATATTGTATTAAATTAATCACTAATGTTGCAAAATATTCCTTTTGTTTGTGTTGCAGTAGGCTTACTATCTCCAAAGACATCTACCCATCAACAAGAAGATGTGTAAGAAAGGAGATGCACTCTCCAGTCAAAGGTTAGTTCCTTAATAATGAAAGAACAAATGTTAGCTTTTTGTTATTTAAATGTTGCATGCACTTTGCTAGATTGGTTTGATTCTGAGGACCCACTGATAAGCAAGTTCATACCACCACCAATCTTCAGGAGAACTGTCTCAGCCATTTGACGTACCTGTCAACAATTGATTGTAACAATCAAAATAGTCCTGATATGCAAAAGTTCCTTTAATTGTTTTTGGTTGCTTTTGCTATTATCAATGTTGTTTTTTGTATTTATTTTTTCAGTGAAAGTTTATACAAAATCCTCAGCAAAAGCAAAGTATATATTTTGTTATGTGTTTAATCACTCATGTTGCAAAGTGTACATTTTGTTTGTGTTGCATGGGAGTGCTCAAAATGTCCAAAGAGATCTACCCGTCAACAAGTAAACGCCAAGAGCTGCACTCTCCAGTGAAAGGTGAACTTAACAAAATTAAAAACCTTTCAGCTTTTGGTTATTAAAATATTGTGTGCCACTTGGTAGATTAGTTTGATTCTGAGGACTCACTGCTAATACAGTTCATACCAACACCAATCTTCAAGAGAACTGTCTCAGCCACTTGACATACCCATCAAATCACTGTTGCTTACTTTGATTGTAACAATAAAAATAATCCTCAGTATGTTTACTGGTCTTCAGTTCCCCAAGAAGCCTAATATGCCTTTGGACCTTAGGCCAAATGTCAATGTCACTATGACTAAAACAAAAGAGACTCTACAAAAAATATCAACTCAAAATTTAGTGTGTGGAATGGTCTTCAGACTCCCTGCAAGCCTTTGTTTTTGGACTTCTAGGTAAAATGTTGAGGTCTTTACAACTATAACTGATGAAGGACTTGGCATATTATCTCCAAACTTTGTGTTCGGATTGATCTTCGGGTCCCCCGAAAACAATCATTTTTCGTGTACACGGGACCTACAGCTTTACATTCCAACCAAAGTAAGAATTAATAATAGCTTGTCTCTCGGTCAAGGACACAAGTGTCAAGACCAGAACTCTGAACCCATACTCTGCTGATCAGAAACACCACAGCTTGAGTAAGGTGCGCTTAATCGCTCAGTCATGACACATCGTGTTTTGAAACTAATAGTTTTCAATTGTGGGATGGGAGTATACAAAACTGCTGAGGTAATTTGTCTGAATCAACTTTTTAAACTATGGACAATATTTTTAAAATAAATTGTTGCAAATTGTGCTTTATGTTTGTGTGCAGAAAGGCTTACCATCTTCAAAGTGATATAACCGTCAACAAGTTAAGATGTCCAAGATCGGCTTACATAATAAAGGAGCTGCTCTCTCCAGTAAAAGGTAAATTCCTTAAGAGTAAAATAATGTTGTTTTTTATGCAATTCGTTCATAGCATTTTGAATTAAAATCAACAGTTTGGGCCCCTAAAATTTGAATTGAAAAGCCAGGGTTAAAGTCCAACTGTGGTGTTTTTGGTAAATAAAATTTTTTCCAATATATTACAGCAAGTAGATATAGACTGTGAATATCAACAATGGGTTGTTGTTAAATTCACAAACGACTGTTGGAATTGACAGCAATCTTCAGAACCCATGTTTAAAGTAGTTTTAAGCTAAACAAAACTTCCGATTCAGGTTACAAATTAGTTGATAATTTTTTAGGGATTTTACCTAACATGCACACCTCATTTAGGTTAATTTGCGTTCTAATTTGTACTTTCTCAACCATCTTTTAAAGGTAACACTGTTATATTCAGTTATTTTCAGTTAAAAACTGGTTTTATATCTAGTCTTAAATATTTTTCTTTTAATTGTTTGCATCTAGAAAGGCATGCCATGCTTCTGATGGGCACCTCCCATCAACAAAGCAAATGTTGTGAGGTCTCTTCGCACTGTGTATCTGCCAAACATCTTCTTGTAGCGCATGGATGTTCATGACTGAGACAAAGGTATGTAAATCTTGGGTTTCTTGTTATCCTAAAGTGTAAAGTGGGCTATTTTTGCAGCATTTTGCATTTAATGTGTGTGATTTAACAGTTAGGAAATCAAAGAGTGTTGAGAGGTTTTAAGACCGTGGTTTAAACTCGCTAAGGGCTATAGTTCTTGATAATTTTACCAAGACGAAGTTGAGGTAAAATTATCAAGAACCATGCCTCAGCATACGTGTAAACCACTTCTTTTTATAACCAATTCAACACATTGATTCCCATTTAAAAATCCCTTCAATTTAAAACATTCAGAACCCTGTAGAAGTTGAGAACAAAAGTGGCAGTTTAGCATAGGCTCACCTCGACTCTGCGTTGAATTTCTATGCATGTGTTGAGCGATGAGTACCTTGTTGTGCGCAAATGATTTCCAACCGGCGTAAGCCAAATATGTGACATATAGACTTAAACTGGGCTGTGACATTTGGGCATTGTGCGCAATCATCTGAGTGTGCCCTTGGCTTAATTCAGTCAGGTCATGTTTAATCATTCCTACCTGTTTTCATATCGCACATTTAAACATTTCACATGGTCTCCTCTCACCCAATCAGGATGAATAAACTGTCCAGGTATTTTTGAATCACACACCACATACCACAAAAGATGTTTAAAAAACCAATGTTGCTCATTTGAAAATGTTGATCATAATGCAAGCCAATTGGCAATTAGGCCTCATGTCCAAGGTAAGAAGTAATACAATTATTTCTCTTCCATAGATATTTTGTTTTTCTTCTAATTTCCATTTTTTCCCTTTTAGAAAGTCTAGTTCTTCAATGAGATTTACCCATCCGAAATGTAGATGAGTGTTATCTGCAAATTGCGTATCATCAGCTGAATGTCTTCCCATATGTAGATGTAGCTGTTCAAGACTAAAGCATAGTATGTAAATTCTGGTGTAAGTTTTTGTAATCGAGTAATAAACCACTAGGTTTTTCTTATCGTCTTGTAGTGGGCTGTTTATGCAGCACTATACAAGTAACATTGTAAATAACTGCACCATTGCAAGCAAGTGCATATATGCGTATTTTGTAATGAGAAACTGGAGATCTTGGCAATTATGCTTTGACTAAAAAAGTTTAAGCATTTGGTTGTGCGTCGTTTCGAATTGTTTGGAATCGAATGGTGGTAAAATCACGGGAAATTCCAAACTTAATTGCGAAAAGGGACCTGGACACATGCACGTGGCATGTGGGGTCCTACTCCTGGCCAGGGTGACAGTTGGTGGTTGACCTTAAAAGAGCATCTTTGTGGCGCAACTTACGCACTAAACGTTGCGAAAGTGGACTTACGCAGTTGCGTAAAGTTTCGTGAAATCGGCTGCAGGCTCCTTCAGCGGGCAAGGATGGTACTGGTGTTTCCACAAATGGTCGGCCAACAGGAGTAGTCCCTAGTCTATGCCGTGGGGCTAGGGCCCGCGTTAGTACGAGTTAGAGGGCGTGCCCCGCATACGGGTGCGAGGACCGGGCGCTCTGAAAGGAGTATGAAGGCCTTGACTGACCTCGGAAAGCGTGTTGGGGCTGGTATCCTGGGACCTGCACGTGGTGGCCCTGCTTTAAACTAAGCTTACCAGGATGATATTGGCAAAAATCAGAAGCAAATTAATTAAAATGCTTGCAATGGTGCACTTATACATTACACTTTACTTTCATGAATTTTATTTACAATGTAATAATATACAGGCATGCTACTTTTCATGTCATCAGCTGATTTCCGCATATTTGGTTTTTCAGGTGTACTGCCATTGAAAATTAAAAACTTAGCACAAAGTATATTGCTGTGCCTGGTACTTTCCTCTTTTTGGGCAAGATTTGGTTGAATGCATGCCTGAGTATACAAGAATTAAAAATTGTTCATTTATAATAATACAGGCATGCAACTGGTTTCAGCAAAAATTTCTCATAGTTGATTCCTAACTGTACTATACCGCTTGAAATTTAAAACTGCAAAGACATACTCTGCCTGGCATTTTCTCTTTCAAAACTAAAAAAGAAAAGAAAATTGCTATTGCATGCAAAGTTATTAAATTATTTATTGACAATATACAGGCAGGCAACACATTTCAGGTAAGGCCTATCAACTTGTTTCCTAATTTGTTGGTTTCACATCCATATTGAAAATTGAAAAACACAGTGCAAAGTCTTGCTGTGATGCAATTTACTCTTTTATTGACAATCTGGGATCTGCTAGCTGTTGCATGCCTGAATATCTAGCATTGTGTATATTTATTTTTAAGGTTATGCGAATATTCATTCGAGAAATGCACGTGGCAGTGACACTTCTCTATAGTGCTTGTTATTGTTTTCTGAAAAAGCAACTGTATTTTGCAAAATAATACAACTATTTCAATAGTCGAAAGCAAAGAAAAAATCTAAGGTTCACCTTTTTGGCTTTATTCTCTTGAATCAAAAATAGAAAGAAAAATGCAATTGAAAGAATTCACATGTCAAATTTAGTGAGCTTTAAAAACACAATAAATGCATTATTATACAAAGCACTAGGATCATGTTTCTGTGTCATGGGCCATCGATATTAATGAGAATTAGCATACTTTTGATTTGCGCAATACATTTATATGGAGTCTGTGTTTCATATCTTGGAGTAAACTCTTTTATTTGAGACTTAAAATCTGTGCTAAAATGTTTAATATTCCTTTATTGAATTCAATGCCATTTTGTAAAAGATGATAGTTTCTAAGTAAACTCCAATGCAATAAGGTACAACACAAATTTTTGACAATTTTGAGAATATGCTTACTAATTTAAAGTTTTTAATTCAGGCATAACATTGGTACATGTATTTTTGGTAAAACTACAGCCATGAATACTCCAATTGCTGTTCCAAATCTTTAAATCAAAATAAGATGCTTCACCCTTTCACATATTCCTCCATCTTTTCTCCTCCATCACAATCTTGCTCCCCTCCTTCCCAAATTACCACTTTCATCCTTGCATTTGTTTACCACTCCCCTCATTGTGTTTATTGACCACTTCCATCATTGTGTTTATTGACCACTTCCATCCTTGTGTTTATTTACCACTTCTCTTCTTGTGTTTATTGACCACTTCCCTCCTTGCACTTATTGACCACTTCCCTCCTTGCACCTTTTGATCACTTTCATCCTTGTGTTTGTTTACCTCTTCCCTCCTTACATTTGTTTACCACTTCCATACTTGTGCTTGTTTATCATATCCCTCCTTGTGTTTATTGACCACTTCCCTCCTTGCACTTATTGACCACTTCCCTCCTTGCACCTTTTGATCACTTTCATCCTTGTGTTTGTTTACCTCTTCCCTCCTTACGTTTATTTACCACTTCCATCCTTGCGCTTATTTACCACTTCCCTCCTTGCATTTTTACCACTTCCATCCTTGCGCTTGTTTATCATATTCCTCGCATTTGTTTATAACCTCCCACCTTGCTGTTATTTATCACTTCCATCCTTGCTTTTTTTACTTCCCTCCTTGCTTTTTTTACTTCCCTCCTTAAAGTCGTTTATCACTACCATTCTTGCGTTTATATATCCTGCCCTTCTTGCATTTGTTTACCTTTTTCATCCTTGCGTTTGTTTATCACTTCTCTCCTTGCAATTGTTTACCACTTCCCTCCTTGTGTTTATTAACCACTTCCCTCCTTGCATTTGTTGATCACTTCCCTCATTGTGTTTATTTATCACTTACCACATTGCGTTTGTTTACCTTCTCCCTCCTTGCGTTTGTTTACCACTTCTATTCTTGCGTTTTTTAACCACTTCCCTCGCATTTATTGACCACTTCCCTCCTTGCACCTTTTGATTACTTTCATCCTTGTTTGTTTACCTCTTCCCTCCTTGCGTTTATTTACCACTACCATCCTTGCGTTTGTTTACCACTTTCATCCTTGTGTTTGATTAACACTTCCCTCCTTGTTTTTTTAACCACTTTTCTCCTTGCATTTGTTTACACTTACCCCTTGCTTATATTATCACTTACATCGCATTTATTTTCCTCCTTGCACTTGTTTATCCCTTCCATCCTTGCGTTTGTTTACCTTCTCCCTCCTTGCATTTGTTTACCACTTCCATCCTTGTGTTTATTTTCCACTGCGATTAATTAAAATTAAACTTATTTGAATGTTAAACTTGTATCTAAACAATTAGAAGTTTGAGTTAAAAAAAATTATTATTTTAATGTTAATCATGTATCTTAAACCGCTAGAAGTTTGCGTTAAAACTGATTATTTGAATTTTAAACTTGTATTTAAACAGTTAAATTAACTTGTTCTCTATGTAGTTATAAAGTACATATTGTTCTGTTATGTTTGCTTAATAAGAGTGAAAGAAATAAAGAAATAGAAATAATGGTAAAGAAATGTCATTCTTTGAGTCAAAATTTAGTAGAATAAGATAACCTATGCAAACTGTATAAAATGTAAAAGTCGATTGCTCATTTGGGTTAATGGGTTGCTCATTTGGGTTAATGGGTTGCTCATTTGGGTTAATGGGTTGCTCATTTGGGTTAATGGGTTGCTCATTTGGGTTAATGGGTTGCTCATTTGGGTTAATGGGTTGCTCATTTGGGTTAATGGGTTGCTCATTTGGGTTAATGGGTTGCTCATTTGGGTTAATGGGTTGCTCATTTGGGTTAATGGGTTGCTCATTTGGGTTAATGGGTTGCTCATTTGGGTTAATGGGTTGCTCATTTGGGTTAATGGGTTGCTCATTTGGGTTAATGGGTTGCTCATTTGGGTTAATGGGTTGCTCTTTTGGTTTAGTCGATTGCTCTTTTGGTTTAGTCGATTGCTCTTTTGGTTTAGTCGATTGCTCATTTGGTTTAGTTGATTGCTCATTTGGTTTAGTCGATTGCTCATTTGGTTTAGTCGATTGCTCATTTGGTTTAGTCGATTGCTCTTTTGGTTTAGTCGATTGCTCTTTTGGTTTAGTCGATTGCTCTTTTGGTTTAGTCGATTGCTCATTTGGTTTAGTCGATTGCTCTTTTGGTTTAGTCGATTGCTCTTTTGGTTTAGTCGATTGCTCTTTTGGTTTAGTCGATTGCTCATTTGGTTTAGTCGATTGCTCATTTGGTTTAGTCGATTGCTCATTTGGTTTAGTCGATTGCTCATTTGGTTTAGTCGATTGCTCTTTTGGTTTAGTCGATTGCTCTTTTGGTTTAGTCGATTGCTCTTTTGGTTTAGTCGATTGCTCATTTGGTTTAGTCGATTGCTCATTTGGTTTAGTCGATTGCTCATTTGGTTTAGTCGATTGCTCTTTTGGTTTAGTCGATTGCTCTTTTGGTTTAGTCGATTGCTCTTTTGGTTTAGTCGATTGCTCTTTTGGTTTAGTCGATTGCTCTTTTGGTTTAGTCGATTGCTCTTTTGGTTTAGTCGATTGCTCTTTTGGTTTAGTCGATTGCTCATTTGGTTTAGTCGATTGCTCTTTTGGTTTAGTCGATTGCTCTTTTGGTTTAGTCGATTGCTCTTTTGGTTTAGTCGATTGCTCTTTTGGTTTAGTCGATTGCTCTTTTGGTTTAAAGCACTTTTTCTTTTGACCATTGACCCCTGACCTTTTACCCTTAAAAACGTTAATCTTACATTTTACAGTTTGCCTATTATAAGGTCATCTACTAAATATTGACTCAAAGAATGACATTTCTTTACCACAGGTTTATTATTTCTATTTCTTTATTTCTTTGACTCTTATTAAGCAAACATAACAGAACAATATGTACTTTATTACTACATAGAGAACAAGTTAACTTGTATCTTCTAAACAGTTAGCTGTTTACATTAACAAACATTTTATTTGTTTAAATACAAGTTTAACATTCAAATAAGTTTAATTTTAACATAAAAATGAACTTATATTGTTTCACTGTTTAAAAAACGTTGAATCGCAAGGAGGGAAGTGGAAAATAAACACAAGGATGGAAGTGGTAAACAAACGCAAGGATGGAAGGGATAAACAATTGCAAGGATGAACGTGGTAAACAAACGCAAGGAGAGAAGTGGTAAACAAACGCAAGGAGAGAAGTGGTAAACAAACGCAAGGAGAGAAGTGGTAAACAAATGTAAGGAGAGAAGTGATAAACAAACGCAAGGTTGGAAAAGGTAAACAAATGCAAGAATGGAAATGATAATTATAAATGATAATTCCAGAGAATTATTCCCCAATTGAGGAGGTCTGGGCTTGGATGATGGCAAACTCCCTGAAATCGGGCTGAAATTCAAGAGATTCTTTGTTCAGTATTGAAATTCCCTCAAAGCTAGGTGAAAGAGAAATAATTCCTTGAGTTTCAGCCAAAACCTGCACTTCCCAAGAAGAATATTGTTAAGTAAAATTTTCTGCTTCATTATTTTTAAGAAATTTAACCCACACGCAGATGACTCAGATTAGAACCCAAGTTTGATGCTCTAGATCACTTGGCTAATCAAATATGCACTACACACACCAGTGAACAATTTCCCTTTTGCTACAGCATGTACGAGTTACTACTCAAAATCAAAAATTTTGCTAACTTGGTGTTACAGTGCCAAAACAATGTTCTGTCTTTATATACCGATATACAAAGTTGCCCGATGTAACTGTTCCCTAACTGCACCTTACAATTCAAAAACTACATTTAGTACACATTTTATTCTTATCACAAATCTAAAGATTTAAATTAATTACCAACATTGCTGTAGACCTTTTTATAACTGAGCGGCCATCTTGTTTTTGTCTATAGTCAATATAAGACTGTCCAAATCAAGTGACTTCGGCTACAGCTATCATTGGCTGCATTGACAAAGTGTTTTAATCAATCTATCCGTAGCCACTGCAGAAGTAATCAAAACAGACACAACCTTACCAAGACAAGACTAGTTCGACTATAATTATAGTCCGGTACCCTTTTACTAAAATGAAACCCAGTATTATCAGTGACTGTTAATGCAGGGCACATGTCAACATGGTGACAGTCTATATAGCAACTGAAACTTTACTACAATTTTATGTTATTACTGCTTGTGTACATCTCTATCCATAAAACATTAAAGTAAATATTTTTAAAACTAGTTTTTATTCCAAAAGATAATTTACGATATTGTTTTACATAGCGCTTTATCAATGGTCATCTCAAAGAGCTTATTTACTACATTTTACTACTATTTTACAACAACAACAGGTGTACAGAGCTTGAAGTATTTTGAATTACAATTCCAGCAAGGCCCGTGGAGTAATCTCATGACTAAACACAAGTCCACTAGTGGTTTTTGTAGGTTAAATAATTACACCTGGCTGCATAATATACCAGTAAATAGTAAATATGATTTAATTCTAAGTATCAAAGTAAACTAACCCATATTTAAAATAAATAAATTTACTTTAGTGCTTATTTAAATACAAACAGTTTACATGTTGAACTTCTGGTATGGTAAAATAAATTCTGGTAAAAATTTCGAGCTACAGGCTCTCTTGGTTTTACCCAAAATTAGAGCCCTTGTGGTGCATGGGCATGCACCCATAATATCAAAGCATCTTGTCACAGTGTACAGTACTAGGTGCTACAGGCCTGCATCACAATCGCACATGTCAGACAACATTTGGGCGAACCCCCTTCACTTAATGAGTGTACAAATACTTACTTGGGCTTTGCTACAATAACATTACTTCAGATAAACTACGTTTAAAAAAAACATTTTATAATCGTCTATTACAACTAAAGTTGTTTTTGAGGGCTAGTAGACTAAATGCATGTTTTATAAAAGGACGCTTTACTATTTTGTTATGCAATGCACAGATTGAACAGTGGTTGGTGCCAAGAGTGAGGTGTTTGTAATGAAATATTAATTGTGAGTGATATTTTTATGGTTTAGTGCAAGGGTTAAGTTAAAGTGTAGTTTTAGTTCAATGTTAGAGTGCTGGGCATGGGCATGGTTTCACAAAATACTAAGATTCATCTTTTAGATGAGTTGTAAACCACAGTGATTTGTATTGTGACATCAGACAATGCTAAATAATTTAGATTGATATGATCAATCTTAGCTCTTTGTGAAACCGAGCCCTGGTGTTGTGATGATTAAGGCCATGTTCTGTGTTTGCATTGCAAAAGAGTCCTGCTCGCGCATTTTGCTAATACATGCATTTTGCACACAAATTTTGCACACAAATCCACATAATTTGAACAATTTTTCCTCAATAGTAAAGATAGTAAAGATAAAGGGCCTACAACAATTACAACTAATTTAATCTTGCAAAATGCATTTTTGCCACAAAATACTTAGACGTGAACAATAACATCAAGTTTGTCAAAGGATTTTGTCCCGTTTTCTACTTTTATCAAATAAATTTACAAAGTTCATTCCATAATCAAATGACTAAACCCGAGCTTTTCTTGCCTGAGCACAATTTGGCGACTTTAGTTTAATTCTTTCCATATCTTCCCCTGAAATCAACTTATAATTATTGTTGACATTTCCACTCATTGTTGTCAAAAAGTCTTGGTAAGCAAAAACACTTTATAAATTTTGCTTACTCTGCCGTAATTTTTGGTAACCTGGTGGATTGTTTGTTTCTCTTTGCAAAAGCTGTACCATCTTTAGAGTTGTATATTCCTAACTCCAATGGTATTGGAGTTTGCTGAATTCAAGAAAAGCTTATAGAGAAACATTAAACTAAGGCTGTTTCTGAATTAGCGGCTTGGTCATAAGAACGTGCATTAAAACAGGTGCAGCCATAGCTGAAAATTCAGACGGCCTAAGATTTGTCCTCTCCTTAAGTTTTTTAATGCATAGGCACTGTCCTGTTTCAGTCAAACTTGCATGACATGTGAGGAATCATCTGGGTAGCCTTACAGTCCAAAAAGCGTCACCATTTGTTACAAAATGTAGCATAAAAATCACTATGTTCACTTCAACGGTTGATCTTGTAGCGGGGAGATTCAGCTACCTAAACTTGACAGTCTTTCAGCTGCTGGCACACAGTCCAAAAAACAACTGTTAGCCTCAACATCACTACGTCACTTGAAAAGTTGAACTTCCAGCAGAGAGTCATCTAGCTAGACTTTCTTTAGTCCCTCAGAGGGTGACAGTCCAGAGAGTAAGTTAGCCCAATGTCAATTCAACAGTTGATCTTTCTCGCTAACAGGTGAACTTATAATTGAGAATCATATAGCTAAACACAATCCTTCCTCAGCTGGTGGCACATGGTCCAAAGAGCATTGGTTATAGCCTCAACATCCCTGCATCACTTGAATGGTTGAACTTGTAGCTTAGAGTCATCTAGCCAGACACAATCCTTCAGCTGTTGGCATAGCCCAAAAAGCATTGAGTGAATGTCATCTCCCAGGTCATTGACTCAATCTGCGGTAGAAAATAAACAGTTTTCAAAGATCAATTTTGGAAAAAACACTTGTAATACAAGTATCACTTGTTCTGAGGAATTGTCAAGTCTGAATGCTATCATCTGCAAAAACAATTCTCCTCCAGCTCTAACAGCTCTTCAACTCATTGAACATCCGCACTGACAACCTGAATAAACATTACATTTTTCTGAAAAACTTGACGTCCTGTGCTCCACATGTTGGTTGTACGGTGTGTTTATTGCAAACTATTATGGATGGAAATTAATCTATTCTTTCAAATCACTGATTTGAAACCTTCAAAGTGGCTAATTCTGAAACAATTCTTTCCCTCAAATTTGTGGGATGTACCAATTCTCTTCAAAGAAAAGTCAAAGAATAATTTTTTTGTTTGAAACTTACCAAGCGGTCTGTTGTCTCTTTTTGCACCTGTATCCTCCAACAATGCTCATTCGAACAGGTCTGGTTGTTGTCACCACTCCCTGTACTCTCCAACAAGGCTCCTCCAAAGGGGTCTGTAGTGACCTCTCCCTGTACCCTCCAATGACGCTCATCTGAACAGGTCCGTTCATTTTCATGAAGTTTTCCACAAGGTTGGTTGTATGGCGTGCTTGTTGCAAACTAAAGGATGAGAATTTGTATTTTTTCAAATCAACAATTTGAAACATTCAAATGTGTTACTACTAATAATAATAAATAATACTTAATATAGCACCAGTATCTGCCTTCCATGGCGCTTGAGGAGGAATAACAAATTCTTCCTCAACATTGCTCCTTTTTTCAAATTTGTGGGATGAACCTTCTCTTCAAAGAAAAGTCTTAGAATTGGGTGTTTTGGTTTTTCAAACTTACTGAGCGGTCTGGTGTTGAGTCTTTGCCCCTGTATCCTCTAGTGATGCTCATCCAAACAGGTCCAGTTGTAGTCACCACTCACTGTATCCTCCAACGATGCTCACCCAAAAAGGTCAAATTGTATTCACCACTCCATGTACCCTCCAACGACGCTCCTCAAAACAGCTCCTGTTGTAGTCTCCAACGACGCTCCTCAAAACAGCTCCTGTTGTAGTCTCCACTCCACAAGAGACTGCTCAACTGAGGAGAAAATAGGCACAGACAAATTTATCTTGATGCATTTGTTTCTAA
The DNA here is from genome assembly GCA_037783415.1 of Leptasterias polaris. NCBI lineage: Eukaryota > Metazoa > Echinodermata > Asteroidea > Forcipulatida > Asteriidae > Leptasterias > Leptasterias polaris. The sequence continues at coordinate 5,012,366 of JAZGTN010000045.1, forward strand.
TAAATTGCAAGAGCCAAGAAATGCCCACACTTATTAAACTTGGCTGGATAAAACTTTTTTCTTTTGTTTTATAACAAGCCTTCCTAAGCAAAATAGTTTCCACACTACCATTTGTGTTTATACTAATCACACTTGCCATTATTGCTTTTGACACAATGGAAACCAGATCTCAAGTGTTCCCAACCAATTTCTTTGCCTCTTAGTTGCCCCATTCCCACCCCCAAAAAATAAATAGTTACATTTTTGAGCCTTGCCAGTTGGTGGAACTACCAAGGGAAAGTGATGCTAATATTTGAATGAAGTAAACTAGGATAAATTCGTCGCGCGTACCACGAACCGACCTAACTCGTACACAGTATAACAAAACATGTTTGGAGAAAATCACGAATGAAGTTGCACTATTTTTCAAACTGCTGTTTCGGGTTCTGCTAACTATTTGTATACAATTTTTTAAGACAAAAATAAAGCCGACTACTTTATTAATACAGAACTGTCAATTTCATGTAATCCCCGCAACTATTTTAATTAGTAAATAATACCTAAACAGATAGGTCACTTTGTGAAAATTAAAATCCGAGTTTTGCCCGCAGAGCGCCGTGTACAAACCAATGCATAATAGAGACGTATCTAGTTAGGTCACTTTGTGAAAATACCACGCTTTGAGTTAGGTCAGTTCGTGGTACGCAAATTTTACACGCGCGCCCGAACTACGCGCGCTGTAGCGCATAGTACATCATTGGTAAAGTGGCGTATCTAGATAGGTCACTTTGTGAAAAGACAAAACGGCAAATCTAGTGATACGTCGTTTTTAGTAATTAGTGTAATTACAAAACTACTACGTATTTAGTTCTGAAACTTGCTGAAAATGTTAACAGTAATGAGTATATTAATAATTTGTAAAAAAAAAAATTTGCAAAAGTGTGTGATTTTTGTCAGTTAGGTCGGTTCGTGGTACGCGCGACGAATTGATGAACTAACAACTATTTCAATGTTCAGGAGTTTCCCTTACCTTTTAAAAAGGAGAGAGCAGTTCTTTCACCAGACTCATTGTAAATTGTTAGGAAGAAACTGCAGGTCTCAGACATCTACATGGCTGATCAGTATATCTGGAGTTGACAAAAGACCCTTGCTGTATCATGCAAATAAAGAATATCATATTAAATGCTCAAGCAAGTTAACTGGTTCTTAATTTGTTTAACCTCGTTGGTTGTCTGGTTGTTTATTCTTGCTGTTGTAGAACCTCAAATGATACCAGCATTTTGACTGCTGGTCACATATGTCTTTACTACAAGAGATTTGCTCGAGAGATTCAAAAACTCATTTTTTGTATGCATGTTTCATGCTTCTTTCTAAAGTTATTGATAAACTGACGTTTAGATTTGTTCATGATCCTCCAAACTTCCTGATTGAGTTGCTGTCCCATTCAGTACGTAGTTTCTTTACCAGTAAGTTGAACTTATAATATTTATGAGCCAATACATTACCACATCTTTTACACACCAGTCTGGCCTGCTGGTAGGCATCACCTCAGCTCAGAGAAGATTTCAGCACACAAACTACTTCATACCTAAAAACACCCAATTACATTACCAAACCTATGTTATCTACGGTGTCCCAGCGCTGCCATCTCTGCACAAGTGCTTGCCACAATATTCACTTGCAGCAATAACAGGTTTAACGACTGTGGAAAACAAAAACAAGGTTAAATCCTGTGGATTGAAATGTTAGTCGCTGCTGAAAAAAAAATTCAGAAGTTCTGGAGTGAATTTTTTTCTTTCACACTTACCCTAATTAACCCTAATTAATTTACCTAAAATACCTCACCTGATACTTAACCTTTGCTGCAATCACCTTACCTCATTGACCCCACTGACCTCGGGTCACGAATCAGTGACATCAAAGGGAACTACACCACCGTACTGTCTACTCAATTTCTGCATTTCAGGTAGGATTACAGACTGTGGAAATAAAAATTAAAAATGGCCTGTGGGGGCTAGTTTAAAGGCTGTGGGAAAAAGGTTAGGCTGTGGAGAAAAGGTTATTAGAGCTGTGGATAAAAGGTTATTAGAGCTGTGGATAAAAGGTTATTAGAGCTGTGGATAAAAGGTTATTAGAGCTGTGGATAAAAGGTTATTAGAGCTGTGGATAAAAGGTTATTAGAGCTGTGGATAAAAGGTTATTAGAGCTGTGGATAAAAGGTTATTAGAGCTGTGGATAAAAGGTTATTAGAGCTGTGGATAAAAGGTTATTAGAGCTGTGGATAAAAGGTTATTAGAGCTGTGGATAAAAGGTTATTAGAGCTGTGGATAAAAGGTTATTTTTCTTTGACTTACCTTATTACCCTAAAACTTTTACCCGATACTTCACCTGATATAATACTTGACCTTTTCTGCAAACAGCTGACCTCACTGGCCTCCAGTCACTCACCAGGGACATCAAAGGGAGTGTCTTCCTCGTCTGCTCAAGTTCTGTGTGTACTTCACCAGTCACACCTAATACTTTACCTACTGCCAGTGAACCTTCTGAAACAGAAGAGTTATTCTTATCTACATGCCTTCACTCTTAAATACTCTAGGCCTTTACTATCTTACCGTTCATACAAACCATAGGCATCACTGACGTCTTTCCCCCATGGATAAGTACCTCAAGCTCCCCTGGCTCCTCTCTACTCTCAGCTCTTTTTTTCTTTTCTTTTTTACCTTCAGAATCTTTTTTCCCCGCAGCGCTCAATGAGCCCTATAAGCTTTGATATATTAAAAGAAATCATTCGGGACTACAGCTTTTTTTAAAACTTCTTTTATTTGAACTTTGATCTCAAAGTGAGAAAGGGTTACAGGTATGTTGTTTACTTATTGTCTTCTAATTTTTAATTGTCAAAGACTGATTGTTATTTATACTCGGTTGAAAATGTCTTCATTCAGAATTGATGTAATGCTGATATTAGGAAAATATTAATATTAATTTAGCTGGTCTAAATTATATGATTAATACTCCTCAATCAAACATTAATCATCAATTGAATGGGGATTGGACTTCTATTTGACTGCATGATTACTTCTAAAACATTTACGTAGGTGACTATGCCCAGTAGCAAACGGGAAAAGGGCAGGGTTTTTTCCCCCTAATTTCAGTTTTTTAATACTCAAGTTTTTATAGGAATTATGGAAATAATTATGCTTTAGTTGGATTTTCTAATCTTTCTTCATAAACATTACGCTATGCGAAATATAAAATCATGACAATTATAGATAAACATGACAACTGATGACTTGCAGTATCAACCATGAAATTGTTTCCAGTTAGACTAGTCTCCTAATTAAAAAGCATCACTGGCTTCGACCAATATGCAAATCAAGAAATGCCAAGACAGTGTGAAGACACCTTCAAGCTAAAAGCAAGGACAACATCAACAAGATCGCAGAACATCGTTTAGGGGGGGGGGGTAGGAGAAAAGGGGGAAGGGACTCTGCAAGAGAACGAGTTAGACTCCTCTTACCGTTCGCAGTCTTCACCTTGTCTTTACCTTGAAAGTCAACTCGCGTTATCCAACCTCCACCATTGCACTCTTATCAATAATCTAACTTTTTTCTTCTTTCTTTTTTAGAAAGGTAAATAATTATTGGGTTGAACGTATTTAACCGCGGATTCTTTTCAGAACCATCACTATTCATGAGAGAAAGTATTAAGTATTCAATTCAAGTCATTTATTCATCATGTGAAAACATGTGAGATTTGTGTTCAATTGTACAGCAGTAACAATTACACAAGCATTTTTGTTTACAGCACATGGTGTCTCGCCAGTTGCTCAAAAGTTTTGGTTTTTTAACCATTTATCAAAGAGGTGAATCGCACCAGCAAACTTTAACAATGGAGGTCGGATATACAGCAAAGTTCTCTTTACCTTGGTCCTTTGGCGAACTCCAGTGTACGTCCACATACCACATATCCATTGATCTTCAACTCCCATCTAAAGGAACAGGAAAAACAAAATGATAAGTTAAAAAAATAAACAAATTATTGTTCCCTCTAAATATTATTTTGTTCCCTCAAAAAAATTGTATGTTCACTCAAAACCAATTTGTCCCCTTGAAATGCTATTTTGTTCCTTTGAAAAGCTATTTCATTCTCTTGAAATGCTATTTCGTTCCTTTGTAAAGCTATTTCATTCTCTTGAAATGCTGTTTCGTTCCCCTAAAATAATATCGTGTTCCTTTTTTCCCCTCAAGGTACTATTTCGAGGAAGCAAAATAGTATTTTAAGGGGATGAAATTGTTATGTCTTAGGAAAAAAATAATGAAACAAAATAATTAGAACATTTTGTTTTACCTGTCCCTTTCAGGGCTCTGTACTCCAGGCAGTCCCCTCAATGCCTCATGACGCTTGGCTGAACAGGAGATCACTGCTGGCTCTGCCTCAAAGTCGTTCCGTCTCGCCAGTCTGCCACACCCAGCTGCTTCAGTCGTTCCCATCTCTGCTGAGAAAACAGCCCATAATAAGCCCATCAATGTTTCAGTTCAAGTGCAAAGAGGTAATTTATAGTCAATGTTCCCAAAGCTACATTGATAACCATAATTCTCATCAAGCATTGTCATTCTAAATCATGTAAGTTAACTCTTAAATGCCCCTTGGTCACTGTCAGCCTATGTAAATCATTTGCCAAAAGAACAAGTTTAGTATAGAACACTGCCAAATCCATCAAATATCATTTTAGACTGCACAAGAATAAGTTCTCTATAATGCAGGGTTTGCCCAAAGTTTTCACTAATCCACCAGCTTTTACAGTCAAAGATAGTCACCCACAAATAAATAGTTACATTTTTGAGCCTGGCCTGTAGGTGAGGAACTACCAAGGGAAAGTGATGCTAAATTTGAATGAAGTAAACTAGGATAGATTGATGAACTAATTAACAACTATTTCAATGTTCAGGAGTTTCCCTTACCTTTTAAAAAGGAGAGAGCAGTTCTTTCACCAGACTCATTGTAAATTGTTAGGAAGCAACTGCAGGTCTCAGACATCTACATGGTTGATCAGTATATCTGGAGTTGACAAAAAGACCCTTGCTGTATCATGCAAATAAAGAATATAATAATGCTTTAATTTTAAAGCAAGTATAACTGGTTCTTAATTTGTTTAACCTCTGTTGTCCGGTTGTTTATTCTTGCTGTTGTAGAACCTCAAATGATACCAGTATTTTGACTGCTGGTCACATATGTCTTTACTACAAGAGATTTGCTTGAGAGATTCAAAAACTCATTTTTTGTATGCATGTTTCATGCTTCTTTCTAAAGTTATTGATAAACTGACGTTTAGATTTGTTCATGATCCTCCAAACTTCCTGATTGAGTTGCTGTCCCATTCAGTACGTAGTTTCTTTACCAGTAAGTTGAACTTATAATATTTATGAGCCAATACATTACCACATCTTTTACACACCAGTCTGGCCTGCTGGTAGGCATCACCTCAGCTCAGAGAAGATTTCAGCACACAAACTACTTCATTACCTAAAAACACCCAATTACATTACCAAACCAATGTTATCTACGGTGTCCCAGCGCTGCCATCTCTGCACAAGTGCTTGCCACAATATTCACTTGCAGCAATAACAGGTTTAACGACTGTGGAAAACAAAAACAAGGTTAAATCCTGTGGATTGAAATGTTAGTCGCTGCTGAAAAAAATTGTCAGAAGTTCTGGAGTGAATTTTTTTCTTTCACACTTACCCTAATTAATTTACCTAAAATACCTCACCTGATACTTAACCTTTGCTGCAATCACCTTACCTCATTGACCCCACTGACCTCGGGTCACGAATCAGTGACATCAAAGGGAACTACACCACGGTACTGTCTACTCAATTTCTGCATTTCAGGTAGGATTACAGACTGTGGAAATAAAAATTAAAAATTGCCTGTGGAGGCTAGTTTAAAGGCCGTGGGAAAAAAGTTAGGCTGTGGAGAAAAGGTTATTAGAGCTGTGGAGGAAAGGTTATTAGAGCTGTGGAGAAAAGGTTATTAGAGCTGTGGAGAAGAGGTTATTAGAGCTGTGGAGAAAAGGTTATTAGAGCTGTGGAGAAAAGGTTATTAGAGCTGTGGATAAAAGGTTATTAGAGCTGTGGATAAAAGGTTATTAGAGCTGTGGATAAAAGGTTATTAGAGCTGTGGATAAAAGGTTATTTTTCTTTGACTTACCTTATAACCCTAAAACTTTTACCTGATACTTCACCTGATATAATACTTGACCTTTTCTGCAAACAGCTGACCTCACTGGCCTCCAGTCACTCACCAGGGACATCAAAGGGAGTGTCTTCCTCGTCTGCTCAAGTTCTGCGTGTACTTCACCAGTCACACCTAATACTTTACCTACTGCCAGTGAACCTTCTGAAACAGAAGAGTTATTCTTATCTACATACCTTCACTCTTAAATACTCTAGGCCTTTACTGTCTTACCGTTCATACAAACCATAGGCATCACTGACATCTTTCCCCCATGGATAAGCACCTCAAGCTCCCCTGGCTCCTCTACTCTCAGCTTCTTTTTTACCTTTTTTGTTTACCTTCAGAATCTTTTTTTTCCGCAGCGCTCAATGAGCCCTATAAGCTTTGATATATTAAAAGAAATCATTCGGGACTACAGCTTTTTAAAAAACTTCTTTTATTTGAACTTTGATCTCAAAGTGAGAAAGGGTTACAGCTATGTTGTTTACTTATTGTCTTCTAATTTTTAATTGTCAAAGACCGATTGTTATTTATACTCGGTTGAAAATGTCTTCATTCAGAATTGATGTAATGCTGACATTGGGAAAATATTAATATTAATTTAGCTGGTCTAAATTATATGATTAATACTCCTATATCAAACATTAATCATCAATTGAATGGGGATTGGACTTCTATTTGACTGCATGATTACTTCTAAAACATTTACGTAGGTGACTATGCCCAGTAGCAAACGGGAAAAGGGCAGGTTTTTTTCTCTCAAATTTCAGTTTTTTAATACTAAGTTTTTATAGGAATTATGAAAATAATTATGCTTTAGTTGGATTTTCTAATCGTTCTTCATAAACATTACGCTATTCGAAATATAAAATCATGACAATTATAGATAAACATGACAACTGATGACTTGCAGTATCAACCATGAAATTGTTTCCAGTTAGACTAGTCTCCTAATTAAAAAGCATCACTGGCTTCGACCAATATGCAAATCAAGAAATGCCAAGACAGTGTGAAGACACCTTCAAGCTAAAAGCAAGGACAACATCAACAAGATCGCAGAACATCGTTTAGGAGGGGGGGGGGGGGGGTAGGAGAAAAGGGGAAGGGACTCTGCAAGAGAACGGGTTAGACTCCTCTTACCGTTCGCAGTCTTCACCTTGTCTTTACCTTGAAAGTCAACTCGCGTTATCCAACCTCCACCATTGCACTCTTATCAATAATCTAACTTTTTTCTTTCTTTTTTAGAAAGGTAAATAATTATTGGGTTGAACGTATTTAACCGCGGATTCTTTTCAGAACCATCACTATTCATGAGAGAAAGTATTAAGTATTCAATTCAAGTCATTTATTCATCATGTGAAAACATGTGAGATTTGTGTTCAATTGTACAGCAGTAACAATTACACAAGCATTTTTGTTTACAGCACATGGTGTCTCGCCAGTTGCTCAAAAGTTTTGGTTTTTTAACCATTTATCAAAGAGGTGAATCGCACCAGCAAACTTTAACAATGGAGGTCGGATATACAGCAAAGTTCTCTTTACCTTGGTCCTTTGGCGAACTCCAGTGTACGTCCACATACCACATATCCATTGATCTTCAACTCCCATCTAAAGGAACAGGAAAAACAAAATGATAAGTTAAAAAAATAAACAAAATATTGTTCCCTCTAAATATTATTTCGTTCCCTCAAAATTTGTATGTTCCCTCAAAACCAGTTTGTCCCCTTGAAATGCTATTTTGTTCCTTTGAAAAGCTATTTCATTCTCTTGAAATGCTATTTCGTTCCTTTGTAAAGCTATTTCATTCTCTTGAAATGCTGTTTCGTTTCTTTGTAAAGCTATTTCATTCTCTTGAAATGCTGTTTCGTTCCCCTAAAATAATTTCATGACCTCTAAATAATATCGTGTTCCTTTTTTCCCCTCAAGGTACTATTTCGAGGAAGCATAGTATTTTAAAGGGGATGAAATTGTTATGTCTTAGTAACAAAATAATGAAGCAAAATAATTAGAACATTTTGTTTTACCTGTCCCTTTCAGGGCTCTAGTCGTCAGGCAGTCCCCTCAATGCCTCTTGACGCTTGGCTGAACAGGAGATCACTGCTGGCTCTGCCTCAAAGTCGTTCCGGCTCGCCAGTCTGCCACACCCAGCTGCTTCAGTCGTTCCCATCTCTGCTGAGAAAACAGCCCATAAGCCCATCAATGTTTCAGTTCAAGTGCAAAGGTAATGTTCCAAAAGCTACCTTGATAACCATAATTCTCATCAAGCATTGTCATTCTAAATCATGTACATGTAAGTTAACTCTTAAATGCCCCTTGGTCACTGTCAGCCTATGTAAATCATTTGCCAAAAGAACAAGCTTTAATTAGTATAGAACACTGCCAAACCCATCGAATATCATTTTAGATAAACTACATAAGAATAAGTTCACTAATGTAGGGTTTGCCCAAGGTTTTTTCAGTGACTAGCTCACAGAACTAGTTAGCTTGGCATTTCACTACACTAGTCTACCAGCTTTTTCGGTCCATATCTTATAATGAAATAGGGATGCTTTTCAACACTGAAATTGCCAGTGGGACCACTTGGAGAGAATTTTCACTGGTCCTCTGGTGTTTCAACTGGCATTTGACCAGCAGACCACTGTTTTTGAAGAACACTGCTAATGTCCTTCCGAATGCCAAGCATATCATACTAAGCAGTATGAGCGAGCGAAGTGTAACATAACAAATACATGAAAATAATAAATAGAGAAAAAATATAAGCTGCAACCCCGAACTCATATTGATATTGCAAATGTCAGTAACCCTCAGTTTATTGCCGACCACTGCCTTTAATAACTACTTAGTCACAAACATTGGCATAAACCTCTCCAGTCCAATTACCTATAATGACTCAAAATTGTTTTTTATTAACTCACAGAAGAAGTTATTGATTTTGTAACAAACCTTTGCCTAACATTCAATGAGACAAATACTGTTGTCATTTGTTTGGGCTAACTTGTAAATTGATGATAGACTTTCTTGGAAAAAGCAGTATCAATCATATTTCCAAAGTAATTTTTCAAAGTCATTATCCAAGCTCAAATAGATTCCCCCATGTTTTTTATAATACCCTTGCTTTACATAATTTTGGTTTGAACAAAGATATACTTGCATGGGGGTAACAGTGGCACTGGGCATATTAATAGATTCCTTAAACTACAGAAAAAAGGTTCTATGCATTACTAAAAATAATTACTTTCACGAATAGTAGGCCTAATTATCTTTTTTTAAATAATTGCAGTCATTTCAAAGTTAATGACATTAATTCTCTCCAAATTGGCTAACTGACCCTAACCTGTGTTCAATAGTGTTTGCAAAAAATGAAGTTCATCATTACTTCACTAGATATAGTTTCATGAATGTAATCGATCTATGCTTGCACTTTACACTTTCTAAAACAACTGTTTTAGAAAGCTTTTTTTAAATGTAATTAGTTAGTCTTTAAGTGCTACCACTACCCTCCTTGTTAAAACTGAAATATGAGGGGCCCAAGCTATGGAGTTTTGTTGACGCTCCCTTGGAAAACAGTCTCAAGTCCATCCGTCAAGACGTAGGTAAATATTTGTTGTTTACTTGTTAAATATCTTTAAAAAAAATAACCGAGCTATTCTCATGGGGTAGGGAGCAACTAAGCCACGTGTGTCTACTAACGGTTATCCAGGCTACATGTATTGTACGACACTTAGGCCTATGTCTCTTGTACTTTGTTTTGTATAATTTGCTCTTTTTCTAAAATATCCTATATTGTTAACATTGTAACTGGGGCCTCAACTAAATTTGTTTTCTAGGGACCCCTAACCCCTTCCACATCCAATGATAGTTACTGTAGTGTTACGGTTAAATATTACCAAATAAACCGTTTTTGTTTTATTTCGCATCCATCTGGTGTGGAAAATAAAGCGCAGTGAACAGAACTTACCTTGACAAGATCCTAATTGTTCGGCTTTCAAGTCTTGCAGTTTTACACTGCAGTCTGACTCTGAGACAATTCACAAGAGCCCACTCCAGCCACAAGCTCAACACCGAAGCTCCAAGTTGCTTTTAAAGTTTATATAGTTCGTACTTGAGAAATTCGTGGAACTCGTGGCACTTTCTGAGGGCACATGATAAGATTTTTGATAAAATTTGGTAAAGTTCATCAGAAAACGCGACGTCCAAATCCCACGTAGAGCCGAGAGGTCCATGCTGCCACATCCAGTCCGTCCGAGACACTGTCGTCTGCCCGAGTGGTATTGGCCGCAAGGAGTGCTTCGAAAAAGCGCAAAACTCCTTATTTGCATAACAAAGAAGATTTTTGCGAATAACAGTCCACACAAACCCCGCCCAGTCCAGTGAATGAACTGAATGAGATTGTTGAGTAACGGTCTTAATCTTGAATAGCTAATTAATTAATACATTCCAGGGTGAAAATGAATATAGCGGACAGAAGGCCAAAACGGAGAAATATGCAAAGATTGTAGGACCAAAGTGCTCTCCCGCGCGGGCATGCCTTTTCTGTGAATGGGGTTCGGGTAGTCACCCCTGTTTTGTTGTTGTTTTATTTTCCATTCCCCCCCTTTCTTTTAAACAAAATAACCCTTCAAATGTTTGAGTCCCAATGAGGTCGAAATGTGAGGCCTTTCTATTTGTACCATGTGTAATTTTGTTTGGTAACAGTGTTGGTAAAGCAGTTTACATCAGCTGATAATAACCCCCGCCCCACCCCCCCCCGCCCCACCCCCCCCCCCCCCCCCCCCCCCCCCGCATTAAAGTGAAATAATTTTACCGCATTTACGGTCAAATGCATTAGCCCTATACACGGCTCTGTACCTCTGCCTGCAGCTAGCTTGCCGGGGTAGCTTTATGTAAATTAGTACCCTGGAAATCTTGAGCGTCAATCAACACGACCAGCTGGCCAAGGCTCGCAGGGTTGTGCTTGATTGGTCAAGCAGGTTGTTTTTGTCCCGATAATGGACCAATAGGAGATCCCTTTTTGTTCTGATCTTTTAAGTTTTAGAAGGCACATATTTTTAGAAAAAAGGCCTCTTCATCGCAGCTCAGTTAGGAGCAATACCTTTCACCACCCCCACCCCCACCCCCACCCCCACCCCTAGGCTACCCCTGCCCATCCTATAGGCATAGTTGAGATAATTATTTGGAATGGCCGTGTTTCTAATTTTTACCTATTTATGGGATCTAGGTCTGTCACTGCCAGGCATTTGCGTATTAAGCCATTTTTATCATCATTTTTAATAATTTTGAGCCACTTGTTGTAGGCCTAAGCACTGCAGCTGCATCGATTAAATTTTGTTCGAAAGGTGGTTCTCCAACCGTCTCCCGTAAGCTTGCGGCGGAGTCAATCTGTGCACCTTCGGTGATAGTTTTAGAAACTTAATTAGGCCTACAATATTGATAAAATAATATGTAAAGGGAGGTGGGTAAAGCCATGGATTAAGACCCCAGACCGAATATGTTCATTGTTCTAAATGTTATTACACCTGTGAGTATGCCCGGGTGTCCGTGCACTGGTGATTTTTGTGATACTGCATTTCATGTGGGTGGGTGTGTGCCCGGGTTTTGCATAGTCTGTGGGTGTATGCGTGCCTTATGCTCTTTTGGCTAAGGGGTAATTAACTCCGTCAAAATGTTGAGCTGTGCGAAGTTAATGCACACTTTTGTTTAGTTGAGCGTTTACAGGTTTTCTAGTTTAATGAGTTACAAACTAAATTTGTTTTTAGCTGCGACAAAAACAGTTATTTTTGCCTGTAGGTGTAGGCTACAGATGTGCTGCATATATTACTTCGTCCGAGAACTCAAAATAACAGACAATTAAGGAGAAGGCTTGAGAGAGAAAATAATTAGGCATATAGGCGAATTGTCACTTAAAGGCACTGGACACCTTTGGTACGTCAAAGACCAGTATTCTCACTTGGTGTATCCCATCATATGCATAAAATAACAAATCTGTGAAAATTTGGACTCAATTGGTCATCGCAGTTCCAAGAAAATAATGAAAGAAAAAACACCCTCGTTGCATAAATGTGTGTGCTTTCAGATGCATATGATTTGAGTGAGAAATTACCTTTCTCAAAAACTACATTACTTCAGAGGGAGCCGTTTCTCACAATGTTTTATACTATTGAACAGCTCCATTGCTTGTTACTAGGTAGGTTTTTATGCTAACAATTATTTTGAGTAATTACCAATAGTGTCCAGTGCCTTTAAGTTCAACTTGATGAATTCACTTGATCAAAATTTGTGAAAAGAAATGTCTAATTGGTGTTATGATTGTGTACATCATAGGGGGGGGGGGAAGTGAAAAATAGATGAAACAAAGCCTCAGAAGCTTGACACACCCCTATACCCCCTGCTCCCCCAGTCAGAACCTAAATTTATTCCCCCATCCCCCAATGCACAAATGGCTCGATACAACAAAATCCCCCCTCCCCAACCTTGTCTCCTCTCCTCCCTGCCTCCCTGGTGGGCGCCCAGCCACCACTGGTGGCTGGGCGACAGGCAGTTAGTAGATTTCCACTCCCGCACTGGCTGACAGAGGATGCTACGGAAGCGTATATGACCATCATATTACTGCGTTACGTCATTGAAACACAGAATCAAGTCCTAGTTATTACGGTTTTCAGAGTTATACATGTCAGAAATACAGAATTCAAAGATAACATATCTAAGAAATACATAAATCAATGATAACAAATCTAAGAAATACAGAAATCAATGATAATTACATATCTTGGAAATATGGAAATCGAACATAAGGTATCTTGGAAATACGGAAATCGAAGATAAGGTATCTTGGAAATATGGAATTCAATGAACATTTCTGGGAAATACGGAAATCGAAGATAACATATCTTGGAAAGGGGTGGAACAAGCCCACAGTATGAGAGTAACAGGCTTCAAATTAAAAAATGATTGTTGCTCACAAAAACGCTGCTTTAATGGTGAAAATGTGTGTCAAACTTCCTGAAAGTGTCCCTCTGAATTGCAAACAAAATGGTGGCCATTGAGAAAGTTTTTCGCCGTGAACCAGGGTTTTTCCCAAGTAACCTGCTCCACAAGCAGGGCACTTGGGTCTCACCCGGTGTGAGTCACAGTAATGACGTCAGAGCTAATCGAACGCACTATGGGGTCAGACCTTGGTTGGTCGACCCGGGGAAGCTAATCGAACGCACCCACAACTTCATGTATTTTCCAGAAATGTTATCATTGATTTCCATATTTCCAAGATATGCTATCATTGAATTCCGTATTTCCAAGATATGTTATCATTGATTTCAATATTTCCAAGATACCTTATCTTCGATTTCCATATTTCCAAGATATGTTATCATTGATTTCTGTGTTTCTTAGATATGTTATCAGTGAGTTTTGTGTTTCTGCCAAATATAACTCTGAAAACCGTAATAACTAGTGTATGATTCTGTGTTTCAATGATAAATTATCTCGGTAACGCAGTAACATGATTGTCATAATTATTATACGCTTCCGTAGTACGCGGTGCCATAGGAGAGTTAATTAAATGCCGGGGGGGGGGGGGGGGGGGGGGGACCAGGGGGACTGATGTGTAGCGCGCCCTCTGTGAAAAAAAAACATAAACAAAATGGCAGCCACCATGGAAGAAGAAAACACAACGTCGGCAGCATCAGAGGAGACTAACTCACCTGCAAATGACTCAAGACATTCCTCGGGCAGCTCAATTGTGAGTAACATTAGAAAGGAAACTACTGATCCCGATACAACCATGGAAACTGTAACCTCATTGGGTGAACGTCAGACAAATACTGTCGGACTTGGAGACGGAGGATCTGGCTCTCAGTCTCAGTCTCATCAAACTGAAACTCAGATTCAAGAATTTTCAGTTTCTTCGTCATCGTTTCCTATTCCTAATCGCAGTGATGGTGGTGATGGGATTGGTTTCGAAAAACCTAATGAGTTCAAACTCCCGCAACTTTTACCAAAATCCAGCTTGCTATGTAGTGGTGTTAAAAATAAGGACACAAATCAAGTGAAATCAAGTGATAAAAAGGAAGAACTGCAGCTGGAATTGGATAGCACCAGTAGTAGTAATTTTAGGACTCCTGACTCCAAAGGGGACTCCGCTGAATTACAAGCAAAACCAGGGCCCGCAGGGGGCCTACAGTTTGCATTCCCCAAGCCAAAATTAGCAACAAGGCCACAACTGCCGAAGAGAGATACTCCAGCAACACATTCAAGTGATGGCCCAGCAGAGCTGACTCCTACAGCAATCGTGCATGAGAAGAAACAACAAGAAAAGTCCCCTGCGGAAAAACTTGCAAAAGTACCAGCCCTCCCCTACAAAGAACCTGAGTGGAGCGGCGTGCCGAGTGAGGAATACTACCTTGAGGTGCTCAAAGGTGGCAGCATCCTGTCAAAGATTGAGCTAGCCGCAAAGGCATTCCATGTCTTTGGACGATTAGAAACTTGTGATATTCCGTTGGAGCACCCGTCCTTGTCTCGTTTTCATCTGGTGTTGCAGTATCGGCAGACGGGAGACAGTGATCATGATCCTGGGTTCTACCTGTATGATCTAAGTAGCACTCATGGGTCATGGGTCAACAAGCAGAAGATGCAGGGAAGGGTGTATTACCGGATACGCGTCGGGCACATGTTCAAGCTGGGCGGAAGTTCACGCATGTACATTCTGCAGGTAGTCCAGAATACTTTTCTTACAAAGCTTATAATTATTCATTTTGTTATTTTTAGTAAGTTGTTGAAAATAATGTATGCACACAGATCAAACCAAATAATTGAGGTATCTTGAATTTGAAGTTTGTTAATCGGAGTTCACAATCTTGTTTAAGGTTAATTTTTCAGGTTCAGTTTTTGTTGATCGATTTACATTCGTACATACTTATCAAAAAGGTCTTTTGTTCATAGAAATTCCAGGCTTTCCAAAAATGTTACTCGCAAACACAACATGTAGGATTTGAAACCTTGCATGGTAGACATACAATCTAGTAAGGTTTGCAGTAACACTACATTAATAATATCTCTCTATGAGTTATGGTACTTCTAAAAAGAACCAGTTGTGTAACAATACCGCGTAATGATTGAATACAGAATCACAAACATTAGTTATGTTTTCACAAAAGCTATAATTTCTGACCGAGTAAACCTTGAAGATGGTTTAAATCCTTATCCACAGGGACCTTCAGAAGACCAAGAAGCAGAGTCAGAACTGAGTGTGAAGGAACTGAGAGAGTTAAGACAACATCAACTGGCCGAGCTTGAAGAACGCAAGAGAAAGAAAAAGGAGGAGGAGGAGATGGAGATTGGGGAAGAGGAGAAGGATGCGGGCATCAGCTGGGGAATGGGTGGGTACTCTCAGCTGGGGAATGGGTGGGTACTCTCAGCTGGGGAATGGGTGGGTACTCTCAGCTGGGGAATGGGTGGGTTGACTCGGCTTGGGACTAGGTGGGTACACCTAGTCCCAGCTGGGTAATTGGTGGGTACACCCAGCTGGGTAATAGGTGGGTACACTTAGCTGAGGAATAGGTTAGTAGAATCAGCTAGGGAATGGGTGGGTACACCCAGCTGGGTAACGAGTGGATACTCTCAGTTAGGGAATGGGTGGGTACACTCAGAAGGGGAATGGGTGGGTACAGTACACTCAGCTGGGGAATGGGTGGCTAGTGGGTGCACTCAAATTTAACCTTCCTACTCTCTGACCATTCGGTGTCATCTGTAGTTTTGAATGGTAACTATACGAGCCTGCAATATGATGTAGTGTGATGAATGCATCTACACACTACACATTCAACCCTCCTACTGGCTGACCATCCAATATAATCCACTGTGGTTGTAATTGCTTTGCTAGCCTGCAGTATGATATATAGTGAATCCATCAACACAGTATGAGTAAACAGATGTACATGATTAGTTCTGTGCACCATTGTGCCGCCATACCGGTTTGTCAACTTGCTGGAAAATGTGATCAAGAGTTGGAGGATTAGGCAACAATTACTTGTTTTGTTTTGTGGTTTCCAAGTTTCAATAACTGGCATTGATCATCTTATTTATTATAGAGGAAGATGCAGAGGAGTCCGATGCAATGGGAGACAACCCATTTGCCATCATGACACAAGAAGAGAAAGAAGCCAGCTACATCAAGGATCCCAAGAAAGCACTCAGGGGTTACTTTGAGAGAGAAGGTAAACAGGTTTAGGGAAAGAGTTCTGAGCATTGTTTTTTAAGTGATTACAATTTTGAATGAAATCAATTCCTGTCGTTGCGTGTTTAAATTTTGATTACATGTTTTTTGTATACTTGCAGTGTTCCTAATGTTGACCAGAATATTTTGTTTGAATGTTTTTAAACAAACCATAAACCAATAAACCAGTTCATTCCCATCACAAAATCAAAGTATTTGTTAAACAAGAACTCAAGTGTACTTGCCATTTTTGGTCTAGTGGGTTGTTACTGACTGCTCTGTGCAAAAAATAGATACATAAATAAATAAATAATAATATTAATAAGAGACCTGAAGTCCTGAACTACGCCGTACCAAGCTACACTGAAACCTTGAATAATAATCAAGATTAATGTGACTGTTTTTCCACCACTAATTGAAAGTTGCAACTTTGTTTTTATCTCAGGTTATGATCTTGAGTATAATGTTGAAGAAAAGGAGAGTGGCTTCAATAAGCAATTTGTCTGCAAAGTTGAGTAAGTTACTTGAAGCATTGTGAAATATGGTTAAGAAAGTAAAACTGAAAACTTTATTTAAAATTTTGAATGTTAATAAAACTTGTTGTATTGTCCTAAACGAAATCATGTGAAAAATACCTGAAGATAAACTTTATTTCACGTATTTTGAATCAACTGGGCTGTTTAATCTCTTATTTTGTATTGTCTGTTTTCTTCTGAAATCAACTCTTTTCATTCTCTGTAAACAAAATAACTGAAAAATACCTGGAAAAAAATACTTTATTGTCCGCATTATGTTTTTCCTGTCTAGAATCATGGATGCATTCCAGCAGATGAGTTGACACTGTACTGTCTCCTTATATCATTCAACATCAAAGTATTGACAATTTGTTCCAATTTCTCAGGTTACCCATTGATGATTCAAGTGGGAGACCCATCTACGCTGAGGCAGCCGTATCTGGCAAGAAGAAGGAGGCAGTACTCGCCTGTGCATTGGAGGCTTGCCGCATCCTTGATGCACACGGTGTACTCCGACAAGCAACACATGGTAACAAGAAATTTTGTTTTAATGATCACTGATTGTTCCCGATAGATGGTATCTTTACTGAAAACTTGAGTTTTAGCTTTGAGCTCCGTCAAATGTTCTAATTGTTCTTCCCAGGAATGAAAACATTTCAGACATCTCTGAATTCAGACTTTTTTTCGTCAGCCTGGTGAAAAAAATGTAGCTTTTGTTGTCATCAGATATACTTAAAAAAATAAAATAGTAAACCACAAGGGAAACTGACTGGGTAAATTTTAAATAAAATTGGGTTGAACAAAGAAAATTGATTGGAGCGGGATTTGAACCTGTTACCTCTAGATTCACGTGCCGGCACTCCACCAACTGAGCCATAGCCCTAATGTTGTTGGTCTACCTATTTTGTCAATATCTTTGTTCGGGGATGCCATTCAGAAGCCATTCAACCCATAACTACCGTATAGCCAGGGACCTCGCCCTAGTTTACGATACAATCTGGGAAGAAGCAGCAGGACAGTGATAACCTTAAGGGGATGCAACTTTTTATGTCAAATATCAAGCAATAAACCCAAATTTCAAAACGTCTAACATTGCCTCGTCAATTCTCCATTGATATTGACAGAGAGTAAGAAGAGAAAAGTCAAAGACTGGAAGGAAGATGATTATTACAACAGCGATGACGATACCTTCTTGGATCGGACAGGAATCATTGAGAAGAAACGGCTGGTCCGTATGAAGAAAGCTGGCATGATCAAACAAGAAGTGCAGACTTATGACTCACTGGTGAGATATACTGATAAATCATTCATGTAATTTTTCAGCTGATCAGCTGATTTTCTCGTTGTTGGTTTCTCGACTGTGCCATTGAAAATTAAGAAAGACAGTACAAAGTCTTGCTTTGCCTGGCACTTTCCTTTTTCTTGTTGACAAACTGCAGTTCCAAGTCTGTAGAAACAATTCTATTTATGACACTAGTTGTTATCTGGATTTGTAACTGAACTGTTCCTTTCCTCCTCCTCAGAAATCTCAGCTGAGCGATGTAGAAGCTGAGATCAAGAAGACAGAAAATGAAATGACCGCATCAAACAAGAGTAAGTGTCCAACTCGTAAATATTGCATCTTCAAAGACCCACAATGCTTCTTAAAGATATATAAATTCCTGTTAAACAGTAGTTCAAAAACATGACACACATGTTAAAAATAAGTAAGCCTCCAGCAAGCTGTGCTTTCAAATAAAAACCAAAAGTTAAAAGACATTTAAATGTTGACTTGCACTTAACTGCTCTGATCATCAATGACACTGTTTGGTGTTTGTAAAGTTAGTGTCTGTGCATTTTCTCTTTTCAGAAAGCGCATCTGTCGTTGAAGATGACTCCCTCGACGCCTTCATGGAAAGTATCAAGAGTGGCAAGACGATGGACAAAACATGGAGAGCCAAACTGAAATTGCAGCTTATTGAACTAAGGAAGGAACAATCCAGACTTGTCCGATTGGTCAACATTGCCAAACCTACCTCCATGCCCGCACTGAAAAAGTATATTATGATTTAGCTAATTCCTCGGGTTTTTAACAAAAATAGTTTAAACAATTAGTTTTTTTAAAAGTTGAGATGAATTATAGAACAAAGGTTGATATTTTATGAAACTTCAAAAATCAGCCAGTGTTGCTTATCTTATTTGCTGTTACTAACCCAAAGTTGAAGTTAATTTGTAAAATTTATACATGAATTTTTGAAACTGTAAAACGAGGATTTACAAGTTTGAAGTGCTTTTGTTTTCTCTTAAGGTCTACTATTTGTTATCATTTCCTTTTTATCTACAGTCCATCCAGCCAGATGAGTTATGCAGCGCTCGGTAAAAAGCTGCCTATGTTTGGATCCATGAAAGGTCGTGTTGGATTAAAGAACAAGACTTCAGTAAGTAGAAATAGCCGGGTAGGGTTTCTCCCTAGTGCTCCATTAATGTAGTCAGTCGGGTCAGTACAACAAGGTTGTATCTCGGTTTTGAAGGTGCTATACAGGATTGGTAAGGATAAAAACATTGTCTGAAAGCTTACTGTTTGTGAAGTTCATACTAGAAGATTTCTTTCTACGAAATATTTCCCTCTGAAATGAAGTCATGTTTGAGATAACGTCCTCTTACACAAGAAACGTGGGCGGTTTGACTGCAATACAAACCTCATTGGGCTCTTGCAAAGCCATGTAGATTTAAAGTCTTTGCCAAAGGATTTTGAAAGATTTGCAATTAATTAGTCGCTTTGAGTAGAAACATTTACCTAAATGCTAATAAATTAAAAAAAAAAACAAAAAAACAATTCTATTGTTTTACAGATACCATCAGCCAAAGCTGCACCCCCACCCTCGCATTCTTCTCCCCTGTCCCTGAGTCAAAGCAACACGGAAGAAGAAGAGGATGAAAAAGATGAGGATGGCCTAGTCTCTCCTCCAGCCGCCCAACACTCAGCTAGTGAATCAACCACGCAGAACCC
Organism: Leptasterias polaris; assembly: GCA_037783415.1. NCBI lineage: Eukaryota > Metazoa > Echinodermata > Asteroidea > Forcipulatida > Asteriidae > Leptasterias > Leptasterias polaris. Next base: position 5,032,293 of record JAZGTN010000045.1, read on the forward strand.
GAATGAGAAAAACAGAGTAGTGTCGGCTCCTGAAGGCAAGGTGAGTTCACACTACTTCCAGTTCCCTGGAAATGTGGAACTCTCTGATGTCATCAGGTTCAAATGTTTTCGGATCTCACTGATAGTAAAATAGTTCATTAACAAAAAACCTCTTCTCTGTGTAACGTTGAACGTCATTACTTTACACACAATTACAGGATCTTTACAAAATATGCTTTAAAATTTATATATGCCGGGATGAGACATTTCAGACTTTCATCTGAATTCAGACCTTTTTATGTCTGCCTGGTGAAAAAAAGTAGCTTCTGTTTTCATCAGATATAAAAATAGTAAACCACAAGGGAAAATGTATGGGTAAATTTTAAATAATTTTGGATTGAACAAAGACAATTTACACAAGCGGGATTTTAACCTGCACCCTCTGGATTAACTTGCTGGGGCTCTACCAACTGAGCGATCTAGCCCTATCTTGTCATTATCTTTCTTTCTTTTTCTCCTTGGTGAACAATTGCTACTGCTATTTAAATGCCCTGAAATACCTCCCTGTATGTCACATTGCAGTCTAGTCAAGCACAACGAAGGATAAATCCACCCCCTGCTCGAAGACTGGGGCCTGTCATACCGATAAAGATTCGTAAGCAGAATGGCCAGGAACAGGAGGCAAGCATGGATGCGGGAGAAGCGACCACACCATCTGGGACTATAGAACTGGAGCCGTCAAAGAGGACAGCTGAAGAAAACAGGGAGAAAGATGAGGATGTAAGGAGTACTGCAGAGACGGAGGAGGGGTTGAGGAAGATGCAACCATCTAGCAGAATCCCTCGGAGTACAAGTGACGAAGAGCATGGAGGGAGTTCTACAGAGACAACAAAGACGGGGAGCGCTAAGGAGCAACTGAAAAAGATGCCTCCTCCAAGGTTCAGTGAAGATGATGAAGGGATAGGTTCTTCAAAGAAAGCTAAAACAGTGAGAATGGAGAGGGAGATGGAGGAGAAAGAAGACAAAGAAGATGTGGCTGATTGGATGCCACCTGTTGGTAAGCATCTTTTATGGGAGGGTTGTGAACCTCTTCAGCCTACACAAACAAAATACCAGAGGGATATTGTGTTTATGCCTTAAACAGTGACTTTGTAAGACGGTGTCTCATCAAGTGACTTCACTTTCATTTTGTGTGAGAATAGACTCTAGAGGGTTTACTGAATATTGATGACTGGATTTGTTTGAGCTGCAGCTGGGTTTGGGATAGACTGGTCCCCCTGTTTTTATCTGCAAGGATAAAGACAGGCACTAGTCTTACATAAACTTGCAATGAAGCATAACTACCAGACTGATACTACCTACACACCAGTATTTGTGTACACACACACACACAGTATTATGGCATGCAAGGTCAAAGGTACATCTGGCAGAAAACCAGCAGGTTCTAAAGGCCCGTATCTGGCGTTATCCACAAACCTCGTAGTGTGACATCAGATTGTTGGGCTAGGTTTGGTATTGCCTTCAGGTATACTGCCCTCTAATCTATAGCATCACCCAATTTCTAAGAATTTGAAAAAAGCAGTTCTTTAAAGAAAAACTTTTGTTTTGTTTTGATTATTTGACCATTGATGTTTTTGTTTGTTTGTGAAAAATCTTGTTTAGGTCAAACTGGTGATGGAAAAACACATCTGAACGCGAAGTTTGGTTATTGAGAATGTAATGTGAAAAGTGGTCTGCACAACTGTTTGGAAGTATTGTTGGAACTCCTTAAAGCAAAGCAGATAAGCTGTAGAAAGGGGTAAACTGTTGAAGACAAAACAACCACCAGTGGGGCACCAGACTAATGCGGCAACCAAATAAAGCATCTTTGGCAGCCGTTGGCTGCAATAACAACGTTGAAGAATTTTCAGAGTTTCGGCCACAGTCACTGCAGATGTTAAATCGAACACAGCCTAAGTACTGACCTACCAGTGTGACGCCAGACTTAGGACTGAGCTACCAGTGGGGCATCAGACTAAGGACTGAACTATCAGTGTGGCACCAGAGTAAGGACTGAACTGCCAGTGCAAGTGGGGCACCAGTCTAAGGACTGAACTACCAGTGGGGCACCAGACTAAGGACTGAACTATCAGTGTGGCACCAGAGTAAGGACTGAACTATCAGTGCAAGTGGGGCACCAGTCTAAGGACTGAACTACCAGTGTGGCACCAGACTAAGGACTGAACTACCAGTGTGGCACCAGAGTAAGGACTGAATCTCACGATACTTGTTTTGAAACTGGAACGAGGAAGATGGTGTTTTTTTATCACTTGAATAAGATGAGGACATTCTGATATTACATGAGAGTACATTGAGTTTGATTTTGGGGACATCTTGAGTGATGGGACACTTGGTTTGATGGCCTCATGGCCTGAATTCAAATCCTTGTAAGATTTACCCGATACTACGCTGCTGTATTTTTTTCAAATGCGTGTAAAAGTGATTCGTTTTTTTCAAGCATACAAATAGAAAAACATTCAAAATCCCTTGTAATCTGTTTGTACATTTATTTTTGATTTTTTTTTATACTTGACCTAATTGATTTACACAATGAGTAGAAATATCCACATGGCAATGTGGGGGCTCATTATTTCCAGCTAAATTTGCTTTACCAATAAAAAAAACAGTTTTTTGTGGTAAGATGACAATTTCACCAAATTTATGTACACAAATGTCTACCACACCTTAATTTCAGGAAAACTGCTACTTAGTCATTTCACAAGGGGCAATTATATCAAGTATGTTATTTTGGGATAAACCAACACTTTCAGGATTTCTTTATAAATGTTGAATGAGTCATTAAAAAAGCGAAACTAAATAAAACCCACCATGGACCATCTATAAAAAGAACCCTTATCAGAATGCATGACTGACTGTCGCATGTTCAGTTGTTTGGGGAAGTTGCTTTAATAATCCCTCCTGGGAAAAAATACACACACAAAATCCCACTTAAGGGTTGAATAACATTAAAGTTGCTGATAATGTGAAAAACAATTTACTTTGAAGTCTTATTTGACTGTTTTTAATGCCATTGCTTCTCAAATACATAGGGAGTTTTATGTTTTATGTATGCAATTTAACCACTCCAAGTCGGTATTTTAAAATGATTTTCTTGCCCACTCATGGTATAATTTCTCGAAATTTTGGGGAGCTGCTTGAGTAATTGTTTCCTTTGAAAATATCATTGCCACAATGAAACCCTGACTTGACAAAGGAAAGACAACAGAGGTTCTCATTTATTTATTAATTTAAAAAAACAAAAACAACAATAAACAGAAGACTGAGAAAAAACAGTCGGATCAAATATGAAAAAAGAGGGATATGTAGAAATACAAAAACAAACAGCAGCCTAGGGATTGCCCAAAAGCGGACTTAATCGCTATCTCAAAGAGCAATAATTTGTTCTATGATTTGATGATGTTGGTGAGAAGTTGTCAAGTTACCGGCCAAAATACCATGTCATGTGCACAGTTTGTCACTGGTTCTCTGCTTGAGGTACGCTGGACCTCTGTAATGTTACCATAATATGAAGACCATACTTTGTATCACAATAAAGCTGTAGGCCTACATGGCAGATATTGAGAAAGTTATTTTTAATTTTATTTCTGAGGAGTACATTTTATTTATAGTAAAGTACAGGGCCCAATTTCATGGCTCTGCTTACTGCAGAATGTGGTGCTTTCGACTCATAGAATTATGGGCTTTACAGGGTGTGGTAAGCGCAGAGTTCTGCAGTAAGCAAAGCCATGAAATTGTAAACATCTTTACATGTAAATAGCATTCTGCACTAATGCTAAAAATACAAGCTCCAAACCCGGATCTCAAACAACGTGTCAAATTTCACTAACATAGGCACGCGTACATGTCCAGGCTTTATGCTTCCTCGCATGTACCGACTGTACTACTACTACTGCGGTCTGATGCACCAAGATGCGGTGATTGCGTGACTAATAGAATATTCGTCTTACATCGGGTATTTTGAGGAAAAGTGACATCATTGTGCAGAGTGCTACTAAGTCCTTTAGCCCGGCCTTCAGTATGGCATCTTATTTTAGTTCATTGCAGTGATCAGGCATGCAATTTCCTAGCTGATTTCTTCTTTTGTCTTCAATTTTAATGACATAGAAGACGGAAAAACACTGCAAAGTTTTGTGTGCAACGCTGTTTACCAATTGTTTTTTGCATAGATGTCATTCTGCCACCATCTTATACATTTGTCCACAACAAATCTGGTAGGATCCGTCAACTAAGGCTAAAGACAAACGGGTTTAAGAATTCATTTTTACCTATTGCTATCCATATATGTTTGTATATCTTGTGCATTTTTTACATTTTAATATTTTATCTGTTGCTGTACAATTGGAATTTAAATTTCATGTATTTTTATACCTGATGAATAAAACAATTCAATTCAATAAAACGATCATGCAACAATGGAAACCCCCATCAATGTACGCATTGCGCACATGATGGGCCAATCAGCAACCTTCTTTTGACCTCTAGCTGAGGGGGCCCCAACTCAAATGACCTCTTGTGCATACATGGCATAAGGTCAAGAGCAAAATCTGTTTATCCGAGTGATTCTGTCGAACAGAATCTACAAGGTCAGTTCTTAATGCATCTTGTTCTTGAGCACATTTCATAACAAGGTTCAGCTTACCTCTTTGATGAAAACAAAGTTGTTGTTGCTTTGCAGAAATAGAAATTGCAAGAAGTCTTGTATTTGATGTATAATTGGTCAAGGAAAAAGGGAATGTAAAAAACAAACAAAAAGTAAATTCAAACCCCAAAGGGATTGAAGGTTTCCAATTTTGTTTGCAGGTAAACACAGATAATGCGCATAATGCCCCTGTACATGTAAATAAAGTCAATCTGCCTTGCTGTCCCTCTCAGGCATGCAGTATGGCATCAAATCAAATGTTCAAAGGATCCTTGCAGCGATTGTGGCCCAGTTTTAACACCGCTTGTTCACCATATTTCATTTAAACTTTGCTAAAATGTAATTTGGGTTTAGTTCACCAAGGAGTAAAGAGAATGAAAGAACAGCTACAAGCATAAGAGAAGCTACAAATATATATATTTCTGATAACAACAGGCTTTACATGGAATTATGAACTCTAACCTAGTTACTGTAGGCGCGCGCACGCACTGGCCGTCACATCACAAAGTGCGCCGTCATTATTATATTGTGATTTGACGGCCAGCAAGCACTCCTGCAGTAACTGGGTATCAGAGCTCATCATTCCATGTACATATTGCCATACTTGATCAGACAAGCAAGTCATTGGAGACAGTGTGTTTTGATTGTGGGCATTGATATCCTTGTTGGGAGAAGCAAGTACATATCAGGATTATAATAACTACATCCGACCTGGGGTAGTTTAGTCACAATTTTACCCCCAAAAGATTCCCATTGATATCTTTATTTGTAGATGAGGATATTATCAAGATATAATTATATCCCAATTGGGGTAGTTTAGTTGCTATTTTACCCCCCAAATTCCCCTTTGGGGACCACCGATATTCATATTGGGAGAAGAGGGTACTAATCAGGGTATAAGAAAGTAAAACACAACCAAAAAGTACACAACACAAAATTTTCAAATAGAATTCTTCAACTCGTGGGGATGGAGAGTGAACATCTCCAGTTTAATTATTTTATTTTATTTTTTTTTGTATTTAATTCCATAATAACAAGAGGTATTGTACAGAACAGAATATTGACCTTTTAAAAAATAAAATGACAAAAAGTAATGAAAATAAGACAAGCATGCAGCGGACCATGTGACTAATGTCAAAGGGTTAACCCACGTACACAGCAAGCTCTTCTAAAGGATGCTACAATATTATTGTCATCTTAAATCCACACAGAATATTTCCACCCTCATTGTATGTTGCCCTTGAAAAAAGAAGAAGACATATTATACTTGAATAGGTACTAAAATATATTCACATTTAGATGTCTTGATACGAAGGATGGTTGTGTATAAAAACCCACAGTTTCAAGTCCCCACTCTGTGTGGAGTTAAGATGTCATCTGACTAAGCCATGACTGTTTTTGTTTATAGGATGAATGGATGAAGCAATTAGACAGGTCGGCTACGGACAACTCAAAAATCTAACACACTTAACTTACATAATTTATCATTTCTTTTTATATCAACATTATCATTATCAATTTTACAAGTGTTATTTCTTTAAGGAGCCAGCCTGTTAACCAGTTGACAATGACACAATGATAACAATGCAATGATTTCAAAATGGATGAATGCATTTTAGTTTTTTTTTAATCGTCTTTCTTTCCAACTAAGAAATATGTGCAACCATTTCAGCTTTTTTTTTTTCATAAATTTTTTATCCAATTTTTTTTTCTTCTTCTTACTTAATGCACAAACATTTACACATTTACAGATCTTGTTAATGAAAACCGTGCAACAATGGCCAATTGTTTCAACAACAAAATAAACCTATTTTAAAAAACAAAAAACAAAATCAAAATATGATCACAGATGTGCCATGGTATAAACTTCAACTCCTCTTGTAAATATTTTTTTGGTATAAAACATGTATTAAGCCTATGTAGATCTACAGTTCATTTCAATAAAACTATTAGCCGACTGGGGCCCATACTGTTTATATACTCGGCATTTGTAGTATTTACAAGGATACATTGCTCTACCTGCAATTGTGAATCTGGTATAAATATTGAGCATGTTGTTGGCATTTATTATACAGAAGACCACTACAAGCCAAAACAAAAAAACAATCAAACAAAATTAAAAAAAGAACACCAAAAGAATCGCAATGCGCTGAGCTTTAGACCACGGTGTGATACTCCGTACTGTCAAGACCACAAGATTCAAAACAGAGAGAACGGTTTTCCAGAGATATCCAGCACTTGGGATGCAAACTAACATTCAAATAATGCTACACACTTCGGATAGGCTTTGAAAGGCCATAACGGCAAAGAACTTTTGAACTCGACTCTCTATTTGTGAAAGGTCATAGCTGGATGAGTTTTACATTCCTTATGGAAGGATTCTGCAGCCTAGAACTGCCTCATTTCCTTAATGAGTATTCAACCCAGTGACATTATTGCCAAAAAAGAAAAGAGCAAGTAACATACATCAGAGTGGGATTAATGTCTAGTTTCCATCATAATGTCAAAGTTAACCAAATCCATTTCTGGTAAAGTCATCTAAACCTCAAGCTATTTACTGGATGCAACCAAAGTGAAATTTCAAACTTACAACATGGCCACACATCAACAAGCACTGCTAACATTTCTTTATCAAATTCAATTGCTTATTAGTGGTGGTGCCAATTCTTCATCAACAATTCTGCCTGCTCCTAAGGTTTTTTTAACGTTCCAAACTAGTTTACTTTTGCTGACACTCTCTACTCTTGGGGTTGGGGTTGGGGTTGGGGAGGGGGGAAACTGCAGTGCAGAATATTGTTCACAGGGTATGACCTTTACGACGATACAAACTCAGACCTATACCCATTTTGCTAAATTTTCTACTCAAGTGTGTTTCTCGGTAACCACTCAAAATACCATGTAGTTTTTAATGTTTTTCAACTGGTTCCCAGCTAACTTCCTGCTTTGAAGTTCTATAACCCAAGACTCGCCTTACCTAGAAACAAAATCGTTTAGAAAAGGATACTTGGGTGAACTATCCTGCTTACATACTTAGTTTATCCATTCTTATGCACTGCTGAACCGTTCCGTATCAAATATCTGAGAAAAACATCTTAAGACTTCGCTGGGAATCTAAACCACAGTACAGCTTCAGGATTATTAAAAGATAACTGCTTTCACCCATATCCCCCTGACTGGTCACAGTACATACACACTGTTCCTGCCTCAGCCCGTGTAGTGCTCATTGCTGTATTACAATAAACATTCATTATTTACTGCCTTGCAAATAAACATGTCCCCAAACAAACTGTATACCGCTTGGAAAGAGCACCTCAGTCTCTTTAGTGATATATATTTTGCCATGTTTCCCATCACTAGTTAATGCAAGTACAGAGAAAGACACTAACTTATTGCACATCTGCAGGTTTTTTCCTGTAGGTAGGCGTTCACAGCGTTTGTGTGTTCTACGAGAAATCCAGTAGTTAGGCAGATATGGGTGAAGCATTCTAACCTAACTGCTTCCATCCAAAACTGCACTTTCAACCGATCAACTGAAGCAAGCATCAAAAGACCCCTTGCATATGACGTCACAAGACCCAAACAGCGCCTCACTGAGGTCAATGCAGACCAATCACTGGCCGAGAGGTGTGCGCAGCGCATGTTTCTATTGTTTAACCTCAGCGATGGCGGCCAGTGCAAGGCGTCAATAATGTGACCATTTGCAACTTTCTCAAACACCCAGCTGGCAGACACTTCTGGTAAAGCAAGTTAGGAACCAGCTAGAAGCTATACAATTTTTAAAACTAGTATGAATGACTCAACCAGTTGAACGGAACTTTACACTGCATAAGAAAGTACCAACTTCATTCATTTCTGCTCTCAACTCTTTCATATCCATTCTCACAGCCAGGCATAACTTCTCCAAAGTAGATCAAACACACCGATTGCTTTGGACATGGGAAGGGGAACCAAACTTAAATAATAATTTAAAAAAAGGTCAATTGTGTATTTCAAAACAACAAATAACCCCAACTGTACTTTGCAGTTATCAAACTTATTTGATCAATGTTCCACATTACATAACAAAAATGTGTACCTCTAATCTGAACTTGTCTCTGTTATTAATATCTTAATATTATATAAACATGTACACAACAGTTTCATTATATTGTCCCCAACACTTTTCATAATTACATCAATTAAAAACATTCAGAAACCTTGCCTGCACTGTCTGAAATGTTGTGGTACGCCTCTCAAATATTGCTGCTGAACTAAAAATTTGGCTGCTCTTTTCTTTTTCTTGGGTACTAGTTTAAAATTGATACAGTCGACCAGTTGCTGACACTCTACAGCCAATGTTAACCGGTGTATTAAGAAATGTACATGGAGAATCGCTGAATGGTAAACAACAAAAATGTGCAAACTGTTTGAATTGCTACAGGACATCATTACTGATATGCATTGTCACCAATATCACTGAGCTGAAGTTTTTGTTATTCCTTCATCTCCACGAAGTAAAAAATACACACAATGAACCAAACAAGTAGGTCACAAAAAATGTCCATGGAATTTTGAAAAACATGAAGTTTTAAGATCGTGTAAACTTTGGAGTAAATCTAGCAATGGCTTGGGCTGAAATCTTTGGATGGTTTATTTAATACATGCCGTTGTCAACAGGTTTGAGCTGGTCAGGACTCCACCATGTAAACTGGCTTGAACTGGTTCAAACTGCTCTATTTTACTCGGTTTCAACTTGTTTTGACTGGCTTGAATTGACAATTAGCCTCAACTGCCAATGTTAACTGGTTTGGACTGGTATGAAGTGTCAGTGTCAATGTCAATTGGGGAACAACGATCAGTTCTAGGAGTGACCATGTGTAACTTTAGTTTAAAGTCCGGTCACCAATGAAAGTATGTTGCATGGTGGTACCAGGTGCCAGACCAAAGCTCATTGTGTACTCATAAGGCTGGCACTTAATCTCGCTGTCAAAATAAAGCACCAGTCTTTTCATTTCACCACCGTGAAGAGGGTTTCATAACCAGCAACACAGATTTGGTTACAAAGGTAGTTAAATTTCCACTTAAACAAAATAAAAAATATATATGAATCAGGCTAGCCATCTCTCAGCAGAATGCAATATCCCAGAGGGATTCAATGTCTTCAAGTTTTGGTTTAAACTTCTGCTGCAAATTGGAAGAATTTCTTTCTGTATAAACATTGAAAAATTCATGACAGTGGGTATTCAATACAATCTATACATTAATATAAACATTCGCTTAAAACAACAGTTGGAGACGACACACGCTATTTCTTTTTCCCCCTTTGGATGAAGGACAACATTGCCAACAATGCTGGTAACCATAGACTCTTCATCACCGACTTGTTACTATTGGGAACCGGTCGCTTAAAAACCTCCATCCGTGTGACATTGTGCAGTTTACAACACGTTCACTCCATCTGGATCACCCACTCCGAGCAACACGCACAATGTGTATTGAATCGGTTGCATGAGAACTTGTGCAACCCAGTCATAATTATCCCATTTGAAAAATGCTCAAATCAAATAGTCACTCACCACACACTCACACGCACCGCCCTTCCACACGTACTCACAACAGGCTTTTCACACTCATGCATACATATACAAACATTAACATTTCTATTGCCTCATTCACATTTAAAAATCATACGCAGTATATATTTTCCCTGGCTTATAAAACAAAGCCAGCCCCCCCCCCTGCATTTCCACTTATTCTTGCAACTTTATTTCAAACACATCTATTATCATTACAGACATAACTATAAAAGAGGATGAAAATTAGAAAGAGAGAGAAGAAGAGAGGGGGAGGGGGAGCTATGGTCTTCTGTTTTTGTTTTTATGTTGTTTATAATAAAAATCAACAATACAATTGTAGTTTCTAATGAATACAAGAACCATGGAGAAAAAAGCTGAGGGAATAAATTCTGTCACCATAAGTTTGTGACCCGACCTCACCACAGCCCGGCCCTCAACTCCACAGTAAGACAGAGAGGTTTTTTTTTGTGTTTATCTTTTCCTCTCTACAAGACGAGGGAATCACTTATCATCAGAACCTTGTTCCACGAATGCAGGTTGTGGATTTGTTTGATTATTTTTTGGGGGTGTAATTTACGTATCACATTCCTGGTAAGATGCAAGCATCACACACAAAACACTTTGGCAGTCAACTGCTAACTATGACATGATTTTTTTATATAGTTTGCCTCAAGGCAAGCCAAAGCCGAGCTGAGCCGAGCCAAACCAAGCAGGGGGCTGGCCGCTGGAATTGAGGGCCGCCGTTACTTGGCCTTACTGGTCTTGTTAGCAGCATTGTTCACCTCTAGTTTACTCAGGCGCTTCCATAGTTCATCCCGTTCCTTCTCCTTTTTCTTTTCTCTGAAAAATAAACCAAATTACAAAATTGTTTTTTTAAATATAAAAAACGCAATATAAAAATTCAGATTTAAGATTTCCAATCTTTAAAATGCTATAATTGATTCTCTGAAACAGAGGCAATTGAAAACTAAAAAGAAACAAAAAACAGTGGCTCTCGAAGCTTACTCTCAAGTCTTTTTCTTTTCTCTGAATAATAACACAAGTCACAAAATTGGTTTTTAAAATATCAAAATTGGAATCAAAAAAATAAGATTTAAGATTTTCAATCTTTAAAATGCTATTTGATTCCTTGAAACAGAGGCAATTGAAAACTCAATGCTTACTTTTGTCTTTCTGCCTTGTAACCAGATGTTAGGTCGTCGAACAACTTGCTGTTCATTTCCATAAATGTCTTCAGTACATTATACACCAGTGCAACTATAGTCCTGAAAAAAAATATATAAATAGCAAGAAAGGTTAACATAAAGAGAGAAAATGTGACAGCTTTTATTTTACCCAGACTCCCCTCTTTATAATAAAATAACCTAAACCCTCTAGTGTAAAGTGGAAAAACCCTTCAGGCCTGGAAATTCATCTTTCAGAAAGCAAGGCCATTTTCATTTTGCAAAGAGCACTTCCATTGGAAAATCTGAAAGTCCTCAGGAAACTTTTGAAGGGGCACCAAGCCAAGACCAGGGGCAACAGAGGCCATGGTCTTCGTGGCTGCCATGTAATTCCAGGCTTGACTCTTAATCGTCCAATATCCTCCAGAGAGTCGAGTAGTGGAGTTATCAAACATTTTCATTTTTGGGGGAAAACTACTGCCCCCCCCCTTTCTGGTTACACCACTGGGAATCAGAAAGGGTTAAGGACCTGATGGCTTATATGGCCATCCTAGTTCTCATATCACGACATTGTGGAACAATTTGCCAAACTTCATAAAATCTGCTCCAAATGAGAACAATTTAAAATCTATGCCAAAAACAGACCTCTTTAATTAATTAATTAATTAATTAATTGCTGATTTCCTTTGTTAATTAAGCACTTACTTGGGAACATTTGTGTGAGGCACTACATAAGTAGTGATTATTATTACTAATATTATTATCATTTATTATTACTAATATTATTATCATTTTGGTAGAAACATACATTGAGGTTACTTTAAATTACGTTACATAACAGGAGAGAGGTAAAGTTTCTAAGATAATCCCACTCTTAAATGTTTAAAATGCGTTCCATTTTGAATGTTCTAATCCTCCAAAATGCAACGTGGAAATTGAAGGATTTGGGAGGGTTATGATTTCCGTACAACAATAAAGAAAAGAGATTGTGATAAAGCTGATTGGCCTTACGTCAATTGAGAAGTTAATAATATATATTTAAGCAAAGATAACACCACATCAGACATCACATGAAAAGAGCAGAAATCCTGCATCAATTCAAAGCTAGTTTCAGTTTCTATTTATTTCAGTCTTATACATAATTCACAGTAGACTGTGCAAGTCTCGGGTGTATTCAAACTTCCGGGACCAAGTTGGTTTTATGTGCCTGATTCACTCTCTTTTCTTTTTTCAAACACTTCAGCTAATATTGTAGTTTATGGCTATACCAAAAATTATAAATATACAAATAAATGAAAGTAAGACTTGACCTCCGTTTCCGGTTACTTGTAAACAATTAAGAATTTTGCCCCACTGAGGTTCATGTTATCATTAAACCTATGTAATGGTTGCACAAACGCGGGAGTTATATTTAAATGAGGTCTCCAAAAATAAACATCATCATCCCAAGTTTTAATTTTGTTTCAATGTTATTTATGAAAAAAAAATTTTCATCTGTAACAAATTGCTTTGGGTATTTTTAACTTTTAAGAACTTTGTATGAATAGAATTTAATTTTTTTGTTATTTCATAGGAAAACATAGTCTTAGTTTGAGATGTTTTCTTGTTGTCCATATGCGTGAGATTTACGCAGAGATGATGAGAAAACAAAACGGTTGAAAATAGTCAGATTGATCTTTCACAGATTTCAAAGAGAGAGAGAGAGAGAGAGCCAGACTGCATTGTAATTTGCGCCTTTGAACATCCTCAGATGGAGAGGGGCCCACTAGAAATGTAATAAATGATTATTAATATTATCATTCGGCTGATGGCCATGTATACCAGCAGATCAAGCGTACCTGACACCTTTGTAAAGACTGTGCAAATCTCAGGCATATTCAAACTTACAGGCACCTTGTTAAACCCTTGCACCTACATAACCTGCAGCTACTGTATGCCATGTTGCCATTTGGGTATTCAAATTGCATGTACCATTTATGGCAAGCATGTAAACCCTGCATCACTTAACATACCCACTAGAGTGTAAAGCACACGGTGTAACTATGATCGGTGAATTGGATCAACATTTATACTTGTGTGAACGGGGGGGAAAAAATTATGCACTTTAGCATGTCCACAAAATTGTGCACATTGATACGTCCCCAAAAAATGTGCGTTCTAACATGTCCCAAAAATTGCACACTTTAGTATGTAAACAAAAAATGCGCACTTTAAAATGTACAAAACTGCGCACTTCAACATGTCCAACTGTTGGGATTCGCACAACACTTGCAAAGCCAATTGGCATCATATAGAGACATCCTAATATAACAAAGACAAATATGACTTTCTCTTGATAATCATGAATGAAAAATGTGTTGGTTTTAACATTGGTTTATATGTAACTCAACAATGAAATGGTAGCATAGTAAAACTATAGGAACAAGGCCCTTATGTCGAGCTCAACATTCGCAGTGTTCCCTGCATATCACCATTTTCCAGTGTTTCTGAGTGTATAATATGACACATGTTCTTGCACTCCAATAGGGTGATCAACACAACACCCCTATAAGTGAGTCACGGAGATTAACCAGTGAGGTTACTTCAACTTTCCAAACACACATGATCAAGTTGATAGAGCCAAAGAGTTCCCCGGGAAATCTGGGAAGCACCTACAATGTATAGACCCTTCTCAGATGATGTCAGTATTTTTTCGCTCCCCATGCTGGAGTACTTACAGCACGCATGTCACACTACACACACTCGACTAGAACTACACAACAAAACGCAACACTGGACAGCACTATGCCTACGTATCCTACATGGGCATAGTGCTCTAGTAATGGCAGACCTCCCACATTGCTATACTATGTGATGTCAGTTGAGAAGGCTCTGTAAAGTCAGTAAAGGGTTACTTACTGAAATAACTGTAAATAGTAAACTTGCGGGTACAACCATGTGTCAAATCTCTTCACCTGGAGACGAGCAGAGTATACTCTTCGAAACGTCGAGACCACACACCGGCTCTTTTCAGAGCCAACACTCCTCCCAAAAAAGATTTTACACATGGTTGTACCTGCAAGTTTACTTTTTATAGTTATTTCTTATTACTTACTGATTCCAATGTTCCTTTGATATCCTATACAGACTAGGGAACATGACGGGCATTACAGTTAATGAATTCTCCTCTATCAGACTCAATATATATTCATTATTCCAGAAGTATAGCGCCCTCTCCGCTACCTGCAAAGACAAATCCAGAAAAGACGAAGCGATTAGTTTAGTGAAGCAGTGCTTCCATTGAGAGACCCATTGACTAATTTCAAATTTAAACTACATGTACTAACTGATCTAAATGCATATAATATACGGACAAGTGGCCTAGTGAACTGGACACAAGTTCTGGGCCGAATGTCATGGCTCTGCTTACCGCTGAATTCTGCGCTAACGATAACCATTCTTTGCTTATAGGGCAAGCGCTAAATTTCTGCACTAGCTGTGGAAGCAAAGAATGCCTAGTAGCAGGGAGTATGCATGTGCACAAGCTAAACTATGAAAAACGACTGACGTACGTAAGCGCGGAATTCCCTGCTTCCGTAAGCACCAATTCTTTGCTTAGGGTAAGCAGGGCCATGAAATTGGGCCCTGGTGTTGTAAGAGTGGGTTTGGTCCTTGTTTCTATCAGCAAGACGCTTCAAATAATTGCTTCACGCTTCAGATCGGATGTCAAGCCATAGGTCTCATGTGTTATGTAATACACGATTAAAAAACAAAACCCAGTACAGTTATCGTTGAGAGGAGTTTACCCCAATGTTTTCTGGCATGGTTGGCAGCAGATTGTACCGCGGCACTTTTTGAACCTTAACAAGGCGTACATAAATCGTTCTCACATTTTGAATTAGCTCTGTGCGCTCTTTATAAATTTGACGTTCCTGACTACGCATATTTCAACACTGTAACCAAAAATGCCATGAGCAATGAAGGCGATATCTAGACCCATTTAGTTCTCACTAGATTAAAACAAAAGTCAACAAGTGCAACCTCTCTCTAGAGAAAACTACTCATTCCATGACGAATCCCAATAGTCCATCATGATTTGGCTGTGTCAAGTTGTTCCTCACACAAGAAAAACTTGTGCTATTTTGGCAATTGAATCCGTATTCGAGCACAGCCACTTCCTGGGCAAAATTTCATGGAGCTGCTTAAGCAGAAAACGTTGTTTACAAATTCAATGCTTTACAAAAACTATCATGATACCATTCAGAAATGGTGCATGTGACATGGCATTTTGGCTGGTAACCTTCTTCTGGTAAGCATAATTTTGTTGTGCTTAGATACCTCTTGTGGTTGTTAAGCAACTCAATGAAATTGGGCTCTGCCCTGATGCCTTCCTAGCATTCTAATCCCATTATTGAGACCCAGCAAACTAAAACACCCCGGGCAACCATCTTTTTTCCCCGCCATAACTAGGGCTTGCACATGTTTTGTAATGCTGTAAAAACATCACTGCCCATGGTGCGTACAATTATTCAACCCTCAACTCAGCATACAGAATGATAGTGAGCCACTACAGTGATGGAGTGAAAGGCCAAATTAAAGGGATGAAATTAGACAGATGTGAAAATTCCAAACAAATGGCTTCACAACTTGTGGGTCTGGGTCCCCTTTATACTAGACAAGGAACCTCCTACACTGTAGATGGAAAAGTTCAAGAGGTTCGCAGACTCTGTGCATCATCAAAAAGACAAAACTACAGGTTTGGACACAATGTTGACTACTTCTTTCAAGACAATTTGAAAGCTCAAGGAGGTTTTAAGAAAATCCTGAAATCAGGAAAAAACCTAAGAAATCACATGCCCGAAATCAGTGAATTAATAAAGATTGATTATTTTTATTATCATTATTCAGCCATGCAACTTTTTAATAACAAAAAAAGTGAGGAAATGGCTCACCTCAATTAACTTTGTACAATGTTTTACAGTTCATCTAAGACACTATTATTCAGTAAGTTCAGGAACAAAGAAGAAATCAGATGTTCAGCTGAAAAGTTGCATGCCTGGTTATACCTAGTTTATTGAAAAATCCTAGTTCTGCAGCCTGCAGGCTGAACTACAATACAGAAACCTAGTTCTGCAGCCTGCAGGCTGAACTACAACACAGAAACCTAGTTCTGCAGCCTGCAGGCTTTGAACTACAATACAGAATCCTAGTTCTGCAGCCTGCAGGCTTTGAACTACAATACAGAATCCTAGTTCTGCAGCCTGCAGGCTTTGAACTACAATACAGAATCCTAGTTCTGCAGCCTGCAGGCTTTGAACTACAATACAGAATCCTAGTTCTGCAGCCTGCAGGCTGAACTACAATACAGAATCATAGTTCTGCAGCCTGCAGGGTGAATTACGATACGGAATCCTAGTTCTGTAGCCTGCACTTCAGATTCATGTATACAGATTCATGTACACATACACATATGCATGTTCTTATGATAATTATGCCGATAGCAACCAAACAGGGACACACAAGGCGGGCTAACAAACTTCATGTTTACTCACCTGAAAGTGTGGACTTGCTACACACCTAGCCAGCTGTTTAAACAATACCTCCTGAATCTTGACAAACTGTGAAGGCTCTATCACATCTAAGACCTCCTCGATCTCACCCAAGAACATAACCTAGGTCAAAAGGTTAGAGGTAAATGGTTTGACCCAATGTCAATAAACATACCCCTGGCGGGATGTTAACATTTTATCAGAACCACAAATGTTTTAGACAGGTGGAACAAAAACAAAATTTAACAAGAAGAAAAATAATAAATGCAATTCTATTATTATTTTTTTTCACGATAAAATACAGGATGAATTTAAAATTACAAAAGTGTTTTTATAATTTTTTTAAATTGTTGCTTCTTTGGCTCTCGGTTTGAGAACAGACTGTACCTGTTGAGTTTGGAGTACCAAACGCAAACCTTAGATAAATCATCTCCAAGTATAAAACGTCACCGATTTCTTTTAAGCGTGTCAAAAATGCCAAAGCAGATTTAGTTTTCGACCCACTCTGATAGGTTCACAGCAAAAAGTAGAACATGGCTTGAATGTTTGGGGGAAAAAATTCACAAGACCTCTGGGGTTGTGGCTCAAAATGAGACAATAGTACAAGTATCTACACAGTTCAACATAAAAACATTTAAATGTGCATTAAGAGAAGATTTTGGATTATGGGTAAGGTTAAATGTACTTTGATACTCAACAGAATTTGAACACCTTCTTTTCAATCAAAGTAACTATTCAATTGAAAAACACAATGCTGCTGGACTTATCCGGTCAGTCGTGAGTTTACCGGCCTGACCCTAAACTCACTGGCCTTGGGTTCTATATACATACATGTACTGGTAAACCTTAAGCATATATCTTCTTAAGTTTTTGGGTCAAATCAACATCAAACTTTCATTACAATAAGAAACAAAAAGATATTACTATTTGATGTGACACGAAATAACCCCTTTCCTTGTGCTGATGCCTTAAAAACCCACTTTCTCCCACTCAATATTTAGAAAGAAAAAAAAGACCAAAGCATATGAGGCTATTTCATCGTCTGAAACCAAAGCTAATTGGATACAATGCCTGTATGATCAATCTTCCCTAGTGCCTGGTCAAATTGTTTTTAATAACAGCCCAGCATTTTGGGAAGTATAGACTAATACGTGGGTAGCATCTACACACGGTACAATCTATAAATGAGATGATGGAGAGGACAGGCTGGAGCTACCTCAAGGTATGACTGCATTTCAGATAGAAGGAAAAGCCTTGGATTGTGTGGGTGCAGATGGAAAGTTGATGCCACTCCACTCGCTTCTATTTCAGGCCTTGAGGGTTGGTTTTTTTCTTCCCCTTTCTTTTCCGATAGACTTAAGTTGTATTCTTGGATTATCTGCAACATCCAATCCACCTTTAACAGATCTTAAAGTGTCTGTGCTTTATTAGCACAGTGCCATCACCCTCTTTGCCTGGTTCCCTGTAATCACTTGCAATCATGAATACAAATTTTCATACCAGGGGAACAGACTTTTTCCGTTCAATTTGGAATCAACCATCATTTGAAATCGACCATTTGTTCCAAACAGGAACCAATTTCATAAAGCTATTTATAACCCCCCCAAAATCGCTTTAGCACAGAGAAAAACATTGCTTAATAGAAACAGGGTACCAGCCAAAATACCATGCCATTTCGTTTGAGACTGGTTTCCTGCTAATCTTTGCTTAGCAGAAAAATTTGCAAAGCACCATTTTCTGCTTGACAGCTTTCTGAAATTAGGCCCAGGACTCGACAGAAATATTAATTTTGTGTCATGTTTGTGACTTCCGAGTATTGACCGAGTTGCTCCCCTCACACCAACGTCACACGCTTCCACTGTCTGCTCACCATTATGGGAGTCAACAGGTAAGCACGTAAATGCCGCATTGCCTAAAATGCGCACAGGGACATTGACTCCCAAAATGATGCAACCAAGATTAATGTGATGAAGACATCAGGTGAGTTGGGTCAGTGCTTATCCAACATCATTGTAAGAGTAAAACCAAAAATAATGCTCTTTATCCTGATGCAGTTATTACATTAATAATATGAAATTAAGCCTTAGCGTTGACTGATAAGTGTCTATAAATGCAAGAGATACAGTGTACATGTAGGAATTTGGGGGAAAATCTATACCCAACTCCGTAATCATATAATACATCCCGAGTGTGGAATGCATGCGCTCACTGCAACACGTTTCAAGAATTAACCATTGATGATTATCAAGAAAGCAATCCCTGAGGTTAACTTTAAGGTAAGCTTTGTCTTTTCAATAATATAATATTCCATCTGTTTAAGTCATTTTAAAAAGTTGCCGTTTGCACAAATCTTAATACAATAACAATGATAAAAATAAAAACACTCGATCGAGGTTGAAACTTTGCTATTTTACTGGAGGGATAAATCATTATCTCACGCGCACTCCAGGAACATTGGCAAATATAAGCCCATCTGCTCGCTATAGATGCAACTCAGTCCTTGGCCTTATTGCATATGTGATGCAGGAGGACTATATTTGTAGACTCTACTCGTGCTTGTGGGATAACTAATAATATCTGAAACAGTATCTCTACTTAATCAGTTTCAATCAGCAGGGCCCAATTTCATAGAGCTGCTTAACGGCAGATTTTGTGCTTACTGTTTGAGTGTCATAGCGCTGCTAGCCGTAAGCATGTGAAAAGGCATGCTAACCTTCTGGTGCTCACTGTATAAAAATGAATGACATTTTGCAAATCTGTGGTGAACCCGCAAGCTGGTGGCCTAATTTTCTTGCTAACCTGTGAAATACGCTTACGTTTAAGCAAATTTTTTTCTGCTATGGTTAGCACAAAAATTTGCTTACCGTTAAGCAGCCCTATGAAATAGGCCCCTGGTACATGTACATGTACAAAACTCGGCTGCATCTGAACCATTAACTTTAAGACATTGTCAACGTTGTTAATTCTGCAGTTAATTTCCTTGTACATACTTATTAACCCCCGTGTCTCATGACTTGTTTTAATTATTTCGCATTGTACATCTCGTCTCAATGAAATTATGAATTTGAATATTCAAATTTATCTGTTTAATTTAACTCTTTTTAGTTCTCTGTGTTTAAGTCAATCTTTTTGATTTCATAGTAATTACTTCCAGATCTTATTTGCTTTACATTTCCACTTAGTCAGTAATTGAGATTGCTGTACAATTTGTTTTATCTTTTGACTTAATTAGTTATTTTTTCAAAGTTTGTGATGTTTTTATGCAACATGGCCCAATGAAAAAACAATTTTGATTGAATGGAATACTGTGTACAAACAAGATCAAATAAAATACAAAAATAAATACATGTTGATGGCCTCTCAAAGGGAGGTCCATGGCTGAAATCAAAACGAAGAGAAACCGTCGCTTAACAAGACATTTCTAGGAATTTTTGTATCAATCTGTGGTTGTATTTCTTAAACCGTTTTGGATGGCTGAGCTGCAGAAAAACAAACTGTATTTCACACTTTCATAAGGCTTACTTAAAATTGTCATTTTTGACATGAAGACTACATTTTATTGTTTGTGATGAAGACAACAACTTTTGTCATGGAAATACAGTAAATAAACAGACTTAACCCTTTCAATACCATTGTCGAGTTTACTCGACAGTGCACCGTGTAGTGCTTCCATACCAATGTCGAGTTTACTCGACACAAAAAGCAGCGGCGTTTGAGAGCCTGTAATTATTTTGTTTAGCGCCCTCTGCTGTTGACCTTTATATAGACGGGTAGCTTGTTTATCGAGCTTCACAATGGTGTGTATTGTATAGGGGGGTCGCCATTACGATATTCCGAGAAAAATTACATTGCATGCAGCAGTACTTCCAGATTTCACGCTTCCGTTTTCCCGACAAAAAATCACCATCATGGCTGTTCGTGACCTGGAGGTTTTGGTTGAAATATTTGTCGTAAGTGACTCCAAATTGGACTCGGAAATATCTGAAGAAGAACCTAGTGAAGATTCAGATGAAACTCGTGATGTTTCGTCGCCAGGCACGTTCAATTATGACAACTATCCTGACGATATACCGGTAGCTGGACCGAGCACGGCACCCGTTCAACGCCGTGGGCTTGGGCGTGGACCCGGTGGGCCTCGACCCATTCGTGCCGATCGAGGTGACAAAGGACATAAAGATAATGTATACAAATTTGACATCATATAAAAGGTCATTTCATAAGCTACAAATTGTATGCATAAAGTTTTTCCACAAAAATATGTCTTCACACAGAAAATCAAGATTGAAAAAATGTGAACACTGCACGTTGCTTTTTGTGTGTGTGTGTGTGTGTGTGAAAAAATGCGGTACACAGCAGTGTGACCCCTATAAAAAATGCGGTATTGAAAGGGTTAAATCAGTAGAAAATAAATTTGGCTAATATTTTTACCTTCTTAAACCTTATTAACCCCTCAGCGAAAATGCAAAATCAACAAAACAAACAAACATGAAAGGTAGTTCTTCCCTACGCTGATGGTATTTGTCAGTGATCATAACAAATTGTCTTGTTACAAAAATTAAGCTTATTGGTGTGAAATGAGTGATGTCAATAACTACCCTAAAAACTTTTGACTTGAAACCGTGACATCTCTTCAAAAAGTTGTTAGAATCGAACTCAATAGATGTTATATTTGCATCGGGTATAAAAAGCATTATTTATATGTTTCACCCAACACAATTTTGTGTCAGAAGCACTGTATACTCAGCATTTTTAAATAGTGGCTTCTTATACAGCGCTCAAATCCATCACTCAGTGACGCTCATGGTGCGTCAACATCACTACCCCTGGTCACTGGGCCATTTATTTCATTCCCTAAAACATCTTGGCTCCCTTGGGAGTATACAGCCTGTGCTACCACAAGCTAATTCAATCACAAGAACCATCTCTGCCCTCACAGGTATCCATTTACCCCTAAGTGAAGAGAAGGAACTACATGTAGTTAAGTCTCTTGCTCAAGGAAACAAGTGTCATGACTGGGATTCGAACCCACATCCTGATGACTCAGCCGTCAGAACTTGAGTCTGACGCACTAAACCGCTCGGCCCTGACAACCCACGAGTCCTGTGGGGAAAAAATCCACAGGCATGTAGGAATGGAACTGGCCTCTAGCTACTGGGCAAGCTTGGTGGTCTAAGGGTATGACATCTGCTGTGGAATGGCAAAGGTCATGGATTCGAATCCAAACCGAGTAATATTCCTCTGGATTTTTTGTTTTTGTAGGACCCTGGAAAGTATCGGGTTTACATTAAAATTACACATCAAGGTATGGTAAAACACGAATAAATCTAAATTGCCAGACAAGACAAAATAAAACCACCCCAAAATCAGGCATGCAACTCTTCAGCCGAAAAAAAAAAGCGGAAAATTACCGATCAACGATGTCTTACCTAGTGGACGCCATCGTTATTTTTCGAGCAAACACCTATCGATCGCGTGGTTCACTTGCACTCTTACAGCGTCTGGTTTCCGCCGCATCCCCTTACACAAACAGCAATAAAAACACTACGGAGCCAGACTGTGCAAAAAATAGTGTAGAAGGTATGCTGTACGAGGAGAACTTGTGTCTGTGTCTGGACTGTGTAATGCTTTTGTATGTGTAAACTTCCGCGGAGCCAGACTTTAAGAATCCTGAACCTTTATTTCTTTTCAATAAGCAATGTTTCCTTCAGTGGGATTTTTTTTTTTCATGCAGCGTGATTTTTTTTTACGCGGATTTTGTTCGTAACAGCGGTATTCCATTTTATAAAAAGCGGAAATCCGCCGATCCGCAGAAGAGTTGCATGCCTGCAAAATAGGTTTTCAGGATCAAAAAAATTGAAAAACATTTTAAAGAAAACCCCCACTGTGCACAATTGTTCAAGGAATCTTTTGTAAGCCCCCTTGAAATCTTAATGGTGCTTTGACAAAAAGTAATTTATTTTTAACAATCTTGTACTGTGCCCTTTAAAGCAGGCTAACGTGTCAACTTACCTCTTTCTGACTACAGGTCTTTGGCCAATACTTCAATAAACCTTTAACGACCTGATAGAAGACAAACATTTTTAATTAGCTTACGTTGTTACAAATCAATAGTAGAATTGTGTTTTTCCCCTGCCTGGTAATAACGTAATTATTACTTGTTTATTAACACCCAATTATTTAGTTACTTATGCTTTCAAAATACATATTTAATTTGTAGATTCAGACAATATGAAAACTAAGAAAGCCAAAAATTAATAAAATGCTTATTTTCGAAGTAGCTTTTAATATAAATTTTTTTAACTGATTTTATTTTGAAAAGCTCATTGCGTCCGAAATATTCAACATTTGTTTTTAGTAATTGCAAAGTTTTTACAAATCCGTATTTTGTATGTTACAAATGAATATCTTATTTGTGCTGCTACTTAAATAAATTCATTTACACAATTCCTGTGTCTGAATTTGGTGGATAGCTGGCCAAAGCCTCAACACCACATTGAAAGCACCCGAGACACGGCTTTGCAAAGGTTAATTGCATAGGGTCAAGAAATGCATTAGCAGGGTGCGCATGTGACAGAATTTTATCAATCCAAAATGACAAGTCAAATCTCTACCTGTAAAATTAATCCAAGAGATATTTGGTTTCATTAAACTTTCATGTCCCCCCCCCCCCCCCCCCCCCTCTCGCTAAGGTTACATACACGTAAGCCAGTGAAGCATAAAGAGAACTGTAGATGGTTATTTTGTGCATAAATCTACAGGATGCCTTAACCATTAACATTTCTTATGGAGAATTTCAACTGAAAAGACTTGACACATGAAAGTGATCTTGTATCGGAGCTCTGCTTTACATGTCCAGTGTACTTACCTGATCAGTGAGTGTTGCATCTTTCTCTAGGAACTGCACTACACAATATGCCAGCTGTAACACAAGAGAAATGGGGTATAAATATAGACACGACAAGTCATATACGTACTGTAGATCTTGTAAAGTACATCTAAATGACTGATCGCGTATGTGGGTCAGATTTCAGCGTAATACAACAATAAAACACGACTCGACCCAACTAGTTAAGATGTTGCAGGATTTGCCAACTCGGCTCGAACTGATTTAGTAACTGAACCCCTTCGTAAATGGAAGACACAACATTCTGGTTGATTAACAGTGCAATTACCCTACTGCTATAACAATGATTGTCACAATTCCAGCCATTTTAGTTCACTCTCTTGTAAGTGTTGATGTTTTTATTTTACACCTTGTGGTTATTATAAAGTATGTCGATTGGGATAATTAAAAAAATCATTGTGCGCCTTTCTGTACACTTTCATTTGATTTATTTTCTATGTAAATAATAGTCTTCAGGACTGCCCACATAAATAGGTCACTTGCTGTCATGGTTGGATTCCTTCTGCGATGTCATTCTTTACAAAATATATTCATGAGTTCATCCAGAGGAAAATTGCTCTTGGACAGGGTCTGCCAAAGGAATGATAAATAATGTCTTCTTTTCTATTAAAAACTTCACTCATGATTAAATATTATGCAATGCATGTGACGCCGCAGACGGAATCCAGCCATGTTAGCAAGTGACCTATTTATGTGGGCGTTCCTGAAGACTATTATTTTCAAAGAAAACAAATCATATCAAAATATACAGGAAGGCATGAAACTATTTTTTCCCCAACTGAAGTACTGTATAAACTGTATACGGTATAAAACAAAAACCTCAATACTTAGTAATTCACCAAACCTTGAAGTATTGCACCACTAATACAAAACTAAACTCCTGTGATTTGAATGGACCCTGCAAAGGACCACTGTACAGGTCTATCTTTTAAAAATAATTACCAAGAAACAATCTGGTTAACAAGTGTAAACATGTATGCTAGTGAATGAAGGCTATATTAGGGTTGATATCCTATTCAACAATTCCATCATTGTCCAGACCAATGCTTTCATGCTTCTCGGGTTGCTAGAACTCTTCCTCCATGCAAGAACAAACCCCACATACATTGGATCTCAGCCTTCATAATGTACATACTGTGGCATATCTTGGATAAGGCATTGGGGTTAGATGAGGTAAAAGATCCAAGAGATAATGCACAGATAATACCGAGAGGTTCATGTGTATCTCATTTCAACATCTTAAAGGGAACGTATACCTTTAATTTTGTTTGAACCAGTCGGTTGTTTTATCCTATATAGATAGGTTGCAGTGTGACGTAAGTCGGCCATCTTTACGGGCAATTTGGAACACACATTCATGCGTTACGCGTGAGAACGGCGTGCAGCACGCGCACATTTCACCAAACTCATTGCATGATTGGTCAGTGAACGACGCGGCTGCGTTAATAATTTGAGCGCTTGACGCGCCTGCAAGCTAAAATGCAATTTGCCCGTAAAGATGGCGTCTACTGGGAACTATCTATAAATGTATATACAATAAAACTAACCTGTACAAATTTAATTTCAAAAGGTGGTAGAGTTTTTGAGATATTGCTGAAAATCTGGAGTTGTTATGTCCATGCAAGGAAGAATAATCCGTAATTGGAATGCACAATCTGAGAAACACTTCATGCAGAAACGTTTCTCAGATTGAAATATTGAATGGAATCATTTCTGGAAATGTTATACATTATCAACAGCCGCAGTGCTTCTAACCAAGTAAATTTTAATGGTCATAATTTTTGGAGTAATTACCAAAGTTATACCCTCCCTTTCAGCACTGGTTCTTGAAATGACCTGGGCCCAATTTCATAAAGCTGCTTAGCAGAAAATACTGCTTGACAAATTTCTATGCTAAGCAAAAACTGAGGGCGGCACCAGTCACAACAATGCAACGTTTATGTAATTTTGGCTGGTAACCTGTTTCTGCTAAGCAATACTTTTCTGTGCTGAGCAAGTTTTTGTGCTTACAGGCTTTATGCATGGTACTGCTGACCACAGGATTATCTGCTTATGGCTCACAGACTTACGCACTTTAAATGGGGGCTCGTAAGTGTAGAATTATGTGGAAATCAGTGCCGAAAAAACTACTACATCAATGTACATGGCGAACCAAACGCATGTCTTTCTAAAACATCCGGTCTTTAACATAAGTATTAGGATTTCCTCGAAATTTATAATAAAATCGACCAAACTATTATCAATTTGGAAGGATGAAGGACTTTGCATATGTATGCCACGTTTATCCCATTCAATCAAAATGATAATCTAGATCAAATATTATCATAACCACAATCAGAGCGGTAATTATGCTGATAGAAAGACTCCCAGAAGCAGTTAAGTACCCAGTCGGCCTGGACAACATACATAAGGATGATGGCGTGGTTCAACTGCAGATGACACGCACTGCACACTATGCATACAGATGTTCATATACATTGCAGTCAAGCCCCTCGGGGCACGGCTAGAAAATGCTAAATAAATTATGAATTCCCATCAATCAAGACGTCTTCAACTTCCACGGGCTCGGCGAGCCCTTGTGAAAATTGGTGGATTAAAAAAATAAAAAATTATCACTTGAAAGCTAATATCCTGTTTAAGTGAGTATTTAATTAAATATGTGCATTAGAGGGCCATTCAGAATAATTCATGTTTAAACATTTCTTCTTCTTTTTCCCTCGACATTGTGGGAGGGTGGGTTAAAAGACATACTGTAAATCGAATTGACAATTAAAATAATAGAAGAAAAACAAATTTGGGTTGGGGGAAGACCCAATGGCCCCTTCCATTTCATCTGTCATGTCTGTGCTGTCCATTGTTATTGGTCCACCTTTTTTTTCGACCCTGTGCCGACGGGAATATGGCGAATTTTTGTTTTATATTCTGTTACAACTATGAAGTTAAATGTTGAAAGCCAGGAAAAGCCATTGCAAATTCCTGAGCTTGGAGAACATTGATCTAAAATATCTCCTTCATGAGGCATCACTTTGTTCTTTAATGTATTCAGGGGATATTAAAAATCTGTAAATCGTAAATATTTAGAAATCAAAAATATTTAGAAATCAAAATTTGGGGTGGGTGGGTGGGTGGGTGGGTCGAAACAAACTCGAAACAAGATCAAAATTTTAAAACATTGACTATTCTGAATGGCCCCTAATATAAAAACCTACTGATACATATATACAGTAAGCAGTTCAGGAATGAACGCATGACATTATGAGACACACTTCCATTGAAACACTCCGCAGCACAATCTCAATTTAATTTACTTTCCAGCATATTCAACCCGCGGTACTCTTTGCCCCCAATACTTGATTTCAGTCTCTTTATTCGTGGGTGGACTTTGTGACGGAATCGTTATTTAATCAAATGTTTCAGAATTTTGTGAATATCAATTGAAAGTACACATCAGGTAAATAATATTAAGCATTATGGATGCTACCCTATCTATAATTGATTTCTTCTTATTTTTTATATTAAGGAATGTGTTTTATTCATTACAAAGACATAATGGACCGAAACCAACACACATGTACATTATGTTGTCAGCTTTAAATTAACATAAGAGAGCAAATTATCAGATCCCACATATATTAGAATAAATTAAACGTCTGACAAGTTGGCCAGTCGTAAAGTAAAACATTTGAATACTAGCAGTCTCAAGGTTCAATTTATGCAATATGTTTTAATTTACAGCAGACGAGACAGTGAAATCACTGAATGAAAACACACCTCATCATCTCCCAGACTACTGACATGATAAAGTGAATGTTGATATTGTGACAGTCCCCCGAACAACACGTATGATCACCGAGATTGTGTGACCATATGTGCATTCTAGTAATTGTTTTCTTGGACTACAAACTTTAACAGATTGGACACAACTGACCCAATTTAACCTTTGACAACAAGGACTTTAACAAAAGGGATCTGGATGTCAGACAGAACGAGGACAATCTTAAATCCATTTTTTGTGTGTGTCCAAAATGATGGGAGAACAAAGGGAGAACAAAGGGATGTCCTCCGTTTACCGAGTTGACAAACATTGGTGGGTGCGTGGGAGCGTGTCTACCTGATGAAACTGAAGATTTTAAGAAAAAAGATACGGATGGATTCACAGACCCAAGGACGTGCTTAGTTTGATTTTGCGTAACACAACAGACCGGACGTCCAAAAAAAAAAAATCTAAATCAGTCCAAACAATGGAAGAACAAAAAGAAGTCCTCAACTGGTCAAGAGAACATGTCTGTGTGTGTTTGGTGGTGGTGTTGGGGGTAGTCAATGGATATCTCTTTCCATACCCACCCTAACCCATCAACACCTTAACCTACTCTCACCTCCTACCTGACTCACACCCTTACTGTTCCCACTCGCCACCCCGAACGCTCCCCTTTTCCCCCAACCCCCTAGTCGCCCCCCCATCCTGTAGTGTTATCTCACCTGTGCATGATAAAGACTGAGGCATTTGACCTTGTGCAGAGGGATGAGCACCTTGATCAGGAACTGCTTGTGCTCGTTTTTCAGCGGTAGCGCAAATCCATTGATTATACTGCCAGGGTCAAGAACAAACAATAATATTATTACCTCACATGTGGGATGAGATCCGCACTGGGGGAAGAAAAAAAATCCTGCAATTTAAAACCCTAGTTCTGCAATCAGCTGTGTATACACCCACCACTGGACTAATGCTAGAATGCCACCTTGCAATGGATTGTGATTGAATGGCCGACTACACTGTGAGCTCAAAGCACAGTCCACCCGGTGAACACTGTTCCGGGAGTGGGATTTGTTTTCATTCACCATGTGAATGGAGAGAACATTGTGAGTGATCTCAGCCTGGACGAAAAAAAAAAAGTAAAAAAAGAGGCAATATCACAGCATGGTTACATTCCAGGAGGAAAGATGCCTACTGGCCTACCTCCACGACAATCATTTACTGTGGACACATCACACAACTCAAGCCTGCCATGTTGCCAACATTTCCACTGACTACATTTCCATATCTACCGATATTCAAGTTCTACGTTAAACACAAAAACCCCACTGCCATGCGTTTAATTTTGAACATCCATATTATTAGCAAACTCAGATTGCTCCATTTAGCAGGAGTAATGTGTGCAAGACAGCAGCAGCAACAGTTCCTTGAAAACCCAAATTTTCTCTTTCATGACCTTCTTGATGTCACATGCTTAATTAGTTTGATTGATTTCCGGTGGGCTAGGGTGATGGGAATGCAAACAGACAGAAAAAGAGAGAGAGAGAGAGGGGGAGATAGTACATGTTCATTCCCAAGCTGATGCTGATGTCACACCGCATGTTATTGGATCAAACACGATGGACTCACTTAGATTAAGACCCACTCTCAATGTTCTCCCTTAGGGGGGGGGAGGTCATCTTAACCCATCTTAACTTCATACTTTTTCTTTAAGATATAAATTTCATTTAAAGGGTAGCAATTTTGCAGAGAGGCACAAGCCAAGGCACAAGCCAAGGTACAAGACAGAACTCAGTGGAGTCAGCTGACTCCAGCCTTGTGTCCCACTGGGGACGGAAAAAAACCTACAAATCTCAAAATTTGATCAGTTTCTGATGCATATAGAGGCCTCAAATTAACCACGGCACCCACAGCTTTTGCTATGATGCCCTTTAAAAAGTCCAATACAAATTTACATATATATTCCTCAGATGTTTCCCCTTTACCCTGAAAAATGCTGTGCCCCCTTCAAGAGCGAAGTTCACACCCTGCGAATCTCAATCATGTTCTAACAAACCAGTACTTCTTGAACATACAACATACATACTCTTTAAAGCTTGCTTTATTTATAAACGATATTGCGTGCCATTCATTATGTGATACACCTGCCGAGGTTATGACCTAATGAAATTTCCCTAATGCACCAATGTTATCGACACAAATTAGTACAGGGTGCTTCAGATACATCCTCATCTGTGTATTTTAACATGAGTAGTGTTTGCTTTTAGCATGTATGTATGTACTAAAGGTAGGGTCATAGATTGGTTTTTGTCAACGTAATGCTGATTCAGAGGCAAAGTTATAAAGAAAGATACAATGAAAGTCACATGAGAAAGTTTCAGTTAAATACAGAGTCTACTTGCTGAGAAAACAGTTAAAAACTGTCACTGTATTTTCACAAGAATGTCAAATCCATCCACGTTTAGCGAGGTGACAGCGGGTACCAACCGCATCTCTGGCCACGGCATTTGCAAATGGACACCAACCCTCAGAAATCTGAGAAACGATTCATGCATGAATCGTTTCTGGGTGAATGTTTTGGTGTGAAAAAATATCCGAACCAAATTACTTCGTAGAGAATCCTTTCTCAAATAATGTTTACTATCAACAGCTGCAGTGCTTCTCAAAAGGTAAAGTTTGGGTCATTAATTTTGGAGTATTTACCAATCTATGACCCTACCGTTAACTTATAAGGAGGATTTCTGGTAAAATCGGGTGAGTTTAACAAAAAACAAAACAGTTGTTAAATTTCCTGGGAATTGACAGTTATTATCAAAATGTCATCTCTTGCCTGGAGGACACAGCACATACAGTTTCCAAAATAATATGTTCATTTATTTGTTTATTTTGTTAGCTTGATTACGTGTACCAAAAGCTCACATTGTCCACATCTTACCTGCCCAGGATTTCTAGTAATTCTCCTACTCCGTTAAAGTGTTCCGTTTCATAAATAAACCTACAAGTAGAGGAGGAAGAATACAAAAAAATGAAGTACCATATAAACATTTCAGAGAATGTGGGTTAATGAAATGTGCAATTAATCAAACCCTACCTGTACGTGTCAAAAATATGAACATTCCTGAGCAATGCCCAGGTGACATTTGAAGAGTCGGTACAAGGAAATGTACTTCCAAGACGAGTGATGAAATAAGTGATACAAACAAAATCTCAAACTTGTATTGGAATTCTCACTATGAACCTCCTTTAAGTTATTTTGCAATTAGAGAAAACGTCTTGAAAAAAATTCAGAACTGGTGATTTTGTTTCATTTCGGGTATGGTACATTTAGATCTAGTGCTAAACATGAGAAACATGGAAAATGTGACCTTTACTGTGACCTCTTCTTGACAGAGTAGAGATAAATATACAGAGCAGCAGCAACAGGGTTAATGAATATTCATTACCGGATTACTTCCTTCGTCTGGCAATGATGTAAGAATATAAGCCGGCTTACTTAAGTTTGATCTTAAAATCTGTTTTGTTGGGTTACATTTCCAAAGTCAAAGAAAAGTTAACAACTAAAGTCAGCCCTAATTTTGACGTACCTGAGGAAGATATGGTTGATCTGTTTACGTATGAAGGCGCGTAGGCCCAGGAACTTGCCATAAATGCGGTGAAGCACTGTCTTCAGGAAGTCTCGCTCACGGGGATCTTCACTGTCAAACAGCTCCAGCAGCTGATGAAGACAGGAAAAAGACATAATTATGACAGAATGTGTTGAATAGACATTATCTAGGGAAGAGGCCGTGCACAGACTGTAAGAACATAATGGGCATTATTCATACGAGTCTGGTTATGGGGGGGGGGGGGGGGGGGAATTTCAACAGTCCTCAACTGCAGGTTTCATGGAAGCAATAATAAATGCTTACATTATTACTGAAAAAACAATGAATTATTTGCCAAAACTTGGATATTTGAAATTCTGACTCACTTTTACTTGTACCCTGCAAGTCTAATGGTGAAACAATTTTAACTAAAATAAAATATTTTTTGTCATACTAGTGTTACCATATAAGAGAATACGTTATGAAATGTTTTATTATATATTTAAAATATTTTTAATATATATGTACACAATTTTGATAGGGCTCAAAATTTTAGTGAAACTTAATTTTAGAACAAATCTATTATAACAATTTGCATACAGTTTCCCTCCCCCCAAAAAAAAAAATCCTCTGTACTGAAACTCTAATTCAAGGAATTTAATGAGGTTGACAATTAAATGTTTTAGTAAAACATACCCCTGAACATATTCATACAGCATTCATATTGTTGGGAACATAACATTTGGGACAGCCATGTCTCATTAAAATAAAACCAGTGAATCCGTAATTTCATTGACTTGATCCCTCGTGATCCTAGGCAACGGACACACACAAAATTAGCTTTTGATTATGTGAGTAAAATCAAGAGCCAACACTGCCCAGGGTTAGCTGCAGACATTGATTTGGCAGGTTTCTATAGCCGCTGTGTACTGCATATTCAAGACGGGATGTTTCAGGGTTTCGGGATCTAGTCGCTTCCTGCATTGGAAACCTGCCCGGCAGCGCACCGATACCAAGATGTAATTTGTGGGGGACTCGGGGTGCTGGGGGTGATTAACGGCATAATTCAATGAAATGGTAGCGTATCTTGTGCTTATTTGAACGTGCCCTGGCTTGTGCTGGGAACGTTCTTCTTTCTTCGGCCGAGTCAACTTGCAACTTATTTAGTGGGGCGTTTTTAATACAGACATTGTGAAGGCAGTGTAACAATGCATACTTTACTTGGGAAATAAATACATGTAAGTCTTCCTGTGCACCGCATTTCTTAGGTTTTAGATTACAGCTTTCACTTAAATATATCCTGCTTTATTTCACTGCAGTCCAATACTGACACATTATACATCCATACACTCAGTGGAATTCCCAAATCAAATGAAATGCTGCCACCAGAATCTGAAATAACCCACCATAACCTTCTGGGACTAACAAACCCCTGGAAATGCTGGAAACTGAATTAATTACAAGTGGCCACCACCCGTGTCCAAGGAAACACTGTATCAATGGACAGGCAATTTTCCTGTCTCACTGTGTGAAGGAGGGAATGAGCTAGACAGAATTTGAATTGTATAATGCGGCTGTGTTGGTAAAAGAAGTGTCAGTGTACCAGCCAAAGTTGCCATCAATCATTGTCATATCAGATGGTAACCAAAGTGCTGTTCCCTTGTGACTTTTAATCAACCGGACATCCGCACAATTACACACACAAATATCCACGAAGCGAATCTGGCTTTCATGTCCAAAACTAAACCGTGCATTATTAAAAAACCAATAAGTCAAAGGCAATGCGAGTACAGTTCGGGGCCAATTACGTTTAACAAAGGCATTACAAAAGAGAGCGTAAATTTACTCTACTACTCAGTTGACATTAATTATAGAAAAGATGAACAAATTAACGAGTCTGAAGTATCTCACAGAGGTTGAATCCATTTTAATGAGACCTAAGGATCTTGAAATCTTTCCACTTAAAAAAACCCAACCCAACCACACAAGTAGAACAAGTAGTGCCCTTTTCCACTGTGAGTAATCAACCTAGGACATTTGATCCTTTTGCAAATTGTTGAAGTGTGTTGATGAGAACAGACATGAAATTTTTTATTTTTTTTTCCCCGCCAAATTCTATAGTCATTCACGAGGCTGGAAAGGCAAACCAATAACTCATTTATCATTAAAAGACAAATAAATAAAGTTGTGTCCGAAATGAGGGACCCAAGGCTATGGCTAATGCTGATGGCTGAAACAACGGCATTCAACCCAGCACTTTGGGGCATTCCGGCCATAGCCACTGCCCAAACCATTAATGTGGACACAGCTTAACATGACATTACACAACATACCTGCATAACAAACTTTTGGTCGATGTATTTCTTGGCTATGCTGGGCTGGAACTCGGGTGATTCCAGAAACCGCAAGAAAAATTCGTAGACAATCTGAGGAATAGATAATGAACAATGACAATTAAAGATTTTTGTTCCCACTAATTAGAAGACTGACAGGGTAATTTGCAACCATTACAAAATCCTAAACAAATGATGATACAGACCTGATGCTTTATTCTTGAAAGAGAACCAAGGCGTTTTCTCCACCGTACAGGGCACCTCTGTGAAGCAATTGTTAACTTCCAAACGTTGCCTGCAGGCAATCTTTGGAGATTCAAACTTGTCACCATACTTTTACTGATTTCTAATCAACATTGTGCTTACTACCATTACCAACTTTACAACAAGTAAGCTTTCTTTTCTTTTAGGGGTCATTACAAAAAGTATGACGCTACCTTTGATATACACAAGTGCCTACGATTGTAAGTGCGTTATCAGATTAGTTTGGTTTAGCCAAGGTTTCACATTTCACAATGGCACAGTGCATATTATACACCAAAACAGAAACTATATCTGGGGGGTTCTGTTGTGAACATGTGATGTCATACACATGTATGTCACACAAGATCATCTTTACATATGCACAAGATAATACTTTACCTCTAAAGCATGAGTGTACATGTATGCATGACATGAATGACTGTACCTAGGTTCTGGAAAAAACATGTGCATACATACATTATGTACATGTACATTCAAAAACACTGTGTACTGTGTGCTGATTTAATTAGCTGTTTCGCGGCAAGCGCAGCGAAACAGCTATTGTTTTTGTTAGAGTTTTTAGCTGTTTCGCGGCAAGCGCAGCGAAACAGCTATTGTTTTTGTTAGAGTTTTTGTTTTTATTATTTGTCTGTTTCAGACTCCCGGAAGTCATTGAAATAACGCACAATTCGTTCTAAGCGGCCCTTTGCATAGTTCCCAAGGAGCAATTGCAATGAAACTTTCAGTGATGAAAGGCATTGGTACAAGGAAGGTCGTAAAACAAATTCGTCATGATGACGTCATCACCTATCACGTGACGTCATCTTAAAGGTTTCTATTTTAAATATTTGAAAATCTGTATCAAATCAGCCACAAGAGACCGTAGGTTTCTGTTTGCGGGATTGGGTAGGGATAAATTAGGTCTTCATTTTATTCAGTGTGCGTGACCTCACGCGACCTCTACTTCCGGTCGAAACCGGAAGTGCCTTCGTAATTCAAAAGTGCTAAATGTTATGAAAATGCTTTCAACGATGTTAGTGTCTGGCAATAGTGTGCAGTTAAAAAAAAATACCGATGACGTCACGATACACAAGAGCGCCCTCTAGCGGCAGTTGGAAAACTGTTCAAAATGCACTTTGAGAAGATGTGTGTTGCGAAGTTTGTTGTAATCGCTTCAAAATTGATACACATGATGACCGTCAGGCAGCCAACATATGTATGAAGTTTTAGATTGATGACGTCATCAGGGGTCACGTGACGTGACATTAAAGGTGCACTTTTTGAAGTCGTATATCTCCAAAAGTATAGGTCTGATCACGTTGAAACTTGGCAAGTCGTTAGATAATGGCACGTTCCTCTCAAACTTGTAATGACGTCATGATGACGTCATCACACGATTTGTAATGATTTTTTCATTTTTTACCCCTTTAAGTCAGAAATTACTAACGGAACATGCTTTAATATAAATTCTTTTTTTATCAGGCTTGATATGTCATAACTGATTCGAAAAATAATTGACGTCATCATGACATCATCATTTGTCAGGTTATATTACCTTAAAGGTACAGTTTTACAAGATATATAGACAATGAATTCGATTTCACAAGGCATAAAATATTGTAATATTAACTTGATTATGTACACACTACAACCTTTCATATTCACTTGAGTAATTTGAAAATATTATTAGCGAAACAGCTCTGCATTTGTTCACAAATGCAAATAAGTCTAGTTGTTTTTCCTTTTATTTGTATTTTTCAGACTTCCGGAAGTCATTGAAATAACGCACAATTCGTTCTAAGCGGCCTTTTGCATAGTTCCTAAAGAGCAATTGGAATGAAACTTTCAGTGATGAAAGGCATTGGTGCAAGGAAGGTCCTAAAAGAAATTCGTCATGATGACGTCATCACCTGTCACGTGACGTCATCTTAAAGGTTTATATTTTAAATATTTGAAAATCTGTATCAAATCAGCCACAAGAGACCGTAGGTTTCTGTTTGCGGGATTGGGTAGGGATAAATTAGGTCTTCATTTTATTCAGTGTGCGTGACCTCACGCGACCTCTACTTCCGGTCGAAACCGGTCAAAACCGGAAGTGCCTTGTAATTCAAAAGTGCTAAATGTTATGAAAATGCTTTCAACGATGTTAGTGTCCGGCAAGGGTGTGCAGTAAAAAAAAAATACCGATGACGTCACAATACACAAGAGCGCCCTCTAGCGGCAGTTGGAAAACTGTTCAAAATGCACTTTGAGAAGATGTGTGTTGCGAAGTTTTTTGTAATCGCTTCAAAATTGATACACATGATGAACGTCAGGCAGCCAACATATGTGTGAAGTTTTAGATTGATTACGTCATCAGGGGTCACGTGACGTCACATTAAAGGTCCACTTTTTGAAGTCGTATATCACCAAAAGTATAGGTCGGATTAAGTTGAAACTTGGCAGGTCGTTAGATAATGGCAAGTGCCTATTAAACCTGTAATGACGTCATGATGACGTCATCACACGATTTGTTATGATTTTTTCATTTTTTGCCCCTTTAAGTCAGAAATTACTAACGGAACATGCTTTAATCTAAATTATTTTGTAAACACGCTTGATATGTCATAACTGATTCGAAAAATAATTGACGTCATCATGACGTCATCATTCGCCATGTTATATTAAATTAAAGGTACAGTTTTACAAGATATATAGACAATTAATTGGATCTCACAAGGCATTCAATATTGTATTTATTAACTTGATTATGTACACACAACAAACTTTCATATTCGCTTGAGTAATTTGAAAATATTATTAGCGAAACAGCTTTGCATTTGTTCACAAATGCAATTGAGCTCTAGTTTTGTTTAAACCTTGTACATGTACCAACGACTACATATTTTACAGGTATAAGAACATCAAGTTTCACAAATGATTTGTCTTCCTTTCGTTTTCCAGGAAAAGTACATTGTTTCTTGGGTAGGTTTCAATTTTGGCATTTCTAATCCCTCCAAAAGGTCGCATGAACATATTTTCATCATGGAGCATTTTGGACATCTGACAGATTTTCACCCACTCTACATTTGTTTCCCCCTGACTGCCCTTGAGGAGGATCATTCGGCCAGCATTCAGGTAGTCGTACAGACTATTTAGAACGCCTCTTTCCCTCCCCCCCCCCCCCCCAATGAACCACCTCCATAAAAAGTTCATTCCCATTCTAATGAAAGTCCTCCTCAACGGAAGCTTCTAATTCACCCGGGATGACGTCTGGTCACGCACCGTGCGCTGATGGACGAGCCCAGAAAGAGAAATGCGCTCGGACTGTACACTGCAGCCCTCCACATGATGAAATGTAGAAGTCTATGACGACTTAAGATGGTACCTGGGGCTATATATACATGCAGGGGCTCTCACTGAAAACCTGTCCTATTAACTCTCCCCAACACTAATAATTTGGCTTCAAGTCTTAACATGTAACTTTACTTAACAGCTAATTTTAGGCATTCACGTGCCTCTACACCGTAATGTGTACATAAATCATTGACACAGCATGGGAAATTTATTAAAACGTGGGCTTTTTTTAATTCAGTTAGGAGTAGCGTATACGTGCATGGCTACTGGGTCATATCCCCGGGAAGGTTGGTGTTGAGATTAGATGGCCACTTTATTATATCATTCCTGCTGTAAGGGATTGTACACTAAGTATTGAAATGCAATATTGTCAGCAATTGTGTCACTGATAACTGTTGACAAGAAAAACAGAAAGAAAACACATTATTTTGCTGTTTTTTCAGTTCGAAAGTTCGAAACTTCAACTGAAGCAATTGATAACAGTTGTCATGTAGAAATGTTAAGTAAAAAGTTCCACCTTTGTACACAGACTTCAATATTTTATATTTGAGAAGTAATATAAAAATGGCTGCAAAACATTTGATAATGTAATAAATTAACTCCATCATGCAGGATACACTTTAAAGTTTAAGCAATCCGGAGCTTTCAATCCAAACCCTCATGACACATTCTACAATCTAAATAAAGATAAATTTCACATGGGTATTAAAACTTCGCTCGTGAAATTAAAGAAGAGCCTTCAGTTTCACTATTGCAATCCTAGCCTGTTCTTATAATCAATCTACATGTACAGCTTTCGTGACTTTGTCATCAATTCTACCACCATGACCGAGAGGCATGGGAAGCTGGGGCCACATCATTCATAAAAGGGAAGGTCCTGCCTCAGTTTCTGCAAATCTACGTTAATTCTTTCTAATAATACCGGTCATGGAAAACTAGCCATCATGGAAAACTACCCGTCATAGAAAATTACCCTTGCCCCTTTGGAAAAAAAAAAGTATTCATGATTGCTATTGTACATAAGGAACATGACACATTCATCAATTTTTTTTTTGAACTGCAGCGCATTATGAAAATGCTCCATAATATTTAATGAAAGAGGAATCAAGGCTGTAAATTGTGTACACCTATAACTAATTTATAAAAATGTGAAATCCGTAAACTAAATAGCGCCAAAAATGTGATGCTCCTTGTCAACACCTGGCACTTCCCGTCCAAACTCAAGGTTGGGTTTATTTGCTCATCATAGATGAACAAAAAAGAGACGTTTCAAATGACACCTAATTAGGGCCTTCTTTAAAGGTAGGGTCATAGATTTTTGTTTGTTATCAATGTCATGCTAATCCACAGGCAAAATTATACAGATAGATACAATAGAAGTCACATGTGAAAGTTGAAAGCTGAACAGTGTCTACTTGCTGAAAAAACAGCAAACAACTGTCATGGTGTTTCCACATTTAAACGAATCACGAATCCATTCACGTTTAGCAAGGTGACAGCGGATACCAACCGCATCTCTGGACGCAGCATTCACGAACGAACATCATCCCTCAGAAATCTGAGAAACTACTCATGCATGAATCGTTTCTCGGATTCAAATGTTTTCGAGTGAACAATTGTCCAAACCAAGTTACTTCAAAGGGAATCCTTTCTCAGAATAGTTTATACTATCAACAGCTGCAGTGCTTCTCACCAAGTAAGTTTTATGGTCATTCAGTTTTAGAGTAGTTATCAATCTATGACCCTATCTATCTATATCATAAGTAGCTGCCAACACGTACACTTGTACATGGAAAATGTTCAAGAAATTACATGACATTGATGTCACGGGTGAGGATTCATGCCATTTACCAAATTTTGGCATGTATGGCAAGATGAGTGTCACACATATTCTGCACTTCCTCACAAAAAAAAAAAAGGTTTTCCCCAATTCCATTTAAATTCTAAATCTCTGAAATGTGCTGAACTGAAAGTGAAGATGCGCTGCTAACAGAAAGCCTGCAATAAGGATTACCGTTCAGCTTTCGATACTGACACGCACTACACATGAACCTTCCATCTATGCATAATAAATGAAGCCATATCCATCTGTCAGTTGACATAACGCCCATTTGCCAGGATTCCCCTTGTCCTACATTCGTCCAGTTCGCTTAGCACGACCTCCAATGCATGTGGCACTGGTGGTATATCTACTGGTGTGTACATTTTGATGATATCCATTTGAGTAAGACTAAAATGACAACACATGGACTTGACATTTGGTCCAGAATGCACCGCCTGTCATCCCCAGACATGAGGAGGACCACATTGGGAGAATTCCCGAGTATTTCAGAGATGCACTCTGCCGTTAAAGGCACAGTTTATGTACAAAGTTTCCAAGCACATGACTGACTAGGTAGGCTACACGAACCCCCTAAAAAAATATATATATATAAATAAAATTTAAAAATATGTATCTAAATAAATAAAAATATATAATAAATAAATAAGCAAAAAAATATATATAAATACACAAATGAAAACTAAATAAATAAATAAACAAACAAAACAATTTTACAAAAGTAAAATATATAAAATAAATTTGAGTAGAACTGATATGAACCTGCTCCCCTCAGCATTGCAGTAATATCAGTGTTCTCAGAGTTTTTGTCCATCTGTGTCTCAGTAGGAAGAGTACAATGATGGAGGTCACAGGTTCAACTGTCCCTCTCAGCTTTGTTTATTTAAAAAAATATTTATTTAGTCAGAATTTAATTTTCTTAACACAGTAGGCCTTAACATACAAAGTCTGTAAAAAATGAAGAATGTATCCGTCATATTCCCCTGTTTACTTCAACATGTGACCACCTGCATTCATTGCAATTGAACTTTCACATTTTACTCTCACAATAATATTTTCGACAACATTTTCATTGAAAAAAATAGATGGTTGAGATTAATAGTTTAACTCTTTCAAAACCGAATCATTTATAGTCACTTTAACAACTACAGAAGTTGTACGGATGTAATGCAATTATTTACGGGCACATCAAGATCTCAGCTATTTTGATTCTTCACTGTATCCCCAACTACCCTCATGGCTCTTAAGACTTCCTGAAGATTTACAAACTGTTACATACTATTGATAGACCCAAGAAAAGGAGCTACAACCAAGTATCACATGGATTATGAGGGATTAGGGCAGGGGCCATCATTATAGCCCCAGACAGTTACATGTTATGTGGGTAAAGGGTGACAGGATCCATTCAAGAGAGATTAGGGATCAAGGATACCACAAAGGATTTAGGAATTATCCGAAGGATTAACTCCTCATGAGGATGTGTGAGTAATAGGCTCAGTAAAGAATTCCTCAGAGATGCCCTGCCACAAGATGTGTTGAAGTGTTCGCGAACCCCCTCTTCCATCACTATTTTACTTATTTATTTTCTTGAGAATCCAGGAATGATTTCCTGCGACAATTCCCTGAAAATTTACATTAAACTTGCATGCAAACTGTCGCTCTCTTAAAGAGAACTTCGAGTATATAGTCTGTTTTATTTTATTTTATTTTTATTTTTATTTTTTACCTGCAAGTGTGGCCATGATGCTTCTAATGTAGGGTCGTCTTC
This sequence comes from Leptasterias polaris, assembly GCA_037783415.1. Taxonomy (NCBI): domain Eukaryota; kingdom Metazoa; phylum Echinodermata; class Asteroidea; order Forcipulatida; family Asteriidae; genus Leptasterias; species Leptasterias polaris. The sequence continues at coordinate 5,072,979 of JAZGTN010000045.1, forward strand.
CTCAGGATCAAAATCTGGGTTTTCACTAGGTGGCAGTGTGCGGAAGATATTACATATTATCTGTAACAAGAGGAGGAGAGAAAATGACAGATTATGAAATCAGTGTGGGATTTCAAGCTGCCGATTATCATTTAATTTTGGCAGGTAAGCCGTGAGCGGGGACGGTACATGTCGATAGAGTACGGGGGAGGATCATAGACTGACACCTGGTTGAGTCGGGTTTCTTTGCATGGGGATGAAGCCAGGGAAAATTCAGTAGTATTGGAAACTGTATCCATCACCCATTGGGGGAGTAACTATACAATTAAACAATGGACATCATTGTGAATATACATACTCCCTTACTTCAGAAAAATAATAAAGTCAAAACCAAGAACATGCATTCCCCTTGCATTCATTCATTTCTTAATGGGACATGAAAACAATTAATCCGTTTAAGAACAAAAATTGTATAGTGTTTCTTTCTGTTTCTTCTGGTTATAGTGTTTCTTTTTCCCTTTCCAAGAGAATGTCTTATTTTATTTGCTAGCTTACAGTGGCCTCAACCATAATACCATTTCATACCTGCACAACTTTAGTACAGTTTGTACATAAATAAGATTTAGAGCTGCTATCAGCGCAACTCTTAAGAGAGTTCAAACTACGAATAGGCACATTGCATAATTACATGGTGCACTTCATTGTCTACAAATTGTGCTCAACATTCTTAAAAACACTTTGTACTTGAACAGTCATTTAATCCACTGTATCTTTGGCAATTGACGAGAGTTATTGTGTTTAATACATGTACATTGTATGAATTGTTTTCATTAAACAAGTAAACAGATTGATCCGCAGTGAAACACCAGTTGCCAGGCACCAGACAATAGTCTAAACGATGCGGCATGAGCAACTGACACATGTATAGGAATGTCATTAATGGCGGTTAGATTAAAACCTTGAATAATTAACTAACCCTGTGGATATTAACACTCTATATCCCCCTCACACCATGTAATTAAATTATTGTAATGACTATAATATTACTCTCTATATCAATCACCCTTAACCCTTTCCTTACCGAATTGTTTGGACATAAACAACTGCTGATAACCGCATTGTTTGACCACTCAAGCGTGAAGCACACATTCTTACACAACATAAAGCTTTCCTTCAAAGGTCATTTTTACAAACCCCATTATCTCCTTGAAGACATTGTTTTACAGCAAAATAAGTAATGAAAAAGTTCTCACTTATTGAATTTCCTTTCTTATAATTCAAAAATCATTGAGATCGGTCAATAAATGTCAAAGTTCTTTGTCTTTCTTTCCTTGGTGTGATCTGTAATCTCAAACACTTTTTTGTACACAAGTATATGGCGCTCCGTAGGTGTTTGGCATTTCGGATCTTTCAACTCCAGTTTGAAGAGATTGCAAAATAGCAACCTTATTTTATTTGACCATCATTGGAAAGATCCGATCTTCCCCTTTCCAATGATGGTAAGCTTTGGTATGGAGGGCAAACATGGACAAAACTATAGCTTTATTACAAATGGCCTTTGTGCTCAGGCTTGAGTGCTTTTTTGTGTGTAAGCTTGGTCGACTAAAGTCGCCAATGGTAAGGAAGAGGGGGTATTATTAGTGCAGTCGACTAAAGTCGCCTATGGTAAGGAAAGGGTTAAGTGGATCTCAATAGACCTTATGCATGTGACGTCATTTGAGTAGGGCGCCCTCGCCTAGAGGTCAAAAGGAAGATGTTCATTGGCCAGTCCTGTGCGCCGTACAAATCAGCACGTTTCCATTGTTTCATCATCAGTTTACCTCTAAGATGGCGGCTTGGTGACGTCAATGCATAAGGTCTATACCCAAGACATAAAGTTTTAAAAACTACGACGACGTATAATGAGATCCTCTTGAGGCTCAATACACATAAACCCACAAACGTTGACCTGTTAAATCGGTGACTCCTTTCTGTTCTCCTACAGGTCCTACATGTATTGTCTGGACATTGGTCTCTTTTAGCAACAGCCCAATAGTAGAAAAACGGTAGCCCATTGGGACAGTGAGAATATCTTCATCAAAATATCACTGAAACCTTCTGTGGGAGCTAATGGTCAATTCATATAGATTGAAACCAGATGTCGTGTAATTTTTTAACTTACCATAATGATAATACACCTATCAATTGTATGACGCACTATCAGACCCCCGGGGATGGTGCGTCAAGTTTGCGTCTTTACTCTCGGAAAAAGTGACTGTGGGTACGTCAAGTCCAATAGTGGTTAGTCAAAAAAATCTTCGAGCGGTGCGTCGAGGTACGTCATGGTCCGTCGAGGTACGTCATGGTCCGTCGAGGTACGTCATGGTCCGTCGATGTCCATTTCAACATTTATTTTGTTTATTTAGTGGAGAATAAAAATGCACCTACCCTCCCCGCCTGTGTAAAATGATGTTGGTATTATTTTGTTAACATTTATGTTGCCCGAGGGTCGGGAATTTACCGCCAGAAAGTCAGCGATCACCACATGCCAGCTCAGACGGCCGTTTATTTTCCACACTGCACATAGCAAGCCTTTTGCCCAAGCCCAAATGTGCATCATGGCGTGGTGGTTTTGTCATCCTCGGCCCCGTGGTATATTATATCTCTCACACGCACGATAGTGGGGGTCGATTGTCGAGTCATAGATGGATACGAGGTAAGCCTGTGACCATACGTTTAATTTACTATCCGTTGTTTCAAACTTTTCTAAACGGTTAACCGTTTGTCGGCGGCAAGTGAATTTGTTCTAAAATACACGAACAACAAAGACGATGTATAAGGAAGCCCAAATGTTTTGACAACTAACATCGAGACTGTACATGTACCTGTGTCAGTGTATTTTGTAAATCCTTGTTGTTTCATGTTGTTTCCAAAAATTTACCGACCGAGAGATAATCCTTCACGATCTTTATAAGCACAACATCCCGCAGAGTCGAAGTCGTGTGAATATCCCCCATCACTTCCGTGTGTATTTGAGTTTGACAAACGAAAACTGCAGTATTGCTCACGCACGTGTAAAAACATCTCTGACCAAGCAGTTATTTCTCACCAAGGGAATTTCCCTTGCCTTATCGCTCCCACAGCTACACGCCATTCCTTCGCCCCCTAACTATAAAAGTTTACCACGTTAGGTAGAGCAAGCACATCCGCGGGATCGCGGTGATGAATACAGCGCTGTGAGAAGCACTACGTCATAAATAATTATTCACGCGATCGGCCAATCGGAAAGCGGCGAGTCATTACCAGTTATTACGAGGATGTGTGTTATTTAGTCACATGTAATTCATGGCGCGGTGGTTTTGTCAACCTCTGCCCCGTGGCATATTATATCTCTCACATGCACGATACTGGGGGTCGATCGTCGAGTCATGGATGGATACGAAGATGCATTATTTAGTAGACTGGTTCCCTCTCTATTATTTCGTGTGTTTGATAGCTAGTGCGTTGGGAACCGCACGTCTCGAAGATCAAGTAGTACATTCTCGCCTCGTGCATACACTTGCCATGTATTTTCAGCATGTGTGCCGGGAAACTCGTACATACAAGGTTGAAATACTTGGTATTCACTGCGCGTGCATCGTTTGCAGCATAGCAAGCGATTATGTGCGTCGATTTGTCCGTCGGTGGTGCGTTGCTATCCGCGAAAGGTGAGTCAAAAAAACGTTCGGAAGACCGTCCAAATCTGCAACAAGTGTGTCAATTTTTTGACTCATGGTGGGTCTTTGGACACGCAAATCCGTCCCCACATATGGACAGTGACGCACCATCCCCGGGGGTCTGATAGTGCGTCATACAATTGATAGGTGTATAAATGCCGATCACTTTTATATTACAAAATGGTATTGGGCCACCAAATTTGTTGGAGTGCCAGTAACTTTTTTTCCCCCTACAGTCCCTATCGGTTAGTAAATAATTTAACTGAATTTCAACCCCTGCAACACCCATTGGTTTTATACATGAAGGCAAAGCAATGGGTAGACACTCTACACGCACATAGTTAAGCTTCAGTAAATCCTGCATAACTTAACACAATTTCATTTTTCAAATTTTGTTTAAATCAAACATACTGTACATTGCCATAGCAAGAGGGAAATTTTTACGATCCAGAGAAATGGTTGATTGGATACTTTTAAGAGAGTCAATAATGGCCAAAGCCTGTGCTGATGTATGTACATGCCATGTACCCTGGATCAAACTGACTACAGACCTGAAGTGGTTAAATAACAGGGATAAATTTTGCTTAGGGTGTGTGACTTGTATTACTATACAGTACATACAATGTACTTACCATGAATTGCCTTGGAAACAAAACATTCCAAAAATATTTGTCAAACAGGGAAGATGTTACACTGACATGGTACAATTTTGTTTCTCCCTTGGGTAATAAGGATGGCAAGCTTATATTTATAGTCCCCCCCCCCCCCCCCATCTAGGTTTGACCTTGATCATAATACAACTGTCACCTTCATGTACAGGCAGACTTGGGTCATCTATGGCACAGCTGTGTCAACGGCTACATATTACATCTTGGATGTTTTGCAATTAACTCCTCCAAGGCCTCTTCATTTTTTACTTGTTCATTACCGAACGAGGAAAATCACCTGAACCGCTTCAAACTTGAGATACGCTTGTTTTGGCATGAAACCATAGTGACACAGAAAGTTTCTCACTGGATTGGCTTAAAAAAACAAAAACCTGGAATGGCACCTTGTGTTGCTTTCCTGGAACTCTTGGCCCTAAACTGGCTGCCAGGCATTAATTACTTTTTGATTTGCTGTAAAATAGCCATGGTTACAAAATACAAGCGCGCACGTAATTCATGTGATGTACACCTGTACACATTTATAAAGTGATTTCTTGTGCTGGTTAAATTTGATTAATTCTTTTGCTCAAAATATTTCATTAGTTTTTGGTAGTATGTACTGCACATGTAACTTAACACAACACAACAAGGAATTGAACTTGCCTACATTTGTGTTTCATAAGGAGGGAAATTCCTGGGCAGATGGTTCCCAGAAATATCCCATCCCCCCACTGCAAAGTAACACGCTGCATTTCATATTTTTTATTCTGAAAAATGAGGACTTCACAAGTATTTTGCTGGATTGCTATTAAATCTCCCATGAAGAGGACAGGGATGAGATTGGATGAATGTAAACAATTCCTGAAAAATGGCTCGATGAGTCTGGGTCTCCCATTATTCTAGACTAGGAACCTCTCATATTTTACAACAAATCAGGAGGTTTAAAACACCCTGAATACAAAAACCTGTTTGGACACAATGAGGATTTTTTTTCCTACCCTGGTGACTGCTTTACTTCTTTCATGAAAATTTAAAGGATCAAGGTGATTTTGAGAACAACCTCTAAAGTCAGGAAAAAACCTGACGAACCAAAATGCCTGAGAGAAATTCTGATTAATGGAAGTAGGGGCATCCATCTGGGATTCTCTGCCTCTTTAGTCTAGACCCAAGGATTCCTGTTGTTTATGACTGACAGGCAGAGCTGAAAATGAAAGCAGAAGAGTCTAGTCAGACAGGACATGATCACCAATTCCATTCATTCCATCAGCTTCATCTCGATGCCTAGCTTGTCTGAAATTCATTCCTACTGTGTGCAAGTGATCCTGTTTCCTTTTTTTTTCTTTTTTTTCTTTGCAGTGAAAAATTCTACTCGGACGTCATTGTCGTGCTGCATTTGAACGTACCATAGATCATTTCGGGAATGATAGCCTAGTGATGATTGTTAGATTTCTCCAGCTTGGTGCGGCACACGTGTATCTGATGTTATTTATTTGATGCATCGCTGCATGTGCAGCGTACTCGGACGATCAACTGCACTGGCTCCACGATGGAACAGGTTTAAAGAAATCATACAAGATTGGATTTGGGAAGACATAAAGATTCAACCAATTCATCTAGGATTGAAGAAATTAATCATCTAGGATTAAAGAAACAAGTTGTTTAAGTTTTTTTTAACTCGTTTATTTTTTGACGAATTTTCTACATGTGACGGATGTTACTTAGCTTTTACTGATCTACTTTTTAATGTAGATGAACATTATGTAGTTATTAATTTGGGAGTATTTTTTTTTATTAAACAATGAATCAAACAATACCAAACCCATCTTTCAGCAATTTTTGTGTTTGCAATCAATGAGGTCTTAACTGTTGAAGTTAAATCACTCTACTATAAATCAGTGTACAAAGTACACATGGTGAACAAAGACAAATTTACAAGAGCAGAATTTTTGCCTGCGACCTCCAGATTTATGTCCAAGTGCTCTATCAACTGAGCTATCTTGCCCTTTGATTGTGGTCTTCCTATTTTGTCAATATGTTTGTGTTTTTTTGTTTATTAGGGTTTATTTTTATTTATTTTTTTTTTTTGAGGGGGGCACCAGTTACATACAACCGTACTGCCGTAGCCAGGGATCACACCCAGTTTAGTTATAATGTTAATGAAGATATGTACATGTACACATGTACACATAAAGTTGTGTTTCTATTCTTTTTGCAATTTGGCCCTGAGATTGAGCTGAATAAATGCAAGCTGCACAAAAATCATGACCTTGCACAGAGTATGTAAACGTATTGTAAGGGATACCCTCCCTCCATGACAAATTTCATTCTTTACCGTGACAACCTCAATTCAAACTACACTCTACATGTACATTCAGGACGGTTGACAATTTAGATAATCTGAAAAAGAACTCGACTGTAGCATGACCTCAACAGTTTTATTGTCTGGTGCAGGCACGGTACTTTGAACATCACCTGGGCATTTTGTATGATAATATTACAGATCATGGGTCAGACTTATCTCGCTTATCTTATTTCATATCATTGTTTTTCAAAAAGGGGCGATTCATTTCAAGGTACAGTCTGTCTGTGATTTGTTGCACGAAACAAAACTAATTCGCAGATTTTGACGTTTCAAATTCAATTGATGATCTTTAACGATTGATGATCTTTATCCGTTGTGCTCACAAGTTCAATGTACATAGTACATGCATGTATCGTTCTATATTGCGTCAACCAAAAATCAATAAACATGTGGATCAGTACTTCTTTTCCCGCCTTTTGGGAAATCCCTTCCTACAATTGACCGTATTTTTGACCGATTGAGGGCACTTCCAACTATGAATTTCCTTGTGTCACAATTACAGTTTTATCTTTTAAGTAAATTCCACACTAGTTATACGAGGTTCCCCTCTCTGTACATTCATGGGCTGGCTTAGTGGTTTCTCTACTACCTTTCACCTCTGTGGAGCCCGGTTTGAATCCCACTTCGGACCAGAGCCTTGTATGTGGATTGGGTTTTCAGTTCCTACCTGATTGCATGAGTTTTCCCCAGTTGACATCTAAAACTGAGACATTTCATCGTTACATATCTTCGCGCCTAAGGGTCAAAGTGCCAGGTACTTTTGAGGGTTCTTTGGTTTCATTAACAGAATGATCTCCCCTCATGTGTCTCCTCATGCCTACAGGCTATGCATGTTATCATAAAATGCCTGCATTTAATCGGAATGACATTTTAGAGAATCACTTTTGGGTGTCTAAAACCTTCTTTAAACACTTACCATGTGGATGACTTCTGGATAAATTTCCTCTGATAGCACACCCCTCTCTGTCGTTATATAGTCCACCAGCTCATTCAGACTAGCCCTCTTGATCTCCTTGCCCTTCAGGTCGGACACTGCATCCATGAAGTCAAACACACAGCTACACTGGCCTAGCTTCTTCACCACTAGGTCGTGCTTCTCCGGCTGGGGTGTGTCTGCGAAAGGGAGCAAAGGGATGGTGGTTAGCATCTCGTATGGCAGAAACATGTGGGTCAGAGGCTTCATCACCATCGGATCAAGGAGGCTATCCACCATCATGGACATTTTGGCCTCCGACGAAAGGCAACAGTCACGAGTATAATCAACAGTTACTTTAAGATGTTATAACTAATCGTAAGCCACAGGCTTCACAATAATTCTCACTTTAGGAGTACAAAGTACAAAGTCTACATGTGATGCATACTAAGTTGCTGATCATATTCAAAACTTGAGCAGTTATGGCTGTCTTAGAGTTATACACACACACAAAAACTCTAGTTGAGGATATATCCGATATTAACCAGGCAAACTGCCAAGGCTGATTATGAGAGCTAAGAACGGCATAGGACTGAGCGTTTCAGACATGGACTCCGTGTGCTCCTAAAGGATATGACATGAGGATACTTAATCCAGTCCCAAAATAGAGCAGCCATATTTAGATCTTGATAAAGAGGAAAAAAAGTTTCCTTTGGACTGCTAATCAGAGTTGGCTGTGCCTGTACGCTGAAAGGTTACAAACTTATTTAGACAGGATTAGAGCTAATTAAAGATGCCAGGTCATCTCACACATAAATGTAGATAAAGCATGTATTTTTAATCTCGGTCTTACAAATTCAAATCAGAAACAGGAACAGAGACAGAAAGCTTAAAACCCTTGCAGTTCCAAATCTTTAGCCTATATCCAGTTGCCAAAGAGAAGAATTTAGAAGGACTGGGGCCAGTAGGTCCAAATGACAAGTGATTATCACAGGGTCAGGCAGACCAATCTTATCAAAGTCCAAACAACTTAGTGTGGAGTGACATAGGAGAGGAGGAAATGGGAGGATTGAGGCAACAGGCTAAGGGGCCGTTCACAATTATCAACATTTTCACGAGCGTACAAACCGTACACTTTTTCAAGCCCCCCCCCTCCCCCCTAAAAGTGTACGAAAAAAAATGTTGATTTTTTTTCACACAAGTCTACATAGTTGAACAACACAGGTTGAAAATGAGCGCTGATATGCAATTGCGTGTGTATGCTACAATTGTAGCTAGCAGGCATGTGAGACCTCCGCGTTTTTTATTTTCCCATTCCGCGTTTTTCTTGCGGGCTCCGCGTTTTTCTCGTCTCCGCCGTGGAAATCACTCCGCCGTGGCAGCATCGGGAATCACTTTAATTGTGATTTGATTTCAACACGTGAGTCGGGGGCTAGACCCGGTAAAATGCCCAGCGTTAGTCTTTGATTAAAGCCGTTGTTTTCATTAAGCGCGATGTCCCATTAAACTTACCCATGTTGTCATCCCGTTCCACCAAGAGAGGGCGCTGTACTAAAAACTGTATTAAAAAGCCAACACCCTGAGCCAAGACTAGGCGCACACGGTCTTTCACGTCTGTGATGAACGCATCGCGCTTGTTTTAATTGTGGAACACATTTCTAAGGAATGTCACAAAAACATATTGAAAATGAGGACGAACAACACATTGTTACCAAGTAAGAATTGTGGCCTATATATATATCTGTTAATGTTTTGTTTACGCTGCAGTACAAAGCCTGTTATTCTGACTGTAGCGCTGGCCCAAAATCCGGACACGGATTTCACTTGCTAAATTTTTCCGCGTTTTTTCTGTGACCCGCTCACATGCCTGTGAGCTAGGAGGGAACGGAAGGGGAATTGCGCAATAATTTGCACTCGCGGTTTGACATGTTTGGTTCATGTACATGTACGTGTGTAGGACTACAATGCCGCACATGCTGTACACAATACGTTCATGGGATGCAATGCGGGGCCTGCCTGGCTCGGGGTGCGACCGTCTCGGCCAGTGCTCGCTCGGCATCGGTTGCGGCGTGGATGGGATGTGAGCAATGTCGGCTGTGGCGACGGGCGAGAAAACAGATCGACATTAAAAAAAAAATTAAAAAAAACGTACGGCGGGCATTAACCCCCTCCCCCCCAGCGTATGGTTTGTACGCTCGTGAAAATGTTGATAATTGTGAACGGCCCCTAACCAGACTGCCTAGTCTGTAAAGGTTTTAATACATGAAAGTCTAAGTACTGCAATGTACACATGAACAATGTAAAGTACTCATGGTTTGAACAGTATTTTGTAAAAATGAATTTAACCAATGATTCTCGGGGTGAAGAAGGCCTACTGTACTTGGGTGAACACATACATTTTGTGTACACATGGTCCACAGTGGTTTGTTACAGCATAAATCCGTAATAGTTCAAAATACATCATACATGTACATGTACATATGTACAATAACTTCTCTCACATATTGTGCATAATTGAAAATGTACTATGCACATGTTTAATTGTCTGATTTACGTGTATGTCCATTGTTATGCTTCAAACAATTGCAGAGCTTAGAAGAAAAACAGGCAAATTGAAAACTTACTTTTAATTTAAAAAGTACGACATTGAATGGCTTTGTGAAGACCCCCTTGGGGCGACGGAAAAATGGTGCTTGATGGTTGACTGTGACCCCCCTCAAGACAAGTGTACTTGTAGAATGTACATGTAGCGTGTGTCACATTGCCACATGTGTAAACTATACACATGACGCATACGTGGATCATATACATGCACTGGTTCCCAACAATTGCAATTGATTGCTATTGTTCACACCCTCAAACAGTTGGTATGCCCTGTTCAGGGATACTGTATCAATGCCATCATGAACAGATTTGACTTTTTTTTATTCCAATCGCACAGTCATAACTGAATAACTTGCACCACAGAATGACCTTATTTTAGACAGTGTGAAAACCATGGACACAACAATTGACAATGCCAATCTCTATTTTGTCAACAAATACAACTAAATGTTTTCCTGAGAGAGAAAGTGCAAACACTTTTGTGTGAGCACTCGGAGGCAAAGTACATGCTTAACAATCTCATACACGTACATGTACATTTACAAGTGGATGTACATGTACTGTACTTTTACATGTAAATGTATGAATGTACAGTCAATGTGTACATTGTACGCTTGATTAATATTGTACAAAAACTTTTCAGTGGACAATATGAAGTGTTGAGTATTTTTGTGGGTATACCATGCATTGCCCGGAATTCAGACGTGTCAAAATTCACCAATGTACACCAATGTATGATAATTGGTACTATTAGTGAGACAATGGATGTCTTGTTTTTTTTTAAACCTACCCCTACCCCTACCCCTACCCCTACCCCTACCCCTACCCCTACCCCTACCCCTCCCCCGAAAAAAACCAAATCATGGAATGATTTTGTACCTGCCCTTCATCCTCAAAATCCCTTTGTTTGAGAAGTAAAGCCATCATTACAATCCATCATTCATTTTGTCTCAACTGAAATGCTTCTCAATCGAGAAATAATTAAAACATATCTCAAGCAAAAAAAAATGTGTACAAGAACAGACTTAAAGGACCATGAACATGTAAGTGCTTTAGGGCCTGGTCATGACCGAGCAATTGGGATTCCATATTGCAAGATGAGAGAATAATCAGAGGAGCCAACCACACGGATCAATAACACTGAAAAGGTCACATTCAGCGGGCAACCTGAAATACATGTATTATGGCAACAAAAGTGCCATCATCTGGGGGCTCTCAGCTGACTTCTATCGATTAGAGTCAGACCGAATGTGAGCCAAGAGTCCTCCAGTGAGCTGCCCTACATGTATTAACAACCAGTAGGATCCCAAAGAGGTCTTAACACCCGAGTAGAGATGGACGTGTTCTTCACAAATTGAAACCCTACAGTTACCAGCACTTAGTGATATACACACATACATGTACCTTGCACATTAAATACACGCAAGGGCCACAGTCCCACCAGACCAGAATGTCTCACGCAGTGATTCAGGGTTTGCACGAGTTCATTGTAGCTATAGCAAAAAGTGAACACTTTTCACTTTGCTTTAAATTTGCGTGTGTGCAAACTGTGCATTTGTCATTGCTTTACGAACTTTATAGACGTGTTCGCATTGAATTAATATTTAACCGTGACCATGGGTAACATTCAATTGACTAGATTAGTTTACCTGGACAGAAAGTGGGTGGTTGAAATACCCAATGGACTCGGTTAAGTTACCTGTGAAATTTTCCTGGGCTGTTCGCATTTGACTTAATTACTCTATTTGCTTGGTTATTTTACCCCCCAAAATCCACTGTGAACATGGCTTATGACTATAAGGTCCTAGGACCTATTTCAAAGAACACTAAGTTTTATCTTAAAAAGATGAGTTGTCAGTTTTGTTATAGTGATTTGTATTGTTACAACAAACTTGGCTTAGCAATTAAGGATGATTTTCAGCTTAAAGTTAAAGATCAAAAAGCAAGTTACACATTTGCTCAACACAGACAAATCCTGTTTAGTAGCAATAGACTTCCAGCCAACATGCCATGGGATGCACGAATCGATTGACTGGTCCCACACCTGCCTAAATTCCTCATGTATGTAAGAAAAACACGTGTGATGCTAGACATTCTTCCTTTATATAAGGAAGGCTTAGCCTTTTGTCAAGGCCTTCGTGGCTTGGACAACTTTCTAGCCACAAAGCGACTGGAACTGGAGAGCACTTGCACGCCAGTCGCTTCGCAGCTCTGTCTGAAGCTGTCCAAGCCACGAAGGCCTTGACAAAAGGCAAATTTATTCTCAAATCCGATTACACACGTATGTGGACACAAAAGGTTTTGATTCTCAAGTTCCAACATAAATGTGTGGTTTGTTTTCTGGTTTTTTTAAATCAAGTTTCATTCATGTTACTTAGAAACTAAGCAGGTGAATCCCAATCAATGCATCAACATATGGTAGAGTATACAGTAACAATTCAGTCACTTCCATAAAATTGGCAATCAATAGAAATGACTATAACTAATAAGGCTGCATTTCGTATGCATCTCTGTTCAAGCCTTCCTTATATAAAACGAACAACTTATAATGCAAACAAAGGGAACATTATTGACCCTAAATGACTCCCCATTCAATGTTCGTTTGGCTGTAGGGATTCATCCACTGCTTAATGAAAAAGAAAAGTGATTGACAGGTTTACCGTGTCTACCAGAAAAAGGTCCTTCACTCGCAATAGTCAAAAAAGAAAAGAAAATTGTAGCATGAACTTACTTCATCTACTGCAGTTAGGTTCTTACAGAAGCACTGACAATGATTGGACAAGTACCACAATATTAACAGTGTATTTATAATGTCCCTTTTCAAGGCAAATACAGTAGGCCCCTACATGTAAATGCACCTTACAACATTATTATCCCAATTTATTTGGCCCTAAAATTCCTAACACCATCTCAGCTCCTTAGGAGTATGCTGCAACGGCAGCCAAGGGTTGCTAATCATTCGTATCAACAATTTCTACCGTTCCAGGCACCCGTTTATGTATATTTTTTTAAACACTCCCTCCAGAGCTGGTTTCTTGGGGACTCTACAAGTTTGTTTTCAAGGGAATTCTAACACTATAATATGTACAATCCGGTTCAATTTCAACAATGTTTAAAAGTGTAAAGTGGGTGGAGCAAATGGTAAAGCTCAAAATGGCGCTTCATGGTGAAAACAATCGCAAGCAACAGGCAGCACAGTAAAACTTTGGTGGCTCCTTACTTGTAGCAGTAGAGCAGGGCTTTAAAGGTTATCCCCCATTTTAAGTTAACCTATTTTTAATTATTAAGCAGGGAGGGGGGGAAATGAAAAAAAAAAATTAAATTAAATCTAAGCTGCAGAACTTATAGCATACATGTATGTATTATTAGCGAACTGCCAAAGGTGCCAATATACACCACACCTCTAAAAAGGGTGCAATATTTCTTGTAGTTTGTTGCTGGAACTAACTCTGCAGTACATTTTAACTGCGTGATTGGTTAAGAATGAGTGCAATTAAACATGCGTTGCATGTACTCACCAGTAAAACTATGTACATGGACATGTATCGCTATGGTGAAACTAAATATGTACAGGTATGTTCATTGTTTACGTATTATATAGGCACCATGGTTGGATAGGAGTGAGTGTGTGTGTGTGTATATATATTTTACCATACAGCTCAGAAATGGTTCTACATGTACATGGTTGATCCATGCAGGACGAGTGTTAGTAGCTAGATACACATCTATGCTTAAATTTATACACCAAGAAGGATATGAAAATTATCCCCATTATGATCAATTATATCCATCCCCCACAGCTTTACTAAACAGCACTCATGATGTGTCCTCCGGAACATCTTCAATTTGAGTGCTCTTTGAGTACAGATCTATCCAGCTCAGGGAGGAGAGTCTCCGTGCACAATGCACAAATTGTAAATATTGTCCAACAATGGGACATCTTCTGGGGCTTTCTGTATACTATTATTATACACATCCTCTTCTTGATGACAATTCAGTGACGTAAATGTAGCACTGTACCCTTGGATTCAGATGCTGCTAATTTGATTATGAATACTAACTAAAACTGCATTGTACCTATACGCAAACCCATCACGCACAAGTTCACATTTAAACATTAAATACCCTTGAGTGAATATTTTTAAATTTTCACAAAGTAAGAAATAAAACATATTGTTGAAATACTGTCTCTTTATTTTGTGTGGTTTGGCCTTAAATTGTTTACCATATTGAGTGTCAATGTAATGGGACGTGGATTTAGTACATCTTAATGCTGATGAAACAAGACAAAAACTCTGCATCAGCCTTGTATCCTACAGTGAATGTACTCAGTATTGTACCTGTACATACATAATACATGTATTCCCATTTAGTACACGTATGTAACACGTACATTTATAAGCATGACATACGTACAACTATGTAACTTGTTTAGTTATATTATTTTTATGAGCATTATGCTGCATACTAAACAGGGTTTATGTGAAGTTCAGACTACTATGTAACCTGTGCAGTTTCGTCATTTAAGTAGAATCTAAAAAGCATTTTACAACAGGAAGTAGTTGACATACCATCCAAGCATTTCAACCACAAACATGAAAAACAAAACAAAAAGCAAGCGCTGCAAAAAAAACAAAGTACCACAAGGACGACCAATTCGCTGATTCAATTATGCAAACGATAAAAAATCCTGCGAGGGTCTAAGAGTGTAAAGGACACCACAGTGATCAACATCCAGAAAGCCTTTCCTCATTCTGCAAGAATCCCACAGTCTGTGTACATTGTGCATTTTAATGACAACGGTCCCCAGCCAGGGTTCTGACATGTACATCGGCTGTGATGAATGCAAAGCAATTATGAAATTATGCGGCCCAGCGATGTCAACCTATCGCTGAACCCTTGTGAGGCACTCAGGCATAAAGTATTCAGCGCCAACATCTTAACCTTTAATGTAAAACATACTGTACAGAGGCATCATTGTGGAATTTTAATGAACACAATAATAACAAGCGTCTGTCATTTTGTTGTTCAATCCTCACTTGCTTGTTTCGTTATTCATGCAAAGCTGCCTGGATTATTAACAGAAAAGATTTTGATTAAATAGGTAACGTACCGAAACTTGGGAAAATTACTTCATAAATAAGTAGGCCTTCAGTACAAGTGTTCAAATTAAATTGTACTTAAATTGTACTAATTTATGTTATTTCGTTGACATAAGCATGCTTTGTTCATCACTAATACTACTACGAATAATAAGGCTTTTATACAGCGCCCTCAATCCTCTTAAACAAGTTTAGATTGTAGGATGGAGAGAAAAATGCACCAGACAAGTAGTTCAACAAATGTTTAAAACAATATCATTACAATTTAAAAAACAAAAACTTTTAGAAGTGACTATTAAATGGTGTACCCCTGCTGTAGTATGTGTCATTGTCCAAAACCCAACCTTAAATTATGTTTCTTTTGAAATAACATGGTAAAAATTTGTCAATCCTGTCCCTTAAATGCAGTGTACATTTCATAAACAGCAAGTATACTGGACATCAATTAATTAATTACTGGACATCAATGAATCTGCATCACATTATATCTTAAGTGTATTATACAGGTTTGGTAAGGATATAAAACATAATTTAATTTTAGTTTAAAAGCTCTCTAATTATGAAGTTCATACTATAACAATTTTCCCCCCTCTGAAATTAGCTCATTGAACAAACCTAATACAAACGTACATGTAAAAGCTTATTTTGGTTATTACGACAATGTGTTTACATGCTGAAAATTGTGCATGGTACTGTTTTCTCCTGACTCACACAGCGGAGTAAGCCCCAAATTTCACAAGTTTGTGACCATTTAGATACTCCAATAGTCAATAGTGCTGTGCATTTGCACTGTTTGCTATTTGTGTGTGTTTAAGTACATTTACTTTTGGAAAACCAAATCGTGCACGATGTATGAAACTTTTGTTCTAAATGGGGGTCAAGATATTTTTTGATATTAAATCCTTTGAGTTACTTTACTTTACAATTCCAATGCACATGTACTACATGTGTGTACACATATGTACAGTGTACCAGAGTAATTAAAAACTTAATCAATTATTTTATATACACATCATCAGTTAAATGAATAATCTGAATACAAAGCATATATCCTGCCAGTGCCTGCATGACATTCACAATGCAGTTGAAATATTATTCCATGCAAGAAGCAATATTGGTCTGCCCCATGAAGCAGTTTCTATTGTCTCCTTCCTCACAGATGTTTATAGCTCTTAAGACAAATTAGATCCCAGTGACGGCACATTAATTTTAGTACACACTTCCAGCAAAATTCTGGAGTGAAATACCTACCTTTTGTCCACATGCATGACAGACGCATTACCACTCTAGTAATAATCCCGGCCTCAGTCACAGGCAGACTCTCACCGCATCTCAGCTATTTCTCTTCAAACAAATGCCATTTAGTCCACACTTGATCAAAAATCTAACCCTTCAAAGGTATTTCTGATTAACCATAGAGAGAGATAGATAGAGTAGAGAGAGAATAAAAACAACCAGCTTGGACTGTGAACCCTCTAATACATGAGCACTGCAAATGAGCAAATGAAGAGGTACATGTATGGACTGAACACAGCAGTGATCCCGGATGGTTTACAAGTATACATTTAGGTCGGACTGGCTGGACTCAAGCCAGTTTTCGTTGACTGTGGATGAGAAGTCAGATGCTGGAAAAAATAAGATATTCACTACCAGTACAAGGTCACAAGTACACACATGTACATCTGAATTGGGGCCGGGTAAAATGCAGATGATGCTGATAAACATCATATACATGAACAAGGCATTGACGTCATAGCTGGCCTGAACACCAGGCTGTGTGGTTGAAAGTGATTAAGTGCGCAGATGCAGGTCTCTCTGTTTTTTTCTTTCCTCTCTCTCTCTTCCTCTCTCTCTCACCATCCACATACACCTAGAGACAAATCCTATTGATTAGTGGCTCATCTTAGCTTTTTATTTCAATACCATGGCCACAGTTTTCTTCATATCCACAGGGGAAACTGCGTATATATGCAATCTCTGGCGCGGAGTTCACCATTGACAACATATCAATACTCCACTGCCAGTGCCATGCCCAGCGTTAAGGCAAGGCGAAATGGCGGCAGTGGTCTTGTGTACATTGCACTTATCATCTGTTCAATCGGCTACCCTGGTAATTAGATGGCAAGAAGGAAGCAATTTTTAAAGAGTACTTTCAGGGAGGCTTCTTTTTAGAACTAAATACACATTATACCGTGGATAATATGTGTGCAATGGTGTTCTTGAAACACCAATATCTGGGCATCATAAAGCTGCTCAAGCACAAAAAATAGATTTAAAGCACAACATAAGTTATGCTTACCAAATAAGGTTAACAGCCTTGTCACATAATGTACAATCTGTGACTGGTCCCCCAATATGGTTAACAGCCTTGTCACATAATGTACAATCTGTGACTGGTCCCCCAATATGGTTAACAGCCTTGTCACATAATGTACAATCTGTGACTGGTCCCCCAATATGGTTAACAGCCTTGTCACATAATGTACAATCTGTGACTGGTCCCCCAATATGGTTAACAGCCTTGTCACATAATGTACAATCTGTGACTGGTCCCCCAATATGGTTAACAGCCTTGTCACATAATGTACAATCTGTGACTGGTCCCCCAATATGGTTAACAGCCTTGTCACATAATGTACAATCTGTGACTGGTCCCCCAATATGGTTAACAGCCTTGTCACATAATGTACAATCTGTGACTGGTCCCCCAATATGGTTAACAGCCTTGTCACATAATGTACAATCTGTGACTGGTCCCCCAATATGGTTAACAGCCTTGTCACATAATGTACAATCTGTGACTGGTCCCCCAATATGGTTAACAGCCTTGTCACATAATGTACAATCTGTGACTGGTCCCCCAATATGGTTAACAGCCTTGTCACATAATGTACAATCTGTGACTGGTCCCCCAATATGGTTAACAGCCTTGTCACATAATGTACAATCTGTGACTGGTCCCCCAATATGGTTAACAGCCTTGTCACATAATGTACAATCTGTGACTGGTCCCCTGCTCAGCAGACAATTGTTAAGCAATATTTTCTGCTTCAGCAGCTCTATGAAACTGGGCCCTAACTGCAAAGTTTCGTGAAACGAGAAAGCATTTATACAGGCATGCAAAAATTACCGATCAACGGAAAATTACCGATCAACGATCTTTCCTAGTGGACGCCATCGTTATTTTTCGAGCAAACACCTATCGATCGCGTGGTTCACTTGCACTCGTACAGCGTCTGGTTTCCGCCGCATCCCCTTACACAAATAGCAATAAAAACACTACGGAGCCAGACTGTGCAAAAAATAGTGTAGAAGGTATGCTGTACGAGGAGAACTTGTGTCTGTGTCTGGACTGTGTAATGCTTTTGTATGTGTAAACTTCCGCGGAGCCAGACTTTAAGAATCCTGAACCTTTATTTCTGTTCAATAAGCAATGTTTCCTTCAGCGTTTTTTTTTTTCATGCAGCGTGATTTCTTTTTTTACGCGGATTTTTTTCGTAACGGCGGTATTCTATTTTATGAAAAGCGGAAATCTGCCGATCCGCGGAAGAGTTGCATGCCTGATTTATAACCTTCCTAAATACTATTTCAAAGCTGTTTGCTGCATCATGATACGACTGTGTTGACTTTAAATATTCACTGAGATAAATAACCATGTGTATAATGTGCGTATAATGTGCTGGTAAATCCACTGCTGCAAGCATCCATTTCCACTGTAAATTGTCTTTTTTAACAGAAAGAAAATCAGCGCAGGATTTTTCAAAAGCTGGTACTTAATACAGGATCTCAGTACTTGTACTGTATTCAAATTACAGATAAAATTGATAAAACACTTCCTCTTTGATAAAACATGATGTAAAATATTGTGCACTTCTGCAATATTGTGTGCATCTGCATGGTACACACAATTTGCGATACAGTACTTCTCACATCTTGGGCATAAATGTACACACTTTTAAAGGTCATCAAACATGACTTCTCTTCCTGAAAGCCCTTACAGTCCCAATTCCTTATATTGCCAAAGTGATTGATTCCAAAGGACTGGGGCCAGTAAGCCCATTCACCCTAACACACTAGGCCAATTTGCTTGTCCTTCTATATCCTACAGAAGTAAGCACAAAAGGCCAACATCTTTCTAAACCCCCTGGTTTGCCTCAATCTGACTAATGGCCCAAATCCTTCTAAATCCTCCTGTGACAGGCTTCATCTTCACATTCCTATCCCCCAACAGCTGATACCCTTCAGAATCCCATTTTGGCCAAGCTGCATACGGCCCAAATCCTTTTATTTCCTCTTGTGTCAAAAATAACCTGATAACCCAATTCCTTTTAAACCCTCTCACAGCAGAAACCAACTATGGCCCTAATCCTTCTGGATTCTCCTCTACTGCAATGCCCTGATCGCTCAAGTCCTCCTGATCGCCCAATTCCTTCACTTCGGCAAAGAGGATATTGAAGGAGTTGGGCTAGTTAGGGTTAACCATTGCTTATCACAGGGTCAGGCATTCCAATCTCAACTAAGTACATGTAAGCTAGGAAAAAATTGGGCCACACTTGAGCCAAACTGGCTTTTCCTTAACTGTAAGGGTTTGATAAATGTGTAGCATTTTGTCTTGGCTACATTTAAACTGGGGCCCTACTTTTCAGGCTTAACATACATGTACTTAAAATACCATTTAGTAATCAAGTTGGATGATGTATATGAACAAGTACAATGTAAACATGGTAAACAATGCAAACAGCTGGTTACATTGTTTGTTTACATGCCAACTGATTCTAACTGTTTCCCAGCAACAAATTAATAATACTGAAAGCTTTGGAAACTGTCCATAAACAACTCAATCTGCATCATTGTGTTAAATACATGTACAAGGTACAAGTTTTAACAAAATGTCCATGCACATGATGTTCGATTGTAAGGAAAACACTGCATTAAGATACAAACTTTCATTGATCTGGAGCTCGTGGGTTTCATCAAGCCATTGCTCAATCCACAATTGACACTGCACATGAGGCAGAGAAAACCTGTTATTACCCAGGATATTCTTACCGCCCTGTGTGTTACATCCTCTTATTTAGCCAGGGGTCCAACAACTGAAAGACGGAGCTTCCAACAGTGGTTGGCTTGTAAGTATCTGACGTCTATCGCTACAAAGCCCTACCGGGTGATCAAGTATTCAGGCTAACCATGGGCAGACTGAAGTTGTAAACAAGAGCATTCAGTTCAGCTCTAGTGTTTCTTATACCTGTAATTTGGCCTCAACTACATGTACAAGTTCCTTAAATGACATTCCAAATTAGCAAAAAAGTACAACAATTGGTTTAGTTTTTTCTTCTTTTAAAATAATACATAAGATCAGTGTTTTACACAACTTAATTGTTCTAACAACTTAATTAGCAGGCAGAAAATAATGCTTAACTATTTTCTGTTCACCAAAATTAGTATAGAAACAGTGAGGTGTTTGGGCCGGTGCATTTTTTGATGGCGCTCCGAAGGCTTTTTCAAACACAATATCAACCTCTACCATTGCAGGTACCCATTTATACCCCTGGGTGAAGAGAAGCAATTATAGCAAAGTGTCTTGCTCAAGGACACAAGCGTCATGACCGGGACTCGAACCCACACCCCGATGACTAAACCACCAGAACTTGAATCCAATGCTCTTAACCACTCGGCCATGACACCCCACACCACAGTAGTTTCCTCTCACCCCAATCCCCACGCTCTGCACCCACTGAAGGCATAATTTGTTTTCAAGCCCCCTCCAAATATATTTTCTAGGTGCACCACTGATTAAAATTGTTTGGAACATGTACCTGGATGTATTGAAACTGTAAGATGCCTTTAAGAGCTTGGAAGTACATGTACATACATGTATGTACACAATATGTAGAATAAATAATAATAATACTATTGGAGTTTTATAATGGTGCATGTATCCACAATCAAGGTGCTCAAGGCACTTGAACAAAGAGAAATTTTTAAAGAATAATATGAGCCTAATTTATGTAGCACCTTATAACGGTTTACAAAAAACAGCACACTCAGCAGCCACTGCCAGAAACACAGGCAAACCTATGGTGGCCCTGAAGGGACATCGCATATCGCATACGTGTGCGCACACGTATGCAATGTCGTGAAACAATTCGCGAATATGTGCGCACACGTATGCAATGTCGTGAAACAAATCGCGAATGTGTGCGCACACGTATGCAATGTCGTGAAACAATTCGCGAATATGTGCGCACACGTATGCAATGTTGTGAAACAAATCGCGAATATGTGCGCACACGTATGCAATGTCGTGAAACAATTCGCGAATGTGTGCGCACACGTCTGCGAATATATTTGCGATGTCGTGAACGTTTATTGCATACCAAGTTGCATACCTTTGAATAAAATGTCTAATGATCTGGGGGGTTTCTTGCCTACAGTGAGATTAGCGGTAGTCATTGCAGCGGTAGTCATTGTTGTGAGGCAAGCGAGGCGGGTGGCGTATTTCTTTTTTTCCCAGGACGAACGTGGGCTATTAACATAAAACGGGCGTGTTTGACCGTAAAATACCCTCGCGCGTGCTTACTCTTCGACCTTGATTTGTAATAGCACAAGTACTTATTAGTAGGCTGTAGGTAGATAGCTTATGCTGTAGTACATGTTGGCGAAACTTGGCCTGGTGCCAAGTTCCTGGGTACACATTATTGTATAGCCATGCTTACAGGAGCCTGACTGTAGCGCCACGTACTCCCTAGGTCACTAACAAATTGTCTGCAACTATGACATCATCCCAAAGGTATGCAACTTGGTATGCAATAAACGTTCACGACATCGCAAATATATTCGCACTCGTGTGCGCACACATTCGCGATTTGTTTCACGACATTGCATACCGTGTGCGTACACATTCGCGAATTGTTTCACGACATTGCATACGTGTGCGCACATATTCGCGAATTGTTTCACGACATTGCATACGTGTGCGCACATATTCGCGAATCGTTTCACGACATTGCATACGTGTGCGCACATATTCGCGAATTGTTTCACGACATTGCATACGTGTGCGCACACATTCGCGATTTGTTTCACGACATTGCATACGTGTGCGCACATATTCGCGAATTGTTTCACGACATTGCATACGTGTGCGCACACGTATGCGATATGCGATGTCCCTTCAGGGCCACCATACAAACCCCTTCTCTTAGCAATTACTCGTAACTGGGTTCTTATCTGTGCATTACACAACACACAGGACCTACACATAGGCCCTAATGGTTAAGTGTCTTGCTTAAGAAATAGATGGTCAGAGCCTTATGTTTGTATAGAATAGTATGACAAAGGTATAAATATGATGAACTATTGATGTTCATTCATGTTTTGGAGAAACACCTCAAACAGTTTAACAATTGTACACTATGAGTTCTTTACCGAACTTCTTGCATTGCTGTAGCATTTCAGATGGAAAATTATTGTTAAAATAGGGTACAGAAGCAAAGTAATCATTTAGGTGGTTTTTTTACAATAAAATTCTGTAGTCTCCTTGTTTTTCTTTGTGCAATATTTCCAGACATGGGGAAAAGTGTAGGAAGTTACTTACACTTCTCTCTGTACCGCCATGTGAAAAGAGCTACAGTTACATGGAGTCACGGAAAAAAGCAAAATGCTATTTTGTTAAGTTTTCCTGTTCATGAGGGGGGGGGGGGGAGGGGGGAGGGGAGGGGGAGTGGAAGGGGGGTTATTCATTAATTATTGACAGGTCCATATTTTGCACTAGGGTTAATCTCCCTTAGCTGATGGCTCAGAGGTACCTGGATGTGGTGACATTTTCATTGTACATCTCAGGATTATAGTCTCCAAAATGTGCATTAACGTACATTGTTAATTATTCAACAATATGGGGTAACAAATTTACATCCTCCAGCCAAAAAATGAAAAAAATGGTCAATACAAAACAAAACTGTATTATCTGTAATTTATGTATGTACATGTATGTAAATCGTGTCTTCAAGAAATCTCTTTGCACTGCAACACAGGATACAAACTATAGAATTTATTCTTAAGTGTAACAAGGGCAATACCACCTGCCTGCAGTCATCTCGTGACGTGAGCATGTATCAACGCTTGATCATGTACACAGTATGTATCTTGTAGTACAAAGGGTATGTATTGTACAGTCCTTGCAGTGTACTGAAACGCCTAAAAATCTTGGCTCATGCAGTCACAGCTGATTTCATAGCATTCATGAAATCTGCAGCGTAATGGCTACAGGACCCTTGCATGCCACAGGCATTAACGCTAGCGGGTATTGGCCAAGGGGATTTCAATGGCAAACACTGATTGAACATGCACACCCAGTACACTGCAAGAAGAATCCAATGGCTGAACTTATTACTTCATTCAATCACGAGTGAACCTAATACATTTATACTCCATTACATTAAATCGTTGGATTATTAAAAGTTAAACCTGTACTGTATTTCAGTACATAAAGTAGATACCTGATATATGTACATTCTAAACGCTGACAATCTGCAAGGAAAATAACTGAAGAGTAACTAATTCAATTTATAATACATGTATGTGACCAGACTGCAACATGAAGCCTTTTCCTCTTTTTTCTCTTTTTACTCTATTTTTTTAACAGCTGTTAAAAATTACATTCATGTTCGAGCACAGTATGTCAAGGGATGAGTATACTAGAACTACATGCAACTGCCTTTTCAAATAGACAAAGGAATAAGCAGATCCAAGTCCTTCAAGACCATAAAAATAAAAGTATCACCGCTACAGTTATTTTTTGTACAATGAAACTATTCTGTGTGAAAGCCAATTTTGTACATTCGTTATCGTTTCACTGAAATCTTGATAACTAAATACTGCTTTTATTTGACTCGATAGGGAGGGAAAACAAAGCAATCTCTCACAGCAACACTTTCCGGTCTTTTATGTCTGCAAGTGCATTACACGATTGTCTGCATTTCTGTTGTGTCAGGTCTACAGTGAGTGAATGGCAATATTATAAGTGTAATTCTAATGTTTACTTAATAAGGACTACTCTGGCCAGTCATTCTCAGTGGCAAACATGTAGACGGCAGTATACGACGCGGTATTTAGTGTACTCCATTATCCCTCTATAATGAAGATAGTTTCAATGAGGTTAAAATAAATATTGTCTCACTGAGTGGCAATGTGTAATATGAATCACACGCATGTATTCATACATGTAAGCTCTGTGATGCATTTATTAACACGATTAAAGGGATGGTGCATCACTGGTACAAAACTTCACGATTCTACCAAATTTTACACTTTAAAAGCTACCTTGATGTGTACACTAGACTGTACAAGTGAAGGTGGTACACAAGTTATTGAGTTATGTATTATGTCAAATGTTAAAAGTTACAAGTCTTTCCAACCATTCAGCCAATGCATGTAATGAACAGGTTATTGGCAGTACTATGACTGCATGGGGGCATGTGAACCAAATTTATGAGGTTCGAAACAAGTAAAATGAACTGCATTTATATAATCGTCAGTACTACATGTACTATTATTCATTTGGCCATTGATACAAGAAAACAACTTAGTTGTAAAAATAAGAACTGTAAATGTCATGCAAGGAAATTAGCCTTTGAAAGCGCCCTCTTGAGGTCAAAAATACGGCCAATTGGCCAAGAATAGAAATGATGCATAAAATCTGCATATTGTATTCACAGGTTTAAGTTGCACTTGAGTAAATTCTTAAAAACTGTGACGTTGGAATAAATGTATTCAACCCAAAGGATGCTCTTCTCCTGCTTTAATAACTAATAAATACCTTTGGCATTTTTACTAAAGAACCCTCTTGAATTCCTGTTCCAGCGGCGTACGGTAACTCCAATATGAAACCCAGTCAACTCAGGATTGATTCGGTATGCAGCCTGCCTCATGCAAAGCATCATTGATTTGGCTTGATGCAGGCTTACCGAGTTCAACTGAAAACATGCTGTCGGAGCTTAATTGATTTAGGATGGTATAGGTTAATGTCTCAGTATTCAACACCATCATTTTACATGAATTTACATTTAAATTTGAATCTTCAAATCAGTTCACCTGCACATTATGCATGTTGTAGCCCTAAATGTACAGTGGAAGGGATCAAAAGGATGTAAATTATACTGAACATTACATGTACAGGTACTGTATGAACAAGCTTTGACCATCCATATTGTATATTTGAACAGAAACGTAAACTTTTAGAATATAATGTTCCAAGACAAGAGAAAGTGTTTAAAAAGTGATGAGTTACCCATGACTTGTGCTCAAGTTTTTTAAGAAGACCGCAATTTTGTGGTTACAAATGGTTGATTGCTTTTTCGCATGTTGTTATAACAAATTTTACTATTTTTAATTCCCTAAGAAATGCAGCATTTGTTTTAAGAAATGCAGCTTTTGTTTAAACAATAAAAAAGGAAACAGCCAAGCACCCAAAAGTTGATATGACAGAGTTTTCAGATTTCTTAGGCAATAATTAATTTTTTTTTAAATATCTTACTAGGCAATATTTAAATTTTTTGCTCAAGCTGATCTGCTAAGTAGTTGCACACCTGATTACCTAGATACACCTCCCAAAGAAGTACAGTACACACAAGTGTAGGTCTTAATGCAAACTAAAGGGCAATATTGTATTAGGTTCATAATTTGCACATACTACTTTTTTACCATCGCAGCAAGTTTGTGTTTTCCCAGAACTGTTGCATACAAGTATTAGATCCAATCGAGCATGCACTCATAGGACATGACGTAGCTGATCAGACATGCTCAACTGTGCATGAAGACCAGAGACTACAGTACACTTTACTTATTAATGTTTTTAACTGTTTGTGCCCTGATGATGACAACAATGGGGAATACCCTTCAAACACCCCATTTTATAATTATTAACATAAATTCCGCCCACAGTGCATACATTGTACACACAAGATGTACTGTACTAAAAAAAACTCTACATTCAATTGCATGGCATTAAGTGTACATGTATGAGTTTATGTAAAAACTTGGGGAAAATTATGTATAAGTCAATAAGAAAGATTCCTACATTGCAGATTGGATACATGTTCAGTGGATCATAACGCATCAATTCAAATTAGTGTTAGTGCACATCTACATCTCCCTTGTAACAACGTTCATGACTTTCATCAAATAGCATTTTAGTGCATAGCTGTATGCCCAAACATTCAAATACAACCATGAATGTATTTTATAAACTACATGTTGAAGAGTATGTGAAATAAATAAAGGGAACGGAGAAGATTATGGTCTCGGCCACACCTCATTTTAGACCAAAACATGTTTTGACTTACATGTAACTAAAAATCAACCACACAACATCATTCCAGCAACAGATCATTGATTCATTGATAGCACAAACGGCTGCTATCTTCACTGTACCCACTTTAAAAACTGGGGCTTAAACATACAAGAAAATGCAATAGTTTTGCTCATCAGCTTGTCACGTACATGTACACCTCTGGAAAGGTCATACCCTCTCTACGCAAAGTACATGTAAGACTTACACGTACGTCGTGCACTGCACTTCACTGTTTTAGAACGTAGTCACAGATTTTAACAGGTTCCATCAAAGTTTCAGTTGAATGAGAGTCAATCGGGGAATAAATTAAATTTAGTAAATTCATTCAACGGTTGAGTAAAATAACAAATGCAAAAGCTTGTGTAGTTTTAAAAGCAAACTGCTAATTAAAATGTAACATATCTACAACAACTTTTGCCAACTGGTGCATTTTGTTCATTAGACATGACAGATATAGATCACGTGGGCATCAGTTTTGAAACTTTATTTTGTATTTTCCTTCATTAAAGAACGTAATGACACTGCAGAAAATGTACGTATACTGAATAAAGTGCAACATCTAAACCAGGCAGAGTATTTTTTGACAACTACAAGGACAAGAAACTCCTTGGACTACACCTTAACAAATTGACAACTTGGACTTAACAAACTAACTATATTATACTTTGGCAAGCCCTTGTACACGGTTAAATTATGAATTATTACGTGTAGCTTCAATACTGTATCAAAAGTGTAGGCTGGTCAAAGGTTCATATTTTTATTGGTCAATCCTGAGTGAGATTGACATAAACAGTATCGACTCTTGAAATTACAAAGGCTACTGGGACCATAACAAACAATAAACATAGTTTGATCAGTTGTGCACACTTCACCCTCGTGATCCATAATGCACAAAATACATGTTGTTCATGCACAAAAAATGGTATACTGTGTACAGGTGTGTACTCTTACACTGTACCCTTTGAAACTACACACCAATTGGTGCTGAAAGATTTCACAAAGGATGCCACACCCATAATGTAGGTTAAAATCTTAGTACTTTCTTTAATGTTGTTACCTTTATCAGTTTGCGGAAACAATGATTCTGAAAATTTAAGTACAATGTGTTACAAGCTCAAATGCAAAGAGTGTGGGTGAAGGACCAGTATTGCTCAAGCACACTTGCTTCTGTCTATCTGTCTGCCCGGCTCAGACTGTCTGACTATGTCAAGGTGCGGCAACAGTTTTGAAGTAGATTTCAAGCTGGTACATTTGTACCACACAGCTTATACATGTATGCCCATCACTATACTATTACTGCTAAATAGGTGCATTGTACATTGTACACCAAAAATATGTAAAATTATTCATTCATAAGGAATTTACAGTAACAAGTATAATATACCTTTAATCACAAAGCTAGAGTTTCACATCCCCTCCCTCCCTCCCTCATACAGCCAGCAAAAAGGCAGGTGATTTCACTCACTAACTCACAGGGGCACCCATCACTACACGTACTTGTCATGAACCACCATGATGAAGCTTAGACCTACATGTATCTCAACTAAGGCATCTTGACCCACTCCTACAGATCTAAATTTTGATAGTATCCCCTTTGATGGTAATGTCACATAATCTTATTACAGATGCAATGAATTTGAGAGAAATCAAGCATTTATGTACATGTAGATACACTGATGGTGCAGTTGCAAGCAATATTTGGTTCTTACAAATCAGTTTGTTGGTATATTTACCCAGTAACCACAAGTATCAGAAATATTGCCGTAGTGCAAACACATCAGACCCCCCCCCCCCCCCCCCAATGTTGCACATGGCATAAAATGATTTGCTGGAAAACAACCACATAACAGGCCCCTGGAATTTTAACTTTGATAGGGCAAGGCCATTTTCATCTAGCAAAGGGCACTTCCATTGGAAAATCTTAAAGTCTTTGAGAAACTTTTGAAAGGGCACCAAGGCCAAGGCTAGGGGCTCCAGGCTTGAATGCCTGGTCGAAGAGCGAAAAAGGCAAATGCACCAATTAGCCCTTCTAAAATGAGGTGTACAATTGCATCCTCACACCATTACATGCCTAGAAAGTTTGCCAAAGTCCTACATGTAGTAGTAATAATCTGAATTAGTGCAGCAGACCAGTCTCTAGTCCAGTTTTTGTGTGAACTTGGACTCAACCCTGGGACTGGACTCGTGTTGAGGCCAGCCTGAGACTGAAAAAAAAGAAGAAGTAACTTTAGCTATATGTACATGGTGTACCTTCATGGTGCCCATGTAAATCATCTTGAAAATGAAAAATTTAAGACAAATGTTTCCATCGATACGGTTCAATATGGCCTTTTGCACAACAACCAAAACCCAGTTTATTTCAGCCGCGCATGTCAGGGTTTTATCTTTCTCAAGTCTGTGATCATGGGTTTGGTTTTTTTTTGCCAGCCTGAAATACATGAACACATGTAGCACCCTCTTCTGGATTAACCTTTCGAATAGCTTTTTGCACGACCAATGATCCAGACAAAACTAAGCGCAATCTCAGACTTTAAAGGCACTGAACACGTTTTGTAATTGTCAAAGACCAGTATTCTCACTTGGTGTATCCCAACATATGCATAAAATAACAAGCCTGTGAAAATTTGGGCTCAATTGGTCATTGAAGTTGCAAGAAAATGATGAAAGAAAAAACACCCTTGTTGTACAAATTAGTGTGCTTTCAGATAGGAATAAAAGGCTTCTGGCCAGAAGTCTTATTATTTTAGCGAGAAATTACCGCTTTCTCAAAAACTACGTTACTTCAGAGGGAGTCGTTTCTCACAATGTTTTATACTATCAACAGCTCTCCGGTGCTCGTTCCAAGTAAGTTTTTATGCTAATATATATTTTGAGTAATTACCAAACGTGTAGGCCTACAGTGCCTTTAAATGGCAGTTTAGGTATAAGCTTGCTTGCCACTGTGTGTCTGGTTTTTTTTAACTTAATGTTGATTGGGCCATGGAGATTTTCTACCTGAATGACTGGCCATAGTCTAATCTGTCTCACAGAAGCAACAGAGGTACATGTAGTTGCCCAAGGCAATCCTTAGCGCCCCATGAAATTTTCATTGAGGTGCTCTTTACCATACAAGAGTGAAGCACCAGGCCTGCCTAACCCTCTGGCTTACACCACCGAGAGGATGGACAGTAACTATGTTTACAGGGACTACAGGGACTACAGGGACAACAGGGACTCAGATTTGAACAAAGGGAGACTGGGCTGGCGGGACTCAACTAAGGTATAAAACAAAGTATCAATCATTTGTAAAACTTTCTCTGAGCACATCAGCTTTTTGGCCAGTGCACTATCACCTATCACAGACTTCTCTACATGAGGTAGGACCTGTGAGGTACAGTGATATTTAAACGATTATTAACTTGGCTAATGAAGCCGTTCTTGTCCTGCAGAATTAAAGAACAGTCAATTATTAGTTTAACAATGGGTTGTTTACCTTGTAAAGGGTTACATAAAGCACGAAGGTAGAAAATATAAAGTATTACAAAATATGTAAACTGTGGTTACTACAGTACGCAAACTCTGAAACATTCCTTTCAGCATGAGGTGGCACAAAGTTGTGTCGTAGATCACATATCGGCAAATTGGGCTTTCATCTTATACACCTATCAATTGTATGACGCACTATCAGACCCCCGGGGATGGTGCGTCAAGTTTGCGTCTTTACTCTAGGAAAAAGTGACTGTGTGTACGTCAAGTCCAATAGTGGTCAGTCAAAAAATCTTCGAGCGGTGCGTCGAGGTACGTCATGGTGCATCGAGGTACGTCATGGTCCGTCGATGTCCATTTCAACATTTATTTTGTTTATTTAGTGGAGAATAAAAATGCACCTACCCTCCCCGCCTGTGTAAAATGATGTTGGTATTATTTTGTTAACATTTATGTTGCCCGAGAGTCGGGAATTTACCGCCAGTAAGTCAGCGATCACCACATGCCAGCTCAGACGGCCGTTTATTTTCCACACTGCACATAGCAAGCCTTTTGCCCAAGCCCAATACACATGTGCATCATGGCGTGGTGGTTTTGTCATCCTCGGCCCCGTGGTATATTATATCTCTCACACGCACGATAGTGGGGGTCGATTGTCGAGTCATAGATGGATACGAGGTAAGCCTGTGACCATACGTTTAATTTACTATCCGTTTCAAACTTTTCTAAACGGTTAACCGTTTGTCGGCGGCAAGTGAATTTGTTCTAAAATACACGAACAACAAAGACGATGTATAAGGAAGCCCAAATGTTTTGACAATTAACATCGAGACTGTACATGTACCTGTGTCAGTGTATTTTGTAAATCCTTGTTGTTTCATGTTGTTTCCAAAAATTTACCGACCGAGAGATAATCCTTCACGATCTTTATAAGCACAACATCCCGCAGAGTCGAAGTCGTGTGAATATCCCCCATCACTTCCGTGTGTATTTGAGTTTGACAAAAGAAAACTGCAGTATTGCTCACGCACGTGTAAAAACATCTCTGACACGCAGTTATATTTCTCACCAAGGGAATTTCCCTTGCCTTATCGCTCCCACAGCTACACGCCATTCCTTCGCCCCCTAACTATAAAGGTTTACCACGTTAGGTAGAGCAAGCACATCCGCGGGATCGCGGTGATGAATACAGCGCTGTGAGAAGCACTACGTCATAAATAATTATTCACGCGATCGGCCAATCGGAAAGCGGCCAGTCATTACCAGTTATTACGAGGATGTGTGTTATTTAGTCACATGTAATTCATGGCGCGGTGGTTTTGTCAACCTCTGCCCCGTGGTATATTATATCTCTCACATGCACGATACTGGGGGTCGATCGTCGAGTCATGGATGGATACGAAGATGCATTATTTAGTAGACTGGTTCCCTCTCTATTATTTCGTGTGTTTGATAGCTAGTGCGTTGGGAACCGCACCTCTCGAAGATCAAGTAGTACATTCTCGCCTCGTGCATAAACTTGCCATGTATTTTCAGCATGTGTGCCGGGAAACTCGTACATACAAGGTTGAAATACTTGGTATTCACTGCGCGTGCATCGTTTGCAGCATAGCAAGGAATTATGTGCGTCGATTTGTCTGTCCGTGGTGCGTTGCTATCCGCGAATGGTGAGTCAAAAAATGGTTCGGAAGACCGTCCAAATCTGCAACAAGTGTGTCAATTTTTCGACTCAGGGTGGGTCTTTGGACACGCAAATCCAACCCCACATATGGACAGTGACGCACCATCCCCGGGGGTCTGATAGTGCGTCATACAATTGATAGGTGTATTAGTGTTACTGTTTTTTATTGTTAGTCAGTGGTAGTAACACAAAATTGAATAGTCTAGATGTGATAATCAAAATTCTCGATCCTCCTGACGCAGGATTGAGGATCACTTCCCAACTTAGTAAGGAGGACCAAGGATTACGATTATCGCAGCTACACTAACATTAACATTTACAGACATTGGATTTTTCAATTTATGTGTAACATAACATTAACACTACACAGGGTAAGCAAAGAATCGGCGCTTAAAGAAGCAGAGAATTCCGTGCTTACGCCAAGTGTATTTCACAGGTTAGCAGGGAATATTTACTTGGGCACGTGCGTGCGTCACGTTACTAGGGAATCTTCGCTTACACAGCTACAGCAGAAATTTGGTGGTAAGCAGAGCCATGAAATTTGGCCCAGATCTAAAGTTCGCATTACTTTGTAGCTGAATCCTGATTGTACCAAATAAATAAATAACGATATTCTGTTTAGTAAATAATATTTTATACTTGGCCTGTCTTACCCTTTATTAAAGCCAGAGGCTGCAGTTCTACGCTGTTCTTTGACCGATATTTCGATGATCCTTGTGACTTTTTCTGTTTCCCCTTTCGCATTGACTTTTTTGTGAAGGGGTCGATTTTGTCCACTGCTGGCCCAGCTGACATTGTTTATACTACGACTGGTGTTGGGTTAGCTGTTTGCTAATGTTGAAACCATTGGTTAATTTATTTTCAATCTCCTCGCCTTGGTAATCCGTCAAAACAACCCAGCCCACATTCGAATACATGAAAATGCATACATGTACATGTGCAGTGTGGTAAATGCAATGGTGGCTGCAATAAATCCTTTAGTACCCAATTTCAAGGGCCAAACACAACAAATTGCAACGTTACTCGGTTTCATCCGTGTCAAAAATCCTCAACATCACATCCAGCTGTAAGTAGAAATATTCCAGTTTCTAAAATCTCCAGAGTTGCAAGTACTTTTTGAAAGGGGCATAAGGAATGGTATTTTTAACGTAAATACTTGGAATCGGTTCTTATTCCTGCATATTTTTTACATGGAGCTGATAGAGTTTGTGTTGCTATCTGTTCGCCGTGAGGTCAGACCATGTGACGCGTACAGGCTTGTGTGATTGGCTTACATAAAAGAAGTTCCCGGATGATAGCGGTATTCATGACGTAGCCGGTACAGAGGTCAAATGCGACCAAAACCATAACACAAACTAGATCTACAGTGCATGTACTGTTCTCCGCCTAGTGGCTAGACTTGTGGACAAGTCGTTAAATGTCTGTCGCGGTGATAGCGGAACGGCTTTCTCGCAATATCCCGCGAGAGGGCTGCTCTGTGCGAGATTACTGCTCTCAAGACTGGTCACTGCTCTCGCGCGAAGTTGCTGGCTGCCGACTCTTCGTCGTTAATGACGAAGAGTCGGCAGCCAGCAACTTCGCGCGAGAGCAGTGATCTCGCGAGAACATTTTTTATTAGGCTACAGCACTACACGCGACTCCACTCACCGCGACCATCATTAACGACTTGTCAACAAGTCTACCTAGTGGCTTGTCGGCGCCTACTACAGTTAAAGGCACCGGGATCACAATTAAAACACAACTAATTGTCGGGCCATCATCTTGGACTTAATGCGAGGGGTATCCATGCACCACGCATCTAGTTGTTGTCATGGGGAGAGTCAGTAGAGCTTGGACAAAGGGGATAATAATTATACTAAATTATCCTTCGTGACTTTTTCACCCTAAGTTGATGATGTTAACATTTTGGAGACATTTTAAGCTATTAAAAGTGAACCTTAATTATTGTCAATTCTATTTTGCAAATCACAATGAATCAGTTGGCCTTTATAGAGCTATTATTACTTATTCATTTTTTTAAACATGTTTATTTATTTATTTAATCTATTTATTTTAATTCTTTGGACAATACAATATAACGAGCAGAGGCCGTCCAGGTAAAGGCAAAAGTCAAAAAACTGTAATAAAAAAAATGATTTGCCCTCCCAGACCCTGCTCATTTAAAAGAATTTAAAACATTTATTATACAATAGGGCCTACACAGACCTTTTATAGTTGACAATAGCCCAAGACGGACTTTGGGAAACGGACATTTGATTACCTAATTGCGCCAAAAACAATGCCCGGAGTATTAAGTGTTTTTTTTTTCTGTGGACAAAGGTAGAAGCCCGTAATCACTGGACATATCACTAGCAATAACAAGCGTTTTGCATATTTGTTTCAATCTTTATCATTGCAAAATATATAAAGTCCTTATTGTAAACGTGAGCACAGACGTACGGATGTAACTCACTCCGCTTTCTGCGTGATTTTAACACACAACATCGCTTGCATGGAGTTCCAACTCAAATCACGTGGGCATGCACGGTGCCATACATTAGATGTATCTCTAGCTCTGCACTATAGTTGAAAACAATCATTAAACTGATCACTCTGGCCTCACCTAAGTCTTCCTGAACCATGTTTAGGGGGTACAAGGGGTGCACCACTTGTTCTAGGGGGCACCTCTGCATGGCCACTGTAACTTCCGTTTGCATTTTTTTCATTACAAGCACCTTTTCAGACTTCATGCCATTTACAACTTTTTGATAAAAATAGTCTTACGAGAATGTAGAAACAAATAAATTTTCTAAATGAATAAAATAAAAACATTTAAATTGTCACATAATAGCTTAAATGTGACATTTTATCTGGTAATTTCAATTTGAAAAGTCCAGATTTCAATTGAGGAAATGAGGACATAAATTTAGAGGGGAGGGGGCGTTTCCCCTTGACCCCCTTAGTTACGATATGCACCCTACGTGTCCAATCTATTTAAACTATGGAAGAGAACACTAATCAGTAAAGTCAAATCGTGCTGTTCCAGCCGACATTCTAATAAACAAAGTCAATATTTGTTAAGCAATCAAACAAAATTATTCTGCCGGGGTTAAAACGATGAGAGGGACCAAGATGTGGGTGGTGAATGGGTAGGCCTTATCCTTTAACCCCTCATTGAGCAACTAAAATGGTGAGGTTATGCAAGTGGGCGTATCTTTAGAACAACAGGAACTTAGGTAAATCTTCTGAACAGGTTATCAAAAGGTTGAGCCATCATCTAGGTTTGGTTCAAGCTCGACAAAGTGAAATAGATTTAACTTCTTACAAGTCATTTTAGCAAGCCTTGTTTCTCGATAAAATATTTTCCAAACAGTGCACTTTGAAAGAAACGCCTCTGCTTATTCCAAGACTAAAACTTAAAAAAATTGTGGCCATTAATGCAAAACTGAATAACATATGGCAAATAATTAATGAATGATCCCTTTTTATTCATATTGTCCATACTTCAGAGGAAAAGGATTATGACGTCACTTGGGGCGAAAATATAGAAATGTCAATTTTATTGGATCATTAAGTTTTAATCATTGGAGAAAAGTTTATCGTCTTGTTATTTGGATTGTTATAGTTTTTTGTTTGGTAAAGGGAAAGAAAACAAGATAAGAAAAGAAGAAACGACCCCTCAATTTTTTTTTTACACGAACGCATTACATAAGACAAGATCTTTAAAGTTGCTGAAACAATCACGTGACCTTCGCATCTACTGTAGGCCCTTAAAACGTTTACAACATACCGTTCATCATCCATCCATCCATCAACAACAAAACAACAACAAAGCAACAACAGGGAAAAACTATGAAGAGGAAAACTACTTTTAGTGAGGTCCGCACTTGATATAGGCCCTTTCATATCCAACAGAACATGTTCTCTGGATTATTGACGGTTAGCTAAACAGTTATGATAATGAAACCGGTGATGTCTTTATCGTCATGATTAAGACAGACATCGGTAAAACAAACCCAGCAGTTTCTTATTTCATTGGTCGAGATAGGTTTGTTTTTTTAGGCGCTTAGGGGTGCACCGCACCAAATAGCGAGAAATTCGTGCGCGGAGCAGCGTTACAAAAATGATGTAAAAACCACAATTTTTCTGGAAATCAAAGAGATTTGAAGGTCATGACTTTTATGGATTATTTAAAAAAAATCATATTTCCCATGTTCGTTGTTGACTTTCAACCTGGAGCATTTGGGGTAAACTAGCCCTCTAAAAATGGCCCTATTTTCAAAAAGGTTTGCAGGGTCATTTTGTCCAAGATGGAGTCTGCCCAGTTTAGTAGTTAAGGGTTTTTTTGTTTTTTTTGGATGAGCCTATAGCTCAAAAGCCAGACGGCTAACCTGCCCAAAAATAAAAATAAAAATAAAGTTTAGTTGTCAGAAAATATATTTGGTTTGTTTTCAAGAGGCTAAGAGACTCTTGAGTATTTTTGTTTTGTTTTTTTATATTTATTTAGCAATGCACTTAGCATGGTTGCTACGGGAGCTCATCCTAGTGCAGTAAAAGGCACATGTCCCATAAGACTGAACATCCGATGGCGTTGCTCACAATCAACCTTGTTCCTACGGGCGCATGAGTTTCACATCGCCGTTCCCAACCCACCCTCCGCATACATAGGCTAGAGGGGATGATTCATTTAGTTTCCTGATAATAACGAGGTTGGCCTATAATCGCGATCCTGGTTCATATTAGAGGGCGCCCTCTTTTGAATGATCCCGCCTGAAACCAGTCAGTTAACCCACATAAATTGAGACATTATAATCAAAGGTGATGACTAAGGTTCGTCCAATAGTCAGATCATTCCTTTAATAAAAAAATAAAAAAATAATTATCGATAGTAGTCAAAATTACCTTTGAGCAGCCATATTGGTTTTGCCTCCCATTTAAACCAATGTATATAAACTGAACATTTAAGTTGTATAATAAAACCAAGCAATCTTTGAATGTTTTTGAACAAAATGAAAGTATCAATAGTGCTGGACCGACTGTACACATTTCTTTTACAATGTTACAGTCGCAAGTTTTGCCAACCATGGTTGCCAAAAGTACGGATGACCTTCACATCAAAAGAGTAGGCCTACAACAATTTATCATTTATTACAAACTATACTTAATTTGCCAACATCACTAAGTAATAGTTCTCACCCAAAATAAATTAAAGTACTTGATATTCTTCATAGCAAAGGCTTTAAACGTTTGGGTTTTGGAGGAAAATTTGTGCAAATCCAGTTACCAATTTTGGGCAACTTAAGGCTGGTGGTCAATGTTTGTAAACAAAAAGAAAGACCTATATAATACGGCTGCAGATTTGCTAATCACAAGTCCATAAATAGTATTGTTTCACAAACGACATGAAATGTTTTGATTAGATTGTCATGTTCGTGTTTCTGTGACCGTATAAGAAATCTCTCGATACCCTTTTTGGAAAAACAACTTTTTGTCTTCATTTGAAACAACCACTAAAACAAAACGAAGAGAACATTTTAAGCATAGAACCGTCCACAAAGACCTTTACATGGATTAATGAGATTCCCTTTCTTTCTCCGTGCGATTATACCACGTCCTGAAAGCTGAGACAAATATTATACCAAGTAAGAAATTTAAATTTGTAGTTTCAATTGATTTGGCTTACAAATTGGTACAGGATCTTAAGAAAAACACTGTTAGCTTGGTTTTCATTTAACTTCAAACCCCAAACATATTTGACTTAATTTTTCTTTTTCAAAAACAATAAACACTTGGCAAAAGGAATGATAGCTTCAACTAATTTCATCAATTTCTTCTTTCATTTCTTTTATTATTTTACACCCATTTGAGGTACACATTGGGCTCATAAAAAAAACATTTTCACAATTTATTTTGATAAGAGATAGGTTTGAATTTCATATTTATATCCAGGGCCCAATTTCATAGAGCTGCTTAAGCACGAAAAGTAGCTAAGCACAAACAAAATTATGCTTAGCAAAATAAGGTAACCTGCCAAAATACCATGTCACATGTACTATTTGTGACTGGTATCCTGCTCATTTTTGGTTAGCATGAAATTGTTAAGCACTATTTTCTGCTTAAGCAGCTCTATGAAATTGGGCCCTGGTTTTATAGACCCCCTTGCATAAAAAAAATGACACCACAAGACCATAAAACAGCGCCCTCACTGAGGACAATGAAGACCTTTCATTGGCTGAGAGTTGTGAGAGGCGCGTGCACAAAAATCACAAAACAATTTATGCAAGAAAAGTAAAGAGAAGCAAAATCATTAGCATTTTTAGATAATGGTGATCACTATAAAAGTGCACTGTTTGGTTTGGGTACAAATTTACTCAAACCACAAAGTGCTCTAGTAATGGTTCAACCATACATGTATCTCAAAATGGCTTATTGCATGAGGAGAAGCCAAATATAAGTTGGAATATCTTTTTTAACAATCTGCCAATAATATACAACAACATACAGTCCATTTTAAATAAAGGATGCACTGTTGGTTAGGTCGCTGTAAATCCTTAATGAGAAAATAGTAAGTAGATTTTCATCTTTGTTAAAGTATGTTAAAATGTTCTTATCATTGATAACCCAATCAATATACAACAATTTCTAAAAAGCATAAGCATCTCTTTGGATAACCCTACACTTTTGGGAATCTTATCTTGTAAGTTTACAGGATACTTTCAAATCCCCAAGCCGATGATGTTACCTTCCAAGAAGCCTCTTAAATGTCCTGGGTGGGAGGCCAGTGAGGAGCATGGAGAGAAAAGATTGTGAGGTGTGTTTTACCATGGAGGTAGGAAAAGCCTCCATGGTTTTACAGTACAGAGGATTTGAATGAATCTAATGTATTGGTCAAACAGTCACAGCTGATTGTTTCATTAAATCCCCTTTAAATCCATGAGTGATTATTGGGATGGATTTTACAAAGAGCCAAGATTGTTCTTTGCTTAGCAGTTAAGATTCATTAGCACTTAAAAGTGCGAATGAATCTTAGCTGCTAAGCAAAGTGTGATATACAAATCCCTTAGACAATACTGACAACTCATCTTAAAATTAATCTTAGTGCTTTGAGATATCGAGCCCTGCACCGGACAATTCTGTATCGAATATATCACAAAACTGAAGCTTTCCATTTAATATTCGGTGAATTTTATAAATTGTAAACATTACACAATCTTGAATACTGTGTTTTTATTCAGTCACTCTAGAGACATTTCTAATATAATATTTATGCACAACAAATTTGCACCAATAAATTTATGCACAACAAATTTGTCATAATTTGGTCCCACCAAAAGATACACAGTAGAATAAACACGCAGGCTTTTACTTTACCGTGTTGTCTTTCACTGAACTGTTTTTTTTTTACAGGGGCACAATAAAACATAAATACCTATGTACTTAAAGAGGGGGATTAAGTTATATTGCAAGCAATTTGTTTTACGATCTCTAGCTTGCATTTTGTATTTAAACAGAATGGGCTACTGTAAAGCAACGTCATAGCTATTTCAAGCCATATTAAATTCCCCTCTGAATATTACTTTAGTTAAATTTATAGACCTTATGCACATGACAACATTTGAGTAGGGCGCCCCCTCGGCTAGAGATCAAAGAAAGGTTGCTTATTGGCCCACTTCATCATGCGCCACGCATACACAGCCATGCATTATCCATTGTTTTATCATCTTCTAACCTCTGTGATGTCATCAATGCATAATGTCTATTGATCCACTAAGTTCTTGCATACCTTCAATGTTGCCCCTTCCCCAGAAGAAAACAAAAGTTGGGGGGAAAAAAAGAAGGCAAACACGCCACACACCTAGCATTGATTGCCAGTGTAATACTCTTCTTAAAAGGCATAAGAATACTTTTACTATTAGTATTAGCCTAACAGAATATCTCCAACCTGGGCCCAATATCATGGAGCTGCAAAAAGATTAGTTTGGGTAATCGGCACAAAACAATTATGATGGAACAAGGCAAAGGATCCCACACTCAGCTGCTCAAACACCAGGCTGAAGAGTACCAAGATCTCTGAAGTATTTACAAGTAACTTACTTAATTGCTTTTAGTTCTGACAATCGACACTCCACAACTGAGTAAGCTGACATCCAGACAGCCAACCATGGAAGACTTGGGTACCGACTTATACAAACATATAAAGCAAAAAATGCAATAGAAAATGTCTCACAGGTTAAAAACTCCATGTCTTTCATATCACATGGTATACAGCATTCAAGAGGAAAAAGAGTACAGTTAAAACAGACACAATCAATCTTCAGAAGAAGTCAGACTTAGGCTTTTGTTTTTTCATCCATTTTTCGATATCAAGATTTTGCTCAAAGCTTACCATAGCTTAATGGCAATGCTTTTGACCAAGATGCTTCAGAAACAACTCAGGACAAGGGTATCTGGAACAGAGAAAAGTCCACAGAACCACTTCTTTTGTCTGATTGACTAAAATAATTTTGCTCAAGGGAAACTGACTGGGTATAATTTAAATAATTTTGGGTTGACCAAAGAAACATTGACTAGAGCGGAACTTGAACATGCAGCCTCCGGATTAATATGCTGGCACTCTACCAACTGAGCTCTAACGGTGACGGACTGTCTCCCTATCAAATAGATTGGTAGAGCGCCGGCTAAACGTTCAAGTCGTTTTTATGCTCTCATAAATTTTTCTTTAGTTCAACTCCAAATAAAATAAAATAAATCACATAACATGGCTAATGGAAATGGTGATGTAAAATATATATACAATAAATCCTGCTAAATCATCATTACTGTTTTCTTGTTTAATCACCCTGTATATTTCACTAAATGATTCTGTGAATGTGGCAAAAAATGAAAGGGCTCAATATCCAGTTACTCAATAGACCTTATGCATATGACGTCATTTGAGTAGGGCGCCCTCACCTAGAGGTCAAAAGGAAGATGTTCATTGGTCAGTCCTGTGCACCGCGGGTACAAATCAGCGCGTTTCCATTGTTTCATCATCAGTTTACCTCTAAGATGGCGGCTTGGTGACGTCAATGCATAAGGTCTATAAATGGTCCTTACTATCTGATGTCAAAACAGGAAAACTACCAACAAGTCTAGACCTTTTTCTGGAATACAGCCCACTCTCCCCTCATTAAAACACAGCCTCGTTCTAGGTGGTCATATTTATCATGAAATACAACGCCATTTTGTCAGCCAAAAGAAAGGAGCAGCCATTTGTAACAAAAAGTGTTTTGTCTTTCTTCTATACAGTCAAATAACAAGGACCGGTTAATGAATTATATAAATTATATACATACTGGTCAGCTCTCATGAAGCACAATTAAAAAGAAATTTCTGGAAGAGGAGATTTACTTCAGAGCTTTCTGATGTCATCCAATGCTGAAATCTCTTGACATTTGGGAGATTCAGAATTTCTCAATTATTTCTATCAACTTGAGAGTAGGCCATGCTTTGTATAGCATTAAATGTAGGTTTATACTACCCAGTTTCATTTAACCACTTCATGTCGAATGATGCGTTAATCAGCAATTTCTTTTTGACGGACTTATGCCAGGAACAACTCCGGATTTTCCTCAATTTTTGGCTGACAGACGGACAGCTGATGTTTATATCCACCAATCTACGGTGAGTGATTACTCAATTTTTTGACACAACATCAAATCCCTGATCTAATTATGAACACTATTGTTGTTTTTCCTTCGTCAAGTCAGGGATTCATTGTGGCACTGATAGTTCCCAGATGAAAACAATTACACAAGAAGCTAAAAAGATTTTGACAAATAATACCGCAGGTGGGCACAGAAAATAAATACTGATGTGAAGTGGTTAAACAAGAACGTAGGTAGTGACTGGATGAAGAATGTCAGAATAAATTTGATACAGCTGTATTTACTCTAGATCGTCCTCGACAATCGCGGCTGGTACTGATGGTGGTGCTCCATCTGTTGTTATCATCGATGATAATTTCTGGAATTGAAACAAGGAAAAACGAATAAAAAAACCTACTTATTAAGAATGGCGTGATCGGTTTTTATCCTCAGAAAATGCCTACAGATGGAAGAAATCAAGCCCCTCTATTGAAAAGCAGAACAACATGCTGTACTTCTGCATATGACAGAAAAAAACTTCTTGAGAAATTTCTTTTAACACTTATTGTTTTATTGTTTTAAGTTACCATTTAAACACATTTGTTTTCACAAACTTCGATATTTTGACCCTACCCTTTCTCAAAAACTATAAAATTGTTTAAACAAAACTTAGCTGTTGCAAACTGCTCACAAACCAAAACGACACATGTGGTATAAATACAAAATTTAAGTAATGGCCTAGACTTGTGGACAAGTCGTTAAATGTCTGTCGCGGTGATAGCGGAACGGCTTTCTCGCAATATCCCGCGAGAGGGCTGCTCTGTGCGAGATTACTGCTCTCAAGACTGGTCACATTTACCGACTTGTGAAACCCGCTGGCGGTTTGTGCACGGCCTATGGGCACTTCAGCCGAATTTGTACGGACGCATCTGATTGGTCAATTTCGTTATATCTATGAATATTCAAACAGTAGATGAATATTAAACATCAAATCCTGTACTGGATGGAGTTTTATGTTGCTTTGATCATGCACGATCAAAACCAAACACTGAGTGGTGAGAGTGATTGTGTTCATGAATATTTTAACACAAGAAAATACGTATTCAAATTATGGGTACAACTTGTAAATAATTACAAAAAATCGAACGTAAGATTTTATTTCAGAGAGTCCGAGCGTGTTTGACAGTGCACAGCGTGTGGGGACATGACGTAAAACACACGGGCAAATCGTGTAGCTGCATGCCATGGCGCGCAGAGTTTCTCTCGGCCGGGGCTCAGCACGACGGAAACCCCTACCCGGCCCTAGCTAGCATGCCAAGAGATAGCTGTACCTGGAAGCTCATGAACATGTGGGAGGGGTAGGGAGCCAGACCACCAACTACCTTGTCATTGCGGGTTTGTTAGTCGGTAAACCTCGCTGATCGAATCCGCTGTTTTAAAATCGTTACGTTTCAATGTTCGGTGTACGTTCCTTTCCCCCGATTTGGAAATTAAATAAGATTTATGTCAATAAATAGGAAAACCACTCTTATATTGACGGTGCAATTAAGTTAAACAATTTGTGAGACAAAAACGAGCCCCCACCCAAAAAAAAAAAAACCACACAAAACCAGAGCCCCTGAAGGAACAGGTGAAAAATAAATTAAAAATTAAAATGTGAAAAAAAAATCTCACTCTGAATTTCTTTTTCCACTCTCGACACACAAAATTCCAACAAAGTCATTTCGTTTCCTCAAAATATTATTTAATTCAATCAAAATATAATTTTGTCACATAAAATTAAAAAAAATTAAATTTGTAAACAAAGTTGTGTTTTTCTAGGTAGCAAAATAGATTTTTCCTAGAAAATACGTTTTTGTTCCCTCGAACACGCCTTCTTTCACCCGAAATACGATTTTGTTACCCAGAAATACGCGTTTGTTCCCTGAAAGATACGCATTCGTTTCCTCGAAATATGATTTTGTTCGCACAAAATATAATTTTGTTCGCTCTAAATATGCTTTCGTTCAATAAAAATTATCTTTTCCACCGAAAGGAGATTTCTTTCCCTAAAAACAAGCGTTCGTTTCATCAAAATACGACTTTGAATTAGTTGCCAGAAATATACGTTCATTCGTCCGAAATATGCTTTCGTTCCCTTAATATACGCTCCCGTTCCTTCGCAATGAGATTTTGTTCCCCAAAATTCCTCTTTCGTTCCTTTAAGATAGCTAGCTTTTGTTCCCTTAAGATAGCTTTCGAAGCCCTGTAGTCCAATCACACAAATTTGTTAAATTCCCTTGTGAGGGGCGACTATGAGAGGGGACGAGTTTGTTGTCAGGGGGCGACTTTGCTAGGGGCGACTTTGTAGTTGGTGACTTTGTACATGTGTTTTTTGAAATTGGCGACTTTGCTAGGGGGGCGAGTTGACTGGTTTCCGTGTCTGTTGTTTATACACACTTAATAACACAATCACTGTAGAACACATCGGGTTAAATGATTGGAGCGTATCAGTAACTATTCACGGTAGGCATTATTTATTTTTATGAGGCAAAACACACATCTTAAACAATTATTATAATAATGAATTTTAAGATAAGTTTACTTTATTTCTTTAGTTACTAAATTAATGAAGGAGTTAACACCCACAAAACACACCCACAGATGTCTCAAGCGCAAGCATTCAGTACATTTACAGTAACTAAAATTAGTACTACCCTTAGATAAAATGGACTCGTCTTCATGATCGTCGCTACAGCAACCGTAATGTACACTGCGTTCGTACATGAATAAATGAATATGAACCGCCGGCGGGTTTCACAAGTCGTTAATGACGAAGAGTCGGCAGCCAGCAACTTCGCGCGAGAGCAGTGATCTCGCGAGAACATTTTTTATTAGGCTACAGCACTACACGCGACTCCACTCACCGCGACCATCATTAACGACTTGTCAACAAGTCTAGTAATGGCCTGACGTTTCAACCCTAGCAGTGTCTCTCAGAGGCTCTTCAGTTTTAAAGAGAACATTTTATTCAAAATGTTATAACTACAATATTAAAACTTTTAAATCAAGTTCAGGCACTAACTACTGACGACTAATTCCATTAAAATACTTTCCAATAAGAGTTCAGACGTAGACTTGCAAAAAAAAATTGTTTTCTAATAATAGCAGAGCAACATCTCTGTTGCTGGATTATTTTCAGTCACAAAGCATTTTTTCGTCTAGCCATTAGTAGTAAAAAGGCGTTTTTCTACAGACATTTGCAGTCGTGTTTCTGAAGCACAATCAGACCAC
Organism: Leptasterias polaris; assembly: GCA_037783415.1. Lineage (NCBI taxonomy): Eukaryota > Metazoa > Echinodermata > Asteroidea > Forcipulatida > Asteriidae > Leptasterias > Leptasterias polaris. The sequence continues at coordinate 5,117,655 of JAZGTN010000045.1, forward strand.
TGGAAAGCCTTAATGTAACGGTCAATCATCAACCCGTTCAAACAGACAGCATCCCAGAGAGAGAGAGATAGATTAAAGACCTGATGATAATACAGTATTACCCGTGTATAAGTTACAAAACCTTGGCTGGTATGTGAAAAGTAGGTCTTCGATAAAGGCATTAGTCCTAAATCCATGCAAAGGGTTAATCTGTTTGCAGTGCCTTCTGCCCAGTGCCACCAAACCGTGAACCCATGGACTATTTGAACCAGTTGCCGGTGTACAGGCAATCCGCTCCAGTGTCTCATCACGTGTGGCCTGTTGACATGACCACTGCCAAACACATACACACAGACTTGAACGCTAGTTTCTAAGACTGTTACTGTGTGTTACTGTTACATAAGAGTTCTGCTTCTGCCTGTTGTGGGGTCCTCCAAAATGAACTGGGCCCAACTTCATGGCACTGCCTACCATAAGAAAAGAATCGGCGCGTACAGAAGCACGGAACTCCTTGCTTTATATCAAGCGTATTTCACAGGTTTGCAGGAAAGTTTTGCTTATTCGCGTGCACACTCCAGGCATTCGTCCCTTGTAAACGCTAGAGCAGAAATTCAACGCTTGCCCTGTAAGTGAAGAATGGTGATTGCAAGCACAGAATTTGGCGGTAAGCAGAGCCATGAAATTGGCCCCATGTTACGAATAATAACATAACAATGCAGAGGTTGATAATGATTTTTTGTTTCACAAACCTGGCTGACAGATGGTAGTTTGTGTACCAGCATGTCAAACACATTTGGTGGAAGTGTCTGCTGTAGGACTTGAAGCAAGTGTTCCGGCTGGCCACAGATTGCAACAGCATAGCACAGACAATCTGTTCCTGCAGTCAAATCACCTGAGATGTACAAACATCAAAACGACAAATTCTCAGAAATGGAGACAGTGTTGGTATTGAGGTCAAATGGGTTAATCCATTGAGATGCAAAAAGAAGGAGTTTGGACTTCCTGGAAGGTCATGCATGAAAGCATGGCGACCATAAGTCTGGCCCACACACTGTTCATGTACATGTACATCTAGTGATTGCAAGCAGTCTTGGAACTAGGGTGGGATCGTTCAACCAAGAACATTTCTGAATTATTTAAAGACTGAGCGGCAAAGCTTACTCAACTCCCAAATAAGTGGAATCTGTGGATAATAGTATGACTTTTTATAGAGGCCATGGCTTATGTTGCCCATGGTTTTGGCCTTGTTGCCCCTTCAAAAGTTTCTCATCGTCTTTAAGATTTTCAAAGATGAAATTTCATGTGAAAATCCTTTTACAAACTACATAGATTTACAAACTGCACAAACAGGTTTATTTGGATTTGTTATCTATTTAAAAAAATTAAATTTCATTAAACAAAATAAAAAAATGAACACTTGATTTACATTCAAGACTTAAATTATATTTTATTAAGATTTGAAATATTCCAAAATTTGCAAGCCAAAAGAATTTTTTTTTTATAAGAGTTTTTAAAGTGCTGTTCACCAATCATACTTTTTGATTGAAGTGCTATATATTTAAGCAAATTAACCTCTCCTGCCAATGTGAGGGAAATTCCATGCAGTATTAACTTTTGTTAACAGTTTGCCAGACAGCGAAAAAACTCACCCTGCGACAACAGCTCTTCTCCCATCTGGACTTGTGCAAGGAAAAACTTCTGTACACTTTCAGGGTCCTTCAGATTCGGCAACTGGGAGAAACAAAATATCATCATGAACATTCTGACTGGTTTCTACTGACTTACTTATAAGTCTTGCTTGGACATATTGGACAAGACTTCTCCACTTCTTTCTATTTTGTATCTTAGTTTGTATGTTCATGAACCAGGGTTTACCCAACTGTGCATACTAAGTATTCTTATTTGATGAGAAATATTTACTCCATCATTGTGGAAAATCTTGCACTGAAATGACGTAAGAAAATATGACACCGCAGGGCGCAAATAAGCTGCGATTTACCAGCACAAAATGCGTCAGTACACAACCTACAAAGAAGGCTGGTGCGGCCCACTGATCTCTGTTGTTACTGCCCAGGAGGTTCAAACTCCTTTCGTGGCCCTTGCTCTATGCCTGAAGGAGAAAAATAGCTTTGGCAAAGGAGAAAAATAGCTTTGGCAAAATAACACATCAACACTGAATGTTGTGAAATAATAATGTTTGTATTGAAATTATAAATTACAAAATTCACAAATAAGGGAATTTTTCACATATGAAATATAAGCCATAGCCTTGTCTTTTAAAAAACCACTGCGAAATTGTGCAACTCACCTGAGGTAGGGCAGAGGAATCTCCAACTGTGTTTTTATTTTCTTTGTTCTTTTTTTCCCTTCCTGAAAATGGGCAAATAAGCATAGTTAATGATTTTAGATAGTAAAACACATAATTTTGTGTAAGGTAAAACACATAATTTTGTGTAAGGGGGCCATTCAGAATAGTCAATGTTAAAAAAAGATGTAATTGTGGGTGGGTGAGTCAAAAACAAAACCTGAAAATCGAAATTCAATTTTTTTAAATAAAAAAAAGTATATAAATTAACAAAAGAAAAGAAAAAGTACCTAGTTGGCCAAGATCGTCAATTTAATTCCTGATTAATCTACAAAGTTCTTAGTTTATGCCAGGAAAAAACCAGTGAAAACTACTGATGTTGGAGACCTTTGATCTCAAATATCTTGTTCATTTTAGGAACTACTTTGTTTTTAAAGTTTAGCAATTGTATTATGAAGCCAATCAATATTTAAAAATCCAAATTTTGGGTGGGAAGGTGGGTCAAAACAATTTCGAAAAAAAAAAATTGATATTTTTTAACATCGACTATTCTGAATGGGGTCAATGGCCCCTAAGGAAGTTACTCCAACAAACCATTTTAAGAGGCACCTGTGCCAGGATCAGAGGGTATGAAATATTGACAACAAGGGTTTTCTGTATTCCCCTAGTTGTTCATTGAAACTATGTAATTTCATAAAGGAAAACAAAACAAAAACCAAAACACTGCCTTGTATACAAAGACATCTTTGTAAATTGTAAGGTGAGCAGTTGCACGTACAGTATATGCCCTGTATTCTGTATTTTAATGCTACAAAGGATGTTTCTCATGAAAAGTTGTGTTTGAAAGTAGTAACTTTATTTTATATAGTTGAAAGGTTTAAAACATTTATAGTTTAAATTGTTAACAATGACTTTTGCACTTGCACATTTTTTTCATTGTGAAAAACTTCTTCAGCTTTTTTGGCAATTAGTTTTGGATTACAGAATTAAACAACTACATTGTATGCACTTGTGTGGGAAAAAAGGAAGAAGTCTTTACCTTTAGAAGAACAAAATACAGAAAATTTTAAAAATAAAGTCTTTCCTAGATAGTATGAATTATTTCAAACATAAATTCTGATTGTAGTTTGTTTGTTTGAATACCCAATGCCCTCCCTTAATATGTTGGCCTGTCTGCAATGGAAGGATAAGTAAAACTGGTGAGGTGTAAAGTTAATTCATAATTCAATTGTAGAAATTAAATTAAGATCAATAAATATGCAGAACCTACTCAAACATTTTTGTGAACCCTGGGTTCCCTCAGAATACATTGCTTAAATATTCGAAGGAAGCAAATACAGCACTTTATGAAGCGATCAGGTAATTAAAAAACGAACAACATTGCAGTCTTATATTATAAAAATAATAGCAACACAATTTAACAGACTCGTGTATCCTTAAAACACATTATGATGTTTAAGATAAACATAAACAGCTACTGCTTTCTTTCAGTAAATGTTTAGTGAGCTGACAAATCATAAAAAGCCCTCTCTGATGCGTACATGAGTAGCCAACAATAGGGTAATAAATAATGACACTTTTCATCCACATCCCAGTTGCTGACACAAAACTGCATTTAAAGGGTGTGTACAACAATGGTAATTGCCAAAGACCTGTATCCACACTTGATGTGACCTAACATATACATGAAATAACAAACCTGTGAAAGTTTAAGCTCAATCGGTCTTCAGAGTCATGAGAAAACAGTGAAAAACCCCCTTATATGTTTTAACTTTTTTTCAAACATCAGAATTTATCCTGCAGGATAACGACAATTGTTTTACTCATTTCCTAAAAACTATGGCATTTCAAGCAAAACTTTTTCAAGGGAAGTTTTCTACCATGACCATCTTTATACCAGGTAAATTATGTGCAAATCTGTGAGCATTTATATTTTCAATCTTACCAATGTTGTACACACCCTTTAAACTGTAGAATCTGTAAAAAAATTATTACTAAAAATTGATTTCTATATTTATATGGATAGTATTACCTTTTCATGTTATGATATGTGACTGCCAAGGATATTTTAAAGGGAACAAGTCTGAAACTGTAAATGATCCAATTCCCATCTTGTGAATACAAAGTCCCAAAACACATTACACCAGAAAGTCCCCGAAAAACAGTCACCGCGCAGTCATACTAAAATAGTAAAAGAAAGCCTACGCCGGCTAGTAATATCCACTACCTAAATAACAACAATTTCAATTTTTCAAATACTCTGAAGCCATTTTTGCGCAGACCTAACCAATTTGATACAAACTGTAAGCAATGGTGCAGCTGATATCGATGATGAGTGAATTTGTCTTCATAGACATGATAGATCATAAGATACAGTGAAAGAATGGTGTTACTATACAGGAAAATACTATCAGAAAACTAACCAAAATATTGGAAAAACTTCCCAAATCACACGACACAAATAAGTTTCTGAAGTAATCACCTGAAGAAAAGGGAGGACTTGGTTGGGAGAAGTTGAATCTAGCCCCAAAAGCGTAATTTTGTCTTACACTTTACAGACTTACTTTATAGTCTTATATTTTGTAATAATACTTTATTCGTGATGATGTGCCCAAAATGTTGGAGAATAAGCCCCCCCTGCCGCAGTGCCGAGTGTCGTCTCACATTGAATGCAGTAGTTTTTGGTAGTTTTCTGATGTTTTCCTGATCAGTTTTCTTACCCCTTCTCTTAATTTATGTCAAAATAGGCTTTACTATCCTTAGTTCATTTGCGATAACCATAATTTAAACCCTCCATCCTCCTGACCGTCGGGATCCATCCTCCTGACCGTCGGGATCCATCCTCCTGACCGTCGGGAGGTAGGAGGGTTACAATTATTGCAACTATACTACCCTTTGTCAGAAAGGTTGACACCGACAGTGCACTGAATGCATACAGAGAGAAACACAAACAGGCACATGAAAAATGAGCCATTCGAGTCTCAGGGTACTGTGGTCTTGACAGTGCTACTCGCTTTAACGCCTTTTTAAATTAATTTGGGCACGAGTTAGTCATTGTTCCGGTTAGACAATGAAATGTCCCCTCTAACTTAAGTTGATTTTTGTTTTTAAAATCAAAGGTAAAAGTTAAGCATTTTGAGATTACTCAAGAGGAATACTTAACTTAAATAAACTTTAGAAGTCCACAAGTGACAAGGCACAACCACTACAAAATCTTAAAAATTCCTTTATTAACAGAAATAATTTTATTTTTAGTTAAGCTAGATGCAAAAGTAACGTTGAAATTGTTAAAAACTGTGGCAGTGGGATATGGAATTTTTCTGAATTCATCTTTTTTCATTCAATCAATGTTTTTGGTTGGAGCAGTGAGTTCATGATCAATGATTGAATGCGAAAGCCCATCACCAAATCATCGACATTATCAATAATAATATCGTTATTATCATCAGTAACAAACTTATTTTACTGTAGGTCACTCAGCACTTCTACTATAGCAAGGTTGAGTAAGTCAATGCAAAACTAAAGATGAACAAATTAAAATAATGTGTCCCACCCCCAAATTGTTCACTTTATGTACATACAGACAGTATATAAATGGGGCGACATCTGTTTCTATTTCAATAGGGGCGATTTGGTCGAGGAAGCCGAATGTCATGATTGAAAGTATAACTTGTATGTAGTTGTAACTCACTCTGTTTCAATTTCTGCTTGAAAAGTGGATCACTCCTCCTCTTTCTGTCGAAATAAATACAGTACCCCAGAAAGAAAGTACCAGCGATTCCTGCTGCTATCCCAACAACTGTCTTTGAAACCATTATGGTGCTGTAATTTGGAACGAAACTTTACAAAATTCCCGTGCACGACCCAAATCCGAATATGAGACATGCACTATGACCTTTCAACTTTAAATGCTTGACGACTTCTCGTACCGTCGGGTTCCAGCATCCCTATTACTTGAGTGCGCAATATGTGGGTACCAGTGAGTGAAAGGTCAATCAATCAGTGTGTGGCCGGCAACAACATGCATAGCAACATTCCAAACCGTCTGCTAGCGCTTCATCTTGTCTAAAAAGGACCGAGTTTCTGTTGCTGATTCTGCATTGAAAACATCAAGTCCAGTTTATAGAGCATGCTCTAATCTCGTAGGCTTTTCCTATAATATGCAGTAAGTCAATGTAACCAAAGATTCTAGACATTAATGACCCGTTTTCTATTGTAAAAAAGATAGATTATGGAAAGATAAATTGCAATATTTTGCCAACTTCAAGATTCTTAATATTCAATAATAATAAATAATTAATATTAATAACATAATTTCTTTATTCTTCCTTCGGTGCTTGCCAATTTTTTTATTTAAAGTAGAATGTGTATTTTATTTGTTGTTTTTAATTACTTTGAGCAGGCCGTTTATATTTGTTGCCCTGAATCTTTGTTCAATATAAAAAGTCAACTGGCAATAACTTGTGTACAACATTGGTAATTGCCAAAGACCTGTAGGCCTATCCAAACTTGATGTGACCCAACATATACATGAAATAACAAACCTGTGAAAGTTTAAGCTAAATCGTACTTCGGAGTAATGAGAAAACAGTGAAAAACCCCATTATGTGTTTTAACTTCTTTTCAAAAATCGGAATTTATCCTGCAGGATAAATACTATTATTTTACTCATTTCCTAAAAACTATGGCATTTCAAGCAAAACTATTCCAAGGGAAGTTTTCCACCTTGACCATCTTTATACCTTGTAAGTTATGTGCAAATCTGTGAACATTTATATTTTCATTCTTACCAATGTTGTACACACCCTTTAAGTTAAGGGTTTATTATTAATTATTAATAAATTTAGAAATACAGAATAGACTAAAATTGTTACTAAATAACTGAGTAATGACATAGCCTGTATCATTTATATGTGATTTATTGTAATGTAGCCCAATGGACAAATATGGTCCCATATTGTGATGAATAGCACTAAATAAATTCAGAGTTGATTTTGTCAGTTTTTAGTAAGAAACAAAATGAAGGTTTGATTCAAATTTGCACAATCAACAGATGTGTGAACAGGTGAATAATTAGTATTGTTTGAATCCTGCCAAGACAATGGAAGAAATATTGAAATAATGCAAATTATTGTTTGTGGTATTAACTTTTCAGAAGATCACATCAGAAGTTGTTTTAAGCCTCGACCCAATTTAAAGGCCTACTAGACCTAGCTGTCAGGTGTTTAAATGGCCGGCATCCGATCATCTGATGTCGTACAATTCGACGACGGGAATAGAATCCTCAAAGTACCAGATCTTTTGAAGGAGAGCAATAATGTTGTGTTTGCTCAATACATCAGCGAGACTCTATCACAAGAAAAACCCTACTTTAGAGTGAAAATAGTTCAGCAAGGTATAAATGAATTATATAGACATGCAGTCACACATCACATATAATCATAATGTAATCATTGGACTTAATTTCATCCTGGGAGCCTGAAATTTCAGCTTTTATAGGGCAATGTAATTTTCATTTTGCAGTCGGACACTGCCATTAAAAAATCTTAATTCAAGACATCATCGAGCTGCCCACCTTGGAGCAGTTCAAGGAGGCCATCAGCTGCGAGTAGTCATCCAGCATCATGTTTTTTACTAGCACATATATTTCTATCTTGTATATTTTGGCACCCAAGTACATAAACCGTCCACCCTTGTATATTTTGGCACCCAAGTACATAAACCGTCCACCCTCGGCAGCTGCATCCTTGTCTAGATGCTGAACAGGCTTTGACAAGTAGCAACATAGATGTAGATGTAGAAAACTTTTGGAGGAGCATCGAGATCAAGACCAGAGAAACAGAGGCCTTGGCCTCTGTGTCCAGGCCTGATTCTGGTTTACAGTGAAAACGTTCACTGACATTCAAAAGAAAACTGTTGACGACACAAAAGGAAGTGTGAAACTTATCCTTTCACCTAGATGTCAAGTCATTGCTGTAAACCTGTGTTATTAGAACACACAAAAATTAAGGACATACATCTAGTGTGGTAGACTACCTTTACAGTTTAATTGGAAAGGAAGATACTGGTGTTTATTTTGTTTTGTTTTAGAGCAGTATTATCAGCATATAAATTTTGTTTGCCTTTAGCCAAAGACGCTGTCGTAGCCATTGGCATCAGCGAAAATACCCCTTTGGATGCAGAGAGCTTGGAAAGTGATGAAGTGGAGGTCTCTTCAAAGTGGAGGTCAGATGGTGTGGTCTACTTTAGCGATGACGGGAGCATCTCAAGCCCTGCTAGAAAAGAATCCAAAGAGTTTGTGCCTACGTTTGGGCAAGGTAACCACAGACAATTTTCTTGTCATAATGTCAGTCTTTTTCTGTACAAAGATGATATTCCTTTGCCATCACATTTAAAAAGAGCTATTTCTGAGTATGTATCTAGTCCACGTATTGTTGAAATCTTGATTTTGTTGCGCATTGTTTTCTTTCAAAAAAAATATATATATATTTGAATGAAACTTTCACGTGTTGTTAAAAAAAAAAAATATTGGTATCAAGCAGGCCCCAATGTCATAAAGTTGTTCTGAAGACATTATTGCTAAGCAATGGTGATGTTTTGGCCAGTTACCATGGTTACTCCTTCCTGCTAAAGGAGACTTCTGTACTGTGAAAATTCCTTTGCTTAACGTAATGAAATTGGTGTGAGTGATGGTACAGTTCCTAAAAAGCTGTACCATCCCAAAAGGGTTGTAAACCTGAAGGATGACCAGTCTTAATGCCTCACAGAGGCAACAGAGGCAATTGCCTTGTTGCCCTTGGTCATTGCCTTGGTGCCTTTTGAAACATTCAAATAGTAATTTACAATTTCCTTGTAGAGGTGCCCTTTACAAGAGAGAAAACTTCTTGGTGCCCTTGCGCTTTCAAGAACGAAGCATCAGGCCTGGATGGCATAACCTTCCGGGAATTCTTTAAAGTGATTTGCTTTACTTACGGACATCCCCTAGCCTTTAGTTTGTCTTTGATTCTTTGTTTTATTTGTCTTGTTGATGTTTAAAGCCTGAATAATAAAGATAGAAATAATAATGGGGCAGATATCTACTAGCTAATGCTCAAGCCTCCTGTAAAATATGTTTACAATATGAAACAAAACGGTGTTTTAATGAAACGCCATGAGTACCAAATGTGTTTGTACCTGTCTCTTGAATGCTGATACGCTAAAGTATGACCTTAGGAGTGGTGGTAGAGAAATCCAGAGAAGAGACTAGAGGGGCTGCTGATGCAAAGGCTTCCCCCCCCCCCACGAACTCTTAGTCCTTGTCTCCATCAATGATCAAAGACTGACTCTTTGAGGAACTTTACATACTATGACTTTGTTTTTTAACCGTACACCAATCTGTATTATTTTTACCTCTTTAACAGGTGATGTCGTAGGCCTATGCATTGACTACCAGACCAAAACCAAATCTTTGGTGTGTATCTACAAGAATGACAAGTTGGTACAGCGGCGTTGGGTGTCACTGAAACCAGAGCTTTTACACCCCACCATCAATGTGTGGTGGGGGACGGTAGAACTACATGTAGACTGGATAAGCTCCTCACCGCCAGATTTATCACAGGTTATTATCATCAAATTTGTAATACCTAATTTTAAAATAATGTATTCATCATGTAATTCAAATGCATAAACATTTCTCTCAAGATGTAAACATTAAAGGAACAACAACTTTTACATTTAAACATTCGTTAATATTCTGTCATATAAAAGGTGTCTTGCATCTGAGAGATTGCACATAAAGTGATAAAACATCAAAAGGTTAAGCATATAAAAACATTATTGTATAATTCATACAGTCAAATTTATATTGCACTTAAAATGTAGATTTAAGTAAAAATAAAAAGTAAGATTCATGAAAAAGAAATACATTTCAAAATGAACTGACACAAGTTTTCAAAGGCTCAAATTCTGTTTGTCATGTTAAACGAGCAGGACATACATAAAAAGCATTTTTATTATTCCTCAAAAATGTTATGAAATTAATCCATGTTTTCTGATTTTGTTTCCCTTCAGGATAATATGTCGGACTGGAGCATGCCAGATACAGTCACCACAGATGACAATCTTGTCAGTCTTCGGACATCATCAGAAATAGCTGCTATCCAAGCGCCGTACCCCTTCCATACAAGTAATTCAAATTCTTACAGCCTTGTTCAGAATTACACATAATTACATTAGTTTTAAAGCTGATGTTACGATTTAGTGTAGGCGCACATTTTGTGTGTGGAATTTTGCAGGTATGTGTGGAAACATTTAAGGGATTTTTCCCAAACATTGGCTTTGGCTCTGGCTTAGACTAGGCTTTGTCCGCCTGTTGAAAGGCCTGTCCCAAATGCATACATTTTCAAATTGACGGTGAAGCCTGAGCCGCAGCCTGAACCGCAGCCCAAGCCCAGGTTTCAAAAAGGCCCTGAAGTGTGATGAAAAATAAAACAACTTGTTTTTCAAACCACCATTGTGCAATCTTTCAATTAATTGTAAAATTTATCAGGCACCAATCCAACAGTTGTTGCTTTTGGGGCCTTAAAATAAGCTCTGGAGATAGGAAAAGATCTCCCAACTCTGCTTGCTTCTTGGATTTAAAACAAACTGAAGAACTGGATTTCTTACATTTTATTCCTTCAGTTAAAGATAGTAAAGCCGCTGTCAAGATTTTTGCATCTCGGTTTTTCTTTTGCTGTAGAATTTGTTTTTTGGGGGTAATGGTGTAGCCAGACATGTTGATTAGTTAGCCATATCATCATATAACATAGACATTCACTAAAAATATTTTCTTTTAAATGGCTGATTCTGAACCGTGTCATCAATTTTTTATTATTATTTTTTTTTCAGGTGCAGAGCAGTACATGGAAATGACCATTGTGGCAATGGAGGAGGACACTGTCATTGGTCCTGTCATTGGGGTAACATCAGCTCTCCTTGAGGACAGTAAACTCCCTGGTACTATGATGGAGGCCATTGGCTACAGTGCAGCAGATGGAACCATTTACTTTGAAAATCCCATCAATGGTACAGCAATTAGTTTGATTTCATTGGTTTTTTTCTCAGCTAAACTTCCATACACATCAATGTCTAGATCCTGTGGAACAAAAATTATTGTTGATTTCTGGCAGTTATTTGCTTGGTTGTAGCTGATATAAAGCCTCCTTATTGCTCAGAATGACAGATAAAGTCCTGGGCAAAATTTCAGTGCACTACTTTTAAAACTGCACTTTTTTTAGCTTGCTGCCGATATAATTACAGGTCTTGTTAAGCGCAGAATTATGCAGTAAGCAGTGCCATGAAATTAGACCCAGGGCAGACGATGGTGCTTAACATTTTTTCTGCTTTAATAGCAAAAATAAGCAGGATACCAGACAGACATTGTACATGTGTTATTGTACTTTAGCTGGTAACCTTATTCTGGTGAGCATAATTTTGTTGTGCTTAGCTACTTTATGTGCTGAAACAGCTCTATAAAAATAGGCCCAGGTAATATAAGCTCACAGACCGCTTTTAATATTATTGAGACAGTGTTAGTTTTTAAGTCATGTTTTTAAAAGGTTATCTCACAAACATGCAACAATTTTACAAGGAATTTGATATGACTTTTGAAAAACCTAACTCCTTTTTTGATAACTCCAAAATCAGCAACTCCACTGGGAGACAACTGCAAATGTGGTAATGGTGACGTCATGGGATGTGGACTTGTCTTCGTTGACCCCAATGAAGCAGACAAGAGACGCTCGATGAAGGTCATCATCTACTTCACTAAGAATGGCAAGGTGGTCCACCATCATGCCATAGACCAACCCATGGCTGGTTTCTATCCAACTCTTGGTCTAGCATTCCAAGGTAAGATGTAAAAAGTAGAGTGCGTCGTCAACGTTGGTACTGTGTCATTCACGAACGAACTGCACTTGTGCATTTGGTACTGTGTGTGTGTGGGTAGGTATCCACATTCAAACCGGGGACCTATAACAAAAGGGACAATAGGTCCACGGTTGCTATCACAAAGGAAAGCATTGTGGTCCACGGTTGCTATCACAAAGAGTTGAACAAAGGAGGGTCCACGATTGCCGGTATTTACACACGTGTGTGTCACCACCGTGTGTGTCACTGTCAAAATACAAACCAACCGTGTATTGAGCGATTCCATTCCATTCGTACAAGATAGTGCAATACCACATGCCTCCCCCACCCACCACCCCTACCCCCCGGTCATCACCACCGGGCAACCTTGCTTGTAGTTGTATTCAAACCTGAAGTATTCAAACAAATCATCACCTTGATATTCGTTGTCAGAATGACTCAGATTTCTTTCATTTTCCTTCTGACTCCTTTTACCCAATTTGTAACTCTCTTTTGTACGTGTTCTTTTTGCCAGGTTGCATCGTGAAGATTAACACACAATGTTCGGCACCTCCCCTGCCTGATGTAGAAGACTGGCGAGCGAAGTCAAAGAAAATGTTACTCAACTTTGGGTTTGACTTTAGCTTGGGTAATGAAAGTAACATCAGAGTTTGGTGAAAGTGAAGTGTTTTCTATTTTAATTGATTAAAATGTCATGAAATGGTAGTTTGCCAATCGTCAAGCTTAATGTGTACAATAATCTACATGACATACATGTACATGCATTATTTTCACAGTGGGCAAAAATATAACATCCTAACTGTATAGTTTGTCTGTTTTTCCAGCGGATATTAACCGATCTTCACACGGTCCAACTCACAAGGAGGGAACAACGTCGGGTGATTTTCGCTTCAGTGAGCTACTCGAAGTACCATTGGGGGATGTGATTAGGCCAACAAAGTCTGGTTCCTCTAATCAGCTCCTGCAGCTGATGAAAACGATGACTCCAGAACAGCCCTACTTCACCATCAATGTCACTGAAGATGGTGAGATAGTTACACTTTATCCCTCCTACTATCTGACCAATGAATACCATCCACTGTGGTTTTGAATGATAAATAAATATTGACTAAATGTTTGACTAAATTAACTTAATATTAATAGATATTGAAATTAGGTCAATATTGACTTGATGAATGTTTTATTCCTGCCATCTCTTAGATTCAAAGGGTAAGGTTTCTATTGGTATAACTCGTGACAAGCAGAGTGTGGGTGAACTTCCCGGTGGTCTAGTAGACACAGTTGGCTTCTCATCCTCTGGAAAAATTTCCAACGGCGTGGATAAATACGACACCGACAAATACATCAAAGGTAATACTGCATTCAGTTTAAAATTCTTCTGCTCACTTTCAAAACTCGTAATGGTCAGTGTCCTACATATCTCTCAGAACTCGTGTGAAAACACGCTACGGTGACAGAGCTTTTTCTGTTGCCACTCCAAAATTGTGGAACACTCTCCCTCCCCAAATTCAAAAAGCTTCTTCCTTAGAAACATTTAAAACTATGTCGAAGACTCACTTATGCAAATCTCTGTAATTACCCAATTCTGCAGCTTGTTAATTTATTTATGTTAGTTTACTTTTCTTATGTTTATTTTCTGCTTTACGGTTATTGCATTATTTTTGTAATTTTGTATCTTTGTATTTTGGTGCTGTTGCCCTGGTTTTACTCAATAGTCTGCAAGGACATCAGCACCATAGTGCTTAGAAACGTAGTATTAAGCGTGGTATACATATTTATTGTTATTATTATTATTATTATAAAGAAACTTGTTGTAGTGCCGCAGACTTAAAAAAAAAGATGTTTCCTATGAGGAAATGGAATATGGTCGTCAGTTTGGGCAGATCTTTAAAAATGCTCTTGAACTGTTAAGAGACCACAGAGGCCGGAAACAGCTTGTACTGAAATGCCTAAAGCGGCCACAAATGGCTGCAAGATCTGACATCCTTCCTGAATTTACATATTCCATTGTTTTCCATGTTAACATAGTATCTATGTTTCTAAAACAAAACCAAGTTTCTGTTTGATAATATCTTTTTCAGACACTTTTTCAAGAACAAATTGTGTGGAAAAACCAGACAATATTAACCATGTTTGGGCATATGTTGATGATTATACAGAACTAAATGGTCTCCAGGGATGAGATTTTTCAGACTTTTGTCTGAAATCAGACTTTTTATGGCAGCCCGGTGAATAAAAAAAAAAATCATTTTTCCACATAAAAGAAAGACTGCCCTTTGATCTACTTCACTAGTGCTTAGGACACTGTTCCTAAAAGCCCTTTGAATTCCAAACCCTCCCTAGGGGATAAACCAAAAGGTAGAAACGCCATCATTTCAACATACATGTAGGCCTTACATCCTAAAATTTGGTTTCAACACATAGTTTCAGACTTTTTTGCCAGCAATGACTCTCATCCCTGGGTCTCTAAAGGGTTAAGTTGTCTTTAGAAATGTGACTTCAATGTTTAAATTGACATCAATTGTCGGTATGTGAGAAATTCCAAATAATTATTTTGAATTTTCATTGGAGATGAAGGAATGCTAGTCACATTAAATTACCATAAACTATTGATGTATTCTGTTGGAATGTGTTAAATTATTGTTGATTTTTGTGTCTTGTACAAGGGGGCAAATGGATAAATGCCTTTCGATTGTGGAAAAAAAAAAAAATTAAAATAAAATCCTCCATTTATTCGTTTATTGACCTTGTTTTCTTTCTTTCAGGAGATGTAGTGGGCTGCTTTGTGGAACATTTTGACCGTAATGTGAAGATAGTACAGTTTATCAAGAATGGTGAACTGGTTGGTGTGGCTCCATTGACCGGTGGGAGTAAGGACTTGTTTCCCAGTGTGGGGTTTTCCGGTGAGCAGTGTACTGTCAGAGTCAACTGGCCCAGCCCTAACCTTACTCTTTCAAGCACCTTTTCAAAGGTAGGATGACACAATAGATTGTGTCCACATTTGAAATGTTTCCTTATAATTATAATTAAACTGGATACTTAATAGATATGGCTTTTGCCTGAATCCACTGACAGACAATGCATTAACAACATTGTCATTGACATTTCAATATCAATTCATTGTGTGTCTGGAAGAAGGAAGTAAGAAAAAGTTACTGGAGAAAGGGCGTAAGCAATTGATGTATAAAATCACGTTTCAAGAAAACGGTTTGATTGTTTTCTGCCATTCATAAGTCATTATAGGAAGGTTAAATTATGCATGGGAATGAAAAAACATCTGTTTGGGGTAATTCTAGCCACAAAAATGTAACGTTAATGCCATTTTATTGCTTACAGCCTTTTTTTACTGAAAAAGAAAGAAATTTATTATTATTATTATTACTATTATTATTATTATTGCGCCCTTCCTCCCGGCACACGATGAATTGTAGTTACACATAAATTGGTTATAAACGATAGCAATTAAAATTACTAGCAGATTATAAAACGAAATGCCAGTGATATTTATTTTTCTAGACACTTGATTTTCTATAATAACCCCTTAAAATGATTGCAGTAGTTATGGGGTAAGGGGCCAGTCAGAGTAAATCAATTTATAAAAATTCCAGTTTCAAATAAAATAGTGGAAAAAAAGGAATTAAACATTTTGTGTGTTTTATAAGTTTATCTGCTGTTTCAACGACAAATTGTCATGCTGGAGGCCAGGAAAAGCTGGAAGAGCATTGATGTAAAATATCTGCTTCATTTGAAGCATTACTTTGTTCTTCAGTGTATATGGTTCATTGAGTAATCAGTCAGTGTTTAACAATCAAAATAATGGATGGGTGGGTGGATCAAAACAATTTAAAAAAAAAAAAAATTTTGTAACAATAATTGAAAATGTTAAACATTTTTTATTTTGATTGGCCCCTTATATTGAATTGATTTTCCTGATGTCCATTTTCTCTCTTCAGGACGATCTTTCAAACTGGATGAAATTTCCTGGGTTGATTATCTGTAAGTCCATGCTGACTGTGCAGAAGAAGTTGAGAAAACAACGTGCAATGAGCTTAAAGTCACCACAACCACTCACACAAGGTGAGATAGATTATCTGTTTACGTCATAATAATAATGACTAGTTTTTATATAGCACTTTATCTATGGGTGTCTCAAAGGCTCAAAGCACTTACGATTATTTATTTCCGGACAGGTTTTTTGAAATTTGTGAATTATGAAACCCATTTATGTAAGGGTTTACAAGTACCAAATATGCCTGTAAAAGGTAAAAAATTTAAAGTGAGGTGAAAGGGTGCTCCTCGCAAGCTTAAATATTTCAGTTTTCAGTCACTTTTTGGATATTGACTCTATTTCTTTGATTTTAGCCTGGGATTACTTTGAAGTTGCGGTCAACTCCGCCATGCTGACTACCAGAGATCAGAGTATAAGCAAGGCTCCAGTCATTGGACTGACTAATGACATGGGAAGCAAACCATTCAAGAAGCTGTCCAATGATGCCAATACCAGAGATATCCGTTACTATTGCAATACAAATAGAATAGGATACAAAGATGCCCTCTCACAAGATTGTAAGTCCTTCCAATCATGTTTTATTTTTAAAAAAAACCATTTCTTCCCTTCATTTTTATGGCGTGATACATATTAATGTGTTAACACAGAGAATGCGCAAAGTTGGTTAGAATTAACATTTAAGTGTTCACAGATCTGAACATGAATTGCGTGGTATAAAGATGGTCATGATGAAAAAATTCCTTTTAAATATTTGTGCTTGAACTTCTTTAGTTTTTAGGAAATGAGAAATACAATTTAGCTTTGATCTCTCGAGTCCAAAACCTGATGATTGAAAACACTGAAAACATATAATGTTTTTCTTCACAATTTTCATGCTACTCCGATGACAGATTGAGCTTAAACTTTTACAGGCTTGCTATTTCATGTATATGTTGGGTCAAATAAGTGCAGATACTGGTCTTTGACAACTACCAATTTAAAGTATTTGATTTAAAGTATGACAAAATTGGCTTATAAAGTGGTATAAGTGAAAAAAAAAAACCTTGATCCTTCTTTTCAAAGACTTCTTTAAGAACTTGTCTTGCTATTGCAGCATAGTAGATTTTGGAATTTTGGAGTGAACTGACTGCTAATTAACTACTACGGGGGGGGGGGGGGGGGGGGGGGGGGGGATAGGACTACTTTTGCTTAATGAATTGAGGGCAACACAAGTTCTCAAAGAACAGATTTACACAGCAAAGTACACATGGTGTTACTGCAAACTGAATATACAAGAACTTGGTAGATCTTTAAAAATAAATTTTTGTTGCTCTTGTTCAAAGCATTTAATCAATTTCAATGAAACTTTGAAATGGAACCTGACCTGTTCTCATTTACTCCCCTCCACACAGTGTTACAACAGAAAGTCTACATAGAGAGTGGTGATCGTCTAGGTTTTGGTATTTTCTACCCATCCATGAAGAACCAACCAGGTGATCGAGCCTGTCAGGTGGTAGTCGTGTATTGCGCGCTGAATGGATCTGTCATCTACCACAGAGCCATGGAACAACCAGCTGGTGGTTTCTATCCAATCATCTCCCTCTATAATTTTGGTAAGTTTTCCTAGTTCCCCCTTATTATCCACTTGTCAGGATTTCCAAAATTGCTTCTGTGCTCACCCGCGGATATAACTAGTTTAACTTCCAGAATGACGTTCTTTTTTAGAGTATCCTTGTCACAATAAAACCATGACAATACCAAGCAATAATATATGTGTTCTTATACAGCGCTTTATCATATCTGATGGGCGTCTGAAAGCACTCAGTATTTTTTCCTGCGAGGTATGCAGAGCTACATTTTGAAGTATGAGATCTATTAATTTAGTATGTAGCACCATGTAATGGTTTACAAGACAATATGCAGCCAGCCAGGAACACAAGGGCGAACCCTTCTCTTTACGATAAGTACACTGGGTTATTTTGCGTGTATAATACAACACAAGGGACCTAGCTATGGCATTACCTTCCATCCGCAGGACACAACAATAATGGTTAAGTGTCTTGCTTAAGGACACAATTGTCACAGCCGGAACTCAAACCCACACTCAGCTGATCAGAAAAACCAGAGCTTGAGTCTGGTATTCTTATCCACTCGGCAAGTACCGAGTATACAGTGCTTAATACACATCAGTGCAAGGACAAAAACCAAACTGTCTTCTTGTCAGAAATGAGAAAATAGAATTAGCTGTTGCAAACTGCTTACCAACCAAAAGGACCTGTGGTATAAATGCAAAAGATAGAAAGACTCTGCTAGGGTCGAAACGTCAGGCCACTAACTTGTTTTTTGCATTTGTTAGAAATGAAATGTCTCTGATTGATCCACACCAACTAACTGTGTCTGGGTAACGTTTGATTGCAGGAAGTGAAGTAGAAATAAAAACAAAGCCCCAGCCTGTTCCCATGGGTGATGTTTCCAGTTGGATGATAGAAGCAGATCAGTTGAGAAAAGAAATTGGCAAGGCCAAGAAAGACGCAGGTCAGAATCTTAACCTTTGTTTGTTTATTTTCTTTCTTATCATGGGGATTGTTTTTAGTGAAACGTTTTTTCAAAGGTGTCCAGCAATAACGGTATACTCATTAACTTTTGAATTATGAGACCCATTTATGTAGCACCTTCTAATGGTTTACAAGGTGCTGCAGCGCACTCAGCAGCCACTGCCAGAAAACACTGGAGCAAACCCCTTCTCTTAACAATAAGTGTAATTGGATTCTTTTACGTGCATTACACAACACTATGGCTTTATGTCCCATCCAAAGGACAAAGCGATTTTGGTTAAGTGTCTTGCTTAAGGACACAAGTGTCAATACCAGGATTCAAACCCACACGCTGCTGATAAGAAACACCGGAGCTTGAGTCCATGCAGTGCACTTGACTGCTCGGCCATGACACGCCACGCAATGTCGTGCAATATGATATACAAACAGTGGCATTCAAGCTCTCTAACCTAGGTTGATGAATCACATCAAGAAGGAAGAACAAATGGGATATTGTTGCCTCTTGCTGTTATATGATGGTTTTTCTGGGTTTTTTGTTTAATGTAGTTGGCTACCACAGAATGACCACTGAGGAAAGACAAGCTCGCCCAACCTCACCGGCAGAACGGCCAGAGAATCACCTGAATAAATACAAGATTCATATATACTATGACCCGGCACGCTACAATGGGGCAACTCACATACAAGCACAGTTAGTATTGATCCTATTATGGTGTCATAGCATAGTCTCCAAAGAATTGATTTACTGTGATATAGTTAATGTTGTGAGTATAGAACAGAGCAGAAAGGAATTACTAGACCTAGAAAAGACCCAGTTGGTGTGGAGCAGAAAGACTTATAAGACCTAGAAAAGCTTGGTCAGCTCAGAGCAGAAAAGACTTATGCTCCATTGTGCATGTAGGTCTCTTAAAGGCACTGGATACGTTTGGTAATTACACAAAATATATATTAGCATAAAAACTTACTTGGTAACAAGCAACGGAGAGCTGTTGATAGTATAAAACATTGTGAGAAACCACTCCCTCTGAAGTAACATAGTTTTTGAGAAAGAGGTAATTTCTCACTAAAATATTAAAAGACTTCAGGCCTGAAGCCCTTTTCAGGCATCTGAAAGCACATACATTTGTGCAACAAGGGTGTTTTTCCTTTCATTATTTTCTTGCAACTTCGATGACCAATTTAGCCCAAATTTCCACAGGTTTGTTATTTTATGCACATGTTGGGATACACCAAGTGAGAATACTGGTCTTTGATAATACCAAACGTGTCCAGTGCCTTTGAGTCCTTTCTGCTTACAGCCAACTGGGTCAGTCGATAATTTGTGTTTTAAACTTACAATGGGAAATCTTGTCATAATTCATAAAAACTTATGGTAGGATCAGAGCAACTGTACTGGTTGTGGTTGTCTATGAAGAAAACAAAATGAAACACAAGAGATTTTGATTGCAAGAAATTGAAGTGCTTCACCGTAAAATTTACCCTTTTTTTGTTTGTGACCAAATCAGACTGGAAGCGAAGGGATTCGTTGCAATTCTCCCTCCCAAGGCAGCCTTGAACAACTCCACACTGGACAAGGATATCATCGCATCCATCAAAACATGTGACTCTGTAGTGTGCTGTATGGGACCAGAGATCAGCACCAGCCAAGATGCTGGCGAAGTCTTGGATCTGGCCAAGGGATCTGGTAAACCTATCCTGCCCTGCATCCTGACCCATGTAGACTGGCCACCAGAGGGTGCTGCACAGGAGCATTTCAACATGCTCACACTGGACAAAATAGGTATGTTGAGCATGACATAAGTATTGGTTTCAGACCATTGCATGTTGGGGTGGAATATCCTGTTTTGCTGTTGTCCCTGATACAGATTGAATTCAGTCACATTTGTGTACAATCTGGCTGATTGGCCCCATGCACTGAAGTTACATGAGGTTGATGTCTGCCCCATGGTGTGCCTATATTCGGGAGACAAAATGCATGCCAAGATATGGAGCGTGCTACCTACATGTGCAGTGCCTAGCATGCACAACACACAGGGAAACTAACTCCCGAAATGGTGCAAGCGAGAACGTGTGATGACATTGGGGTGAACTGGGTTAACACCAGTTAGAAGTATGACGAAGATTGCATGTGTATTGGCCTATCATTATCACAAATCAAGTAAAATAATTACACTAAGGGCAACTATAGTTGTGTGTAATCTACTCTTTTGAAAAAAAACCCCACTTTACAAATGATTTTGTTTTTTCCCCTCAATGCGTGTAGAGATGACAGAAGATTTTGATTGGGGTGTGGAACAGATCGCCGAGAAGACTCAGAATCTAAAGGGCAAAGGTTACAATGGAAAGGTCATCAAGGTCGAGATGGGAGAAGGGGCCAAAAAGCTGTATACAGATGCTCAGGTGAGTTAAAGGCAGTTGCTGTCCTTTAATGTTAACATATCTCACCGACATAGTGCCATCAAAGAACCCCTCCAGACTTTACATTCCTGCTCCCAAACTTCAGTCTTTCTCATTCTAAGAAGCAATCACAGTTGGGGATGGTGCCTTCTCTGACACTGCACCTAGGATGTGAGATCATCTTCCTCAGAATGTCAAGATAGTCTCCTTCAATAACCATTTTCAAAACTGTTTGCTTAAATCCTACCTTTTTTCTTAAAGCTTCCTGTATGGCGCTTTGTTCAACGACTGTTGGATTGCCGCCTTATAGAAACTGATTGATAGAACAATATTTGATCTTCTATTTGGTCAGAATTCTGATAAATTGGATCTCCAGCAGAATTTCATCAATATGCACCTTATCCTTATTTGTCCTTCACTTTTCTAGAGCTGTGAAGGAGCGACTATGACAAATTTATTTGAAAACTTCTGTCTGTCAGCAGTTTATACTTGATAACTTTTTCAAGCAAGAATTTACATCTGTCATGCAAATTGGCAAGTTGTAACATTGACTACAGTATGGGAACAGAGCTGGTTCCTTGTCAATGCTAACTTGTTGAGTGGTTCAGACAACTGCCCTAGAGGGGCGGGGGGGGGGGGGGGTAGCGGAGGTGGTGAGAATTGATAAAAACACAACATCATCACCAAGTGTGAACAGATACTGTAAAAGAAATTAGAAGATTCATGAACAACTGTCGCACCTTGGCAAAAGTTTCAAACACTTAACTAGATATTGACCAATTTCTCTACAGAAAGGAAACCAGACAACCAACAAGGAGAGTGACCCAAATGCTCTCAAGAAAGCCGTCATAGATGCTGATCACAGGAAAGCTACCTCCTTTGGGAATACTCCATCTTCCAATAGTCCCCCCTCGGCATCAGGGACATCAGACAGGCCCCACAGTGTGACCCCTGGAGGAAGGACGGACCAGGTCTCATCTGGGCGACCGAGGTCGAAATCTGCTTCAGGTGGGGCACAGGGAGCGGCACGTCAAGCGTCCGGTGTACAGAAATCCAAAGCGTGTTTTATTTTGTGAGGTGTCTTTCCGGATTCTTAAAAAGGATTCTTTTTTTAAAGTGAAGAAGGTATTGTAGTGGAGGAGTGAACTGTACATTGAAATCCCTTGGCCTGAGAGAAATATATTTTTGAAGAAACTGGTCCTGGTGTCATGTCATCAGTGTTTATTTCTGGAGAATTTAGAGGTACGTATTGACCCCATTCACCTGACGTCATCATTACAATAATCTTGGTTTAGCCATTTTGGGAGTCATTGTCCCCGTGTGTTATAGACCTTTATCATGCTGCCTCCATCTAGGGCATTATCACTGTATCCAACAACAGTAAATAATGCTAGTATTCATTGCACACAAAAAAGAAGGAACCAGTTTGTTTGTTCTTCCAGCCTCAGTTTGGCTACAATGATTTGGAATGGAGATAAAGGTCTATACAGCGGAGTGTGCATTTTATGCGACACAGCATTTACATGTGTACAAATTGACTCCCAAAAGGGCCAGCGTGTCAGACTGTAGCCACGGGAGTGTCATTGGTGCAAGGGTTCAATACATGATAAATAAATATATCACATTCACATGAACATATTTATCACCACAAGATAAAAGAAAAAAGGCAATAAATAAAGCAACTTTCTGAACAGTTCAGATTTTGCTGAGTGATTAAAGATTCATCTGCTCTGACAATGTAAAGACACCTGGGCTCAATTTCATGGAGCTGCTTAAGCAGAAAAAGTAGCTTAGCACAAAAGCAATTATGTTTACCATATTTAGGTTACCAGCCAAAACAGTATGTCTTGTGTACCATTTGTGACTGGTATCCCACTCACTGTACCTTGGCAGAAATTTGTTAAGCAATATTTTCTGCTTGAGCAGCTCTATGAAATAGGGCACTGGTATTTGTTGTATAAAATTTACATAGATCTTAAGTGAGTTATGGAAAATGCTCCGAGACAAACAACATGGCGTTTCCCATCAGCATAATGTTGAAACTGTTGTATAGTTCTTGATGTCAACCGATCAAATGCAAAAATAAAGAGGCTTCCAGTTATAGATAGTACATGTGACAGGGTATTTTGGCTGGTAACCTTATTCCAGTAAGCAAGATTTTGTTGTGGTTAGCTACTTCTTCTGCTTAAGCAGCTCTATACATTTTTGATCGCGACAACGTCTGGAATTACAAACTCTATTTAATTGGTTTTGTTCTCCTGTTATCAGTTTTCCACTTAAAGGTTCTTAAAGTGTTTGGTCAGCCATACTCTGGAGTGCATAAGATTTTACCCCAATGTTGCCAATCGGATTTAAAAAGTGAGAAACATTCCCAAATGTTGTATGCATGATCTGTGTAATGGTTTTGTGGGAGAAGGAAGTGGTAAACATTCCAAGACTATAGAAGGCTCAAAATTACACTGTACGAAAACAATAATGGGAAGAAAATCATGATGTATATAAAATTGTTTTTGTGTAGAACTTTGTTTTGTATTCGCATCTATTGCGAACCACCCTTAACAGAAATAGATAGAATACAGAGAGTGAGTGGTGTCGCAAGACCTTAATCATCTTTGACTGTGAAAAAACAAACCATATTTAAATTACTGATTTATCTGTGACGAATGAATTTATATATATGATCATGAAAACAATTGACATAATTATTGTCAACACTGTTTGTTTAAGTGCAGTGTTTAGAGAAGTATTGCATTTGTTTTCTAATCTGTACTTAATGCTGATTGACTGCAAACTGTGCAATAGTATCATACATGTCTAGAAGTATTTCACTGCAAATCTTAAAATTTTTCTTAGATGTTATTTTGCGTTGTTCTTTCATTTAGTAATCCATGTAACGTTTCAGTTTGTATATACTTTGTATATACTTTGTATGCTAAATCTTTTATCAGCGATACAAATTGTGGTTTATTTTTTATCATCAAATGTATTTGTATATTTCACTGAATTTCATGCACTGTTTGCATCCCGCCTGTCAGGTCTAGGAATAGCGAGTTTACATCAAGAAGGAGACAACTGAAATGTGGTATAGGATACTTTGACGATGACTAGAGCAAGCTAGTCGAATTGTTGAGACCTATTAAGAACTCACTCCGCGGCAGTGCAGTTAATAACGAGAAGTCCCCCCGATCCACATAGCAAAAGTAGTAGTCCAGGCCGATTTCCTACCTCCCGCCCAGGTAGTAGTTAATAACCAGGACAGTTCTTTTCAGAACTGAGAAGTCTCCCGAATTCCGAATATTCTACTCCGCGGCAGTAGAATAAAAAGCAAGACAAGTTCTCAAAGAGCAAAATCTACCTAGCAATTAGATACACACATGGTGTTACCGCAAACCAAATATATATTGATACCTCACCATGCATTGCCTCAAATCCCATATAGGATACTTTGAAAAAGTAATAAATTTCCCCGAATCTTAAACTGTAGAGTCACATTGAGTTTTATCTTCTCTGGATTGTTTCACAGTATCTGGATTTTATGTTGTCTTCCAAATTCATGATTGTCAACAGTCCTAACTTGCATTAAAGGCACTGGACACGTTTTGTAATTGTCAAAGACCAGTATTCTCACTTGGTGTATCCCAACATATGCATAAAATAACAAGCCTGTGAAAATTTGGGCTCAATTGGTCATTGAAGTTGCAAGAAAATGATGAAAGAAGAAACACCCTTGTTGTACAAATTAGTGTGCTTTCAGATAGGAATAAAAGGCTTCTGGCCAGAAGTCTTTTATTATTTTAGTGAGAAATTACCCCTTTCTCAAAAACTACGTTACTTCAGAGGGAGTCGTTTCTCACAATGTTTTATACTATCAACAGCTCTCCGTTGCTCGTTACCGAGTAAGTTTTTATGCTAATATATATTTTGAGTAATTACCAAACGTGTATAGTGCCTTTAAACATGTATGGGTGTGCCATATGCTTTACCAAATTAAACATTGTACAATATTGCCAAAGTCTATTTCAATTCATGTACTCTAGACCAGCAAGTATTGGGTTTCTTTATTTTGATCCTAAATTTTTAAATCAAGTTGGTAACATTCTTTTCTAAAATTACATCATTTTGAATAGACCTTATGAGTTGACGTCATCCAGCTGCGGTCGTAGAGGTAAACCAATGATGAATTCACACAGATTTGTACGTGTGGTACACAGGACTGGCCAATGAACAATCTCCTTTTGACCTTTAGGCGAGGGCGCCCTACTCAAATGAAATCATACGCATTTAGGTCTATTGGAGATTTCAATAGCAGTATGCAATTGTTGGTCAATTACATCCAAATTATGGATGTCAATTTCTGAATCTATACGTTTGACATGAAAACACAGAAGGTCAACAAGGTGAAGATGGGTAACAATTTGGAATTCACAACAGTTTTCAACACTCATCCCCACTTCAACAAACAGCAAACTGATGGAATTGCTATCTAGTTGAGAATCAAAGCTTAGGTACATAGAAACAGAATGTATTAATGATATATTGTCAAATCAGATGTAGTTGTGCGATTACGCATAACTCTATATCAATAGATCTGTCTGTTGTTGACGACTGTCAATAAAACTCTCTGGTTTTCTTGTGAGGCCTTGTCCGAATTGGAGGCTACGGCTATGGCTCGGCTGGATCCCCACGAGGCTGCGGCTACGGCTGGAGCACTGCATCATCATGCATTGAAGTATAGGATGTCCTTAGCAACACCCTTTCAGTTGTAGCCATGAGTATACGGCCTAAGTTTGAAGCATGATTAAGGAGGTCTCGATGTGAACAAAAGTGCAGCTTTGTAAAATCAATTCAGCTTTTTTTCCCACCCAAGATTCTGTTTAACTTCAGAAATAAAATTGAGTACTGAGTTGGCTGCTGGGCATGCTCCAATTTATAAGAAATTTGAATGTTTATTTATTTCGCTTGCTCCTCAGGTCGTTTGATAAAATTTAAGCATTTATAGAACTATATATTAGCCTGTTCTTTTTTGGCAGTTATTCGTGTTGTATCATATATTGAACACATTGAAAATCATCAAGTAAACTAAAATAAGTAAACAGTTCATATCAGGTGATAGCCATAAATAGTCCAAATATTTTGTAAGTACTATGTTGCTCATAGCAGTGGAATGTAATAAATTTGGTCTGTACAAATGTCAATGAATGAATAAAAAGTAGTTATTTTTCCTTTTAAGGGTGTATTTTACATCAATTAAAGGGGGCAATTGTCATGATCATAGCAGGCCTGTGGCTGTACATGGAATTGTTCACTTTAAGCTACTAACGATTCGAACTGCCTCTAGCCATGCCATCGGGCTAGCTCGGTGGTCTAGTGGTAAGACATCTGCTCTAGCAATGCAAAGGTCGTGGGTTTGAATCCCACCCGAGGGGTTTGCCTGTGGATTTTTTTTTCACAGAATTCGGGTAAGTACCGAGTATACAGTGCTTATCACACGTCCGTGTAAGGGTAAAAACCAAATTATAAAACTCTAAGCCAGTTACTGCACATTCGCTAGCTGTCACATAACAACTGGCACTTCATTATATGGTGATGTGACGGGTGATGATCCTGATGACAGTCCCCCTTTATTTCATTATTACAATAATGACACATCATACATGTACAATTTGTTAATCAATCTTCTATTTTCAATGAATCTGTAAACAAAATTCTAAAAAAAGAAGAAGTAAAATACTGTCTGCTCGGCAATTTATGTGCATTCGTTTTGTTGATTAGCTGCATGATTCCAAATTGAAATCAAGCTTTCAGGAAGTCTTTCCTTGCAAAGAAAAGTATTTCGGACTAAATTATTTTCCAGGTCTTTTGGTATTCGCTGTCACTGCCTGTCGAAGTCAGGCCCACTTCCTTATAGACCTTTCTATTGTTGATAAACAAACCGCCTTGGTTGGCATAGATGCATAGATATTAGCCGGATATTAGCATAACATTCAATCGTGTTAACAGATATTGCGACAAATTCACCAATTCTGCAAACTTTCAATTTAAACAAATTCATCCCATGAATTCATCCAACAAATTCAACAGTTTTTGAATATTTGTGTATTATCCGTTATTCAAACTGGCCATCTGTTTTTGCTTTGCACTTATGGTTTCCCATAGTTTTCGAACCTTGGTTGGCAAAAACTTGGGCTGTGACATATGATGTCACAAGCTCAAACAGCGCCCTCATTGATGTCAATGGAAGACCTATCATTGGTTGAGATTTGTGTCCGACACATGCACATTTCCATCAAACATTGAATGCAAAGTGTCTTTATAGTTATGACATAGTTAACAAGTAGCACAAAATTAAATTTCCATGTCAATGTTATCATATTTCAGTCAAGACGGTTTGATTTTTTCATTAAAGTAGGCCTTTTCAGACCACAATCAGCAGCTCAAAGACATTCAATGTTTTTGAAACATTTTTTTAATCTGGCTTCCCGCATGACCTGGGGTATCTCAGGCAGGGCGCCGGGTGAGTGATGGTTCATGTGAGAGTACGTGACCTCTGAATCAAGACGAACCAAGATTAATCAAGATTAATTCAAGTAAAATATATCTGATTAAAAAAACCCACCAACATTTATTTGTTATTCACTACAAATCATGTGTCAACCCACTATAAAGAAAATGAATTCTTCATCAGACTCACACCAAAATATCATTCAAAGAAATACACAAATATTTTAGGCAGAACAGTCACTTTTTATTTCGATTTGTAATCAATACAGTATATCACACTGCAGGGGACATTGCCAAATGCAAAGCAACTTATGTATCATCATCATTGTTGCCAACAAACACGCCATATTTAATTCATAAAAAAAAAGAAAAAAAGTCGTAAACCAGTGCTATCCTTTATCATCTATCAAAAGCTTACGTACCTTCAAACAATCTCGGTAAATTATAAAATAACTCTGATAATCGTCAACGAAAAAACTTACAGTCTCTTTGATTTTTATAATCTTTTTAAATAATTATACAATCATATCTTCACTTATTGATAAGGTTTTACTTCATACTAAAACAACGCATGAATACGTACTAATCTCAAATCTCAAAATAGCAATAATTACACTGTCCACGGATGGAGAGTGGTCATTATGACATAGTCTACAGTTTACCTTTCTAAGCTTAAACCGAAATGAAAGAACAGGAAATATACTACAGAAGGAAGCATTAATTGTGTAAAAGGCATTCGCATACAGCTAGTAATGGTAATGGCATGCTCTCCTATTTGCTTAATTTGTTTTCAGTTTTACAAACATTTGTGCGCATGAGACGTTTCAGTTGTATTTCTGTGCAACTAGTAAGCCAGGACCTAATCTAACAAAGCTGCTTAAGCAAAAAATATCGCTTAACAAATTTCTGCTGGGGAAAAACAAGCTCGAAACCGGCAACTCAATGTCATACAACTGTTCACCGATAAGGAAGTTTATATGCTTACTCAAGCAGAAAAGTATGCTTGATCAAAAGTGTATTTCATAAACAGAGACGATTTGACAGAGTGTGTGCGCATTCACAATGGATTTGCATAGTTGCGCCACTCATCTGCCCATAAGCTTGCATGCCTTTTGCTTTTTTTATGGTTAGCAACGTTTATACTGTGCTAAGTGTTGCTTTGAAAATGTCTGCTTACAGATTTTTATGAAATTGTGCCACGGTATGTTGGCTTGTAGCCTTTTTTATTTTGGTAAGCAACATTGGTTTTGTGCCTGGCAACATATTTTGTGCTTAAGCAGCTCCATGAAGTCGGACCCCAATACATCTCAGTATTGATGACGCCACAGTTGGTGTACCGCTTTGAAGAATGGGAAACCATTGTGTCTCTACTGTTCGAAATGCAGGAACCAGTTACAGCACTTAAAACCATGACATCATCAGTACTTGGGTCTACTGCTAGCTGCGCCTAACATTCCCGCCAATTGACCCTACTACTAGCAACCCTTTGGTTTACAGGAATGTTTGGATCCCTTCAAAAATTAGCCCTTTTTGAAAGGCAACAGAAAGATAGCCATGTAGAATGCAGCTCCTCACAACAATTTGTTGATCTCTACCTAAGAAGATACATCCATACTTCCAACTGCTCAACCATTTTTAAGGATATGTTAATCCCTCGTGAATATCCAGTTATTCATTTGACATCTTTATTTACAAGTTCTTTTAGTTTTGTAAACTACTTATCTCGAGGAGAGAAACTAGCAAGAAAACAGGCAGAAAGAAAAGTTTTTGTAGAAAAAGACAACCGTTAGTCGAATGAAATAAAAAAAAAAATCCCATCTATATCAAATCAAGTGAAGTTGAAGGCTGAATCCAAAAATCAGGAAGAAAGCACACTAACGGTTCCATCAATTTGCACTTTAAGAAAGGTTTTTGTACAATAATCAGGCCTTAATTGCTCACCAGGAAACACAAAACTAAGAACAATCTTAATTGTCTGATTAACAGCAAAACTTGAAAATTAAACTGCATTAGATGGCAGGCAAGATCTACTCAGGGTCAAGTCAACACAGAGAGTAATGATATAGTTTCACCAGTCTTGTAAGACTAATGTCTCTACACGTCTTACGTGGGCATTGGTGAATCCAGGGATGGGGGAGGGATGGTGAGATGATAACCCCTTCAGTACCATGGATCCACCCTCTAGACAAAAAAATTAAAATAAAATAAAAAATATCCCTTAAATTAGATGCATTTGTCTTACAACTAAAAGACACAATATCAACCACCCTGGAAACCCTTATAATTCACAACAATGTCACACATCTAGAGGACAAGACAAAACAGTATTTTTTTTACACTTTAAAGTTAACTTTTTCATTTTTTTTGTTATACTGCACATAGATTAGAAACAGCCAGCCTAGCTGCCTGCGAGTAAATAGCAATGTTACATGCAAAATATTAACATTCAGCAAAATCGAAAGAGTTTTAAAATTGATGAAGTCAACCTATCGAGAGAATACACTACAAACTCAGTCAAATAGTGACAATCTCTTGCACTAAACTGCAGCAGAATTTCTCTGGCCTACCATTCTACATATTTTTTTGCTAAAAAACGTATACAAAAAAGGAAGAAACCCCCCCCTTTTTTTGGTTCAGTATAAAGAAAAAGGAATGCCCATTGTAAAAAACAGAAACTTCACTCTGGAGAGGTAATGTTCTCAAGACTGTTAACTACAGATTCCTAAATTGATACCCTTTTTAATATAATCAAATCCAAATCTGATGAATATTCATTTAACATAATGATTGACAGATGAAATGTAGGTATACACATAGATTCACACGACACTGGCTGTACATTTAACGTAGTATCTTACCAATCACTTTTATGTTTAAGATTCGAATGAACAACAGTGACAAGGTACAAAATACAGGCAACAATACTCATTCACTTTAATTTACTTTGTTTTCTTCAAAACTTATGGTTTTTTTTGTTCCAATGATTATTTGTAAGAAAAAAACACCTGCAAAACAGCTCACAGGCACAATGCACAATTTTGCTGTCATACTGCAGTCAGAATAACTAACTTTTAACAATAGTCAATCCACGCGGCGGCCATCTTGAAAAGCTGTTTTGAGCTTCGTCCGCCATTTTCTGCTGGAATGCACACAACTTCACAAGTCAATGCCAGCACTGGAGAAGCAGTTAATATCATGGCAAGAATTGAGTCTGGTGCCTGCAACTCAAAGCTTTGTTATTGTCATAATCATGATTAAGCCTTCAGGGAATACAACAAAGATGGCCGCCATACAGATCCACTTCTTAACCCTTTCAGCCCCAAGTTCTTTTGACATAAACAACTGCTGGAGCCCACGTTCTTTGACCACTCAAGCGTGAAGCACACTTCCTGACACAACAGGAAGCTGGTGTTCAAAGTTTGACTTTACAAACTCTGTTATTACCTTGAAGATTTTATTTAAGAGCATAAGGGGTAATACAAATTGTCTTACTTATTGAATTTCCTTTCATATAATTCAAAAATCATTGAAATCAGCCACAAAATGTCCAAGTTCTTGGTCTTTGCTTCCTCAGTGTGTTCTGAAAACCCAAACACTTTTTTGCACACTTTTTTGGTATTTCGGATCTTTCTACTCTAATTTGAAGCGGTTGCAAAATAACAACCCTATCTTATTTTACCGTCATTGGAAAGATCCGATCTTTCTCTTTCCAATGATGGTAAGCTTGGGTATGGAGGGTGAACATGGACAAAACTACAGCTTTTTAACAAATGGCCTTTGTGCCCAGGCTTGAGTGCTTTGTTGTGTGTTGTCTTGGGCGACTATAGTCGCCTTTGGGGCTGAAGCAGGGTATAGTGCACAGTCGACTATAGTCGCCCTTGGGGCTGAAAGGGTTAATGAGCAACATCCCTTCATCATACCACTGGACTTAATATCATAATGATATCATTAGTCAAATAATACATCAGTGACACTGATTGTTTCTCCCTTGCATTAATTAACTGAGATAGATTTAGCACTAGCATACAATTTTTTTGTTACTCACTTTTGTTTTTTACAGTTTTACATAAATTTTATCCTAATTTCAAGTTAAATGCACGCACACTCAGTGTCTTTTAGCATTATTAATATTCACAGATTGTCAAGACAAGTTCCGACATGAATTCATATTTAACAACTTCTGAATAATCATAATATGTTAAGACAGCTGTAACAAAGCCTAGAGTAAACCGGGATGAGCTTCTAGTGTTGGAATACAACGAGAGAAGCTTTTTATGAACGATCTCTAATATGTGCACAGTCATCGTTACAGACACATATGGCAGTATTAATTAACATGGAACAAGAGCAGAGTCAGAGGGAATTAGTTCTGTCAAATATTCTTCTTTGTAATGAAATCTTTTTCAGACCTCACAAATAACTGATACTGTAGAGCAGTTCTAAAAAACCCAAACCAATACCCAAACCTAATAACAACATAATTTCCTTTGTTTGTTTTTTGGTTTTTTGCATGTTTCCAGTGAAAGTTTGATCCAAATGATTTCGCCACTTTGATTGTTAGCACAGAATGAGTGCATAATGACCATGGGGACAAAGGCAGGCCACAATGTTGCCCTGGTCTTGGCCTTGGTACTCCTTCAAAAGTTTCAGATAGACTTTAAGACTTTCCACTGGAAGTACCATTTGCTAACTGGAATTGGCATTGCCCTCTCAAAGATGAGATTCCAGGCCTTCAAAGATGTTATTCTTCTCCAAAGGCCAGCATATTTATTAATTCTTCCTTTTTTCCCCCAATTGTGCATAAACATTGTTACTTGTTCATGTCTGTACATGTATAAAGCTGTACAGCTTGCAGCTTACTTGCACAGAAACACAGATTGAAGTGATTAGATTAAGAAATATCTACCCATAATTTGAATGACCAAACATCAACAACATCATCAGTTATTTGTGAGCGGAGTGCGCTCTATGCAATCACTATTGTAGTCCAATCCTCTATATACACAAACAGAGCATATCAATTCTGCTTATTACTTATTATTATTATTATAACATTTATCAGTGAATCCAATTTCATTATTTTCCATGGAGTATTTGCACTTTAAGAGTAATGGCGGCATGACACAATCACAATGCAACTGCAATCCAGACATTCCCCCTCCAAATTTGTTAAAAACATCCATCTGTAGGTAGCTCGATTATTTCCTGTGAATTTTATTCACCAAAGCAGAGTGACTTCAGACTGACCATTTGAGCATTCTCAACGCTATAGCTCGTCCTTTAGCAAGAAAGATTTAATTTAATGCTGTAAGTTTTGTTACATTTTTCTTATCCATACTGACTGCTGTATTGTACTAACCATACCTTTATCAAAATCAACGTAACACTAAAATGCCTCTGACTTATTTAGGAGCAGACAATTTGACTTGGGCCCCTGCCTTGAAACAGTGAGAAGTGGAGATCTACAGGTGTACAGCAACAATACCCCCGTTGTTAAATCGCAGTGCATGAACGTTGATAAAGAGTCAAGCCTGGGGTACCCCCCCTCCTCCTCGTCTGAAGAAGATTGCTCTACTCCTCTTTCTTCTTCAACCACGGGATCTTGGTCTTGATGCTGCGGGGGGAAGGAGGAGAAAGTAAAAGAGAGAGAAAAAATGCATTCCACAAAAACGTTTGTACAATTTGTTTTCTTCAGTTTTCTATGGCACTATGGTGTTGATTTATTCATTTTTTTACTACAAGTGCCAAGTTGGTCAAAATTTGTTTAGTGTTTTTGTCAGTTCAGTTTTGGTATGTTTTATTATCTTTGACTGTTGCATTTTTTTCTATTTGTATTTTTGTTAAAGCTTTTGTATGTTAACGACTGGGAAAACACTTTTCAAGATTCTTGATGAATAAATAAGTATAATCTAATCTAATCTAAAAATTTCTGTTTGAGCACAGCTCAGGGGACATCAATGGGTAGTTACAAAACAAAATCTGTCTACTTAAGAAAGCTTTTGAATCGTCTCTTTGATTTAAGTATATCATTCTACTGGATGAGGAATGGAACATGACAGCTAAGTGGGGTCTTTAGCTTTTACAGCTTTTACAGTACACAAAGGCACTGACCGAGACTCATTTCCACTTCATTAAGAAACTGTTGTCTTATTTTCAGATGACGACACTATTTCATTGCTCACCATGTTAGAATACCTACATGTGCACGCCACGCACACACGCTACTAAAACTGCGGAAACATGTGCTTTAAAGGCAACACTGAACAGCACTACGCGCATACGTATCCTACATGCATCTTCATCATGGCGACCTCCCATGTTGCGCTTGAAAAAGGATGTCAGCACGAATGCTCTATACTTACGTAGTCATGACCATGTTGATCTGGGTTTGTGCCTTACCAACAACGTCATCTATCTGCACCTAGACACAACACAATAACATTTGAAAGTGTCAGAACAATCGCAATTTTACATTTAAATATATGTTTCCATGGTGAATGTCTCGGAATATAGTTCATGCATTTGATACGATAATAATGTTTAGTGCTATTACAATGTTAACATTTAAACTATCAAAGCCTACTGTTCAGAATAAAAACATCTGTTATTCAAAAAGTTATTCAAAAAGTACAATGACCTCCTTCCAAGAAAAACATGTACATGTGATTATAAAATACGTATCATTCAAAGACAACAATAGCATGCAATCATAGGAAATAAATATGTACACGTGATGATAATCTATCTCAGAACCGAATAACAGATACATGACTGCATTTATTTCTTCTCTCAAAATTAACATTTGGCACTCAAATATGTGGCATTGTGTACACCATCCCTCCTTATTGAGTCGTCAGTGTTTTCTGGGAATCTAAGAGATTAATTTGATTTCAAGAGGGAAGAATATTAGAGTATAGGAACATTTGACTCCCTCTGCCAAATATAGCTCATGGTATAACATTTTACACTGGGCCTTGCATTACACATTGCATTGACCTTTTTAAGTATGGTGGACACATTATGAGGGCGCTGTTCGGTTTATGTAAATCTGTCTGTATACACCCAAACTGAACAGTGCACTTATACAGTGTCCACTTTATCTCAAAAAGGCTATATCTTTAACAGTTAATCATCTTCACTGTCAATGAATGCCACTTATCATGCTGTTGCCATTGGTGGTCATATCCCCTGTGTGCTACAATACTGATGAACACTGATACTCAACTAGGGTGCCCGACTCATTTCCTTGTCTTGCTTTGCCTTGATTACATTGATTTTAATGGAAATAGAGCATCAATATTGATGTGTTTGGCTGAACTATGACCCTCCACCAAGCAGAATGCATCATGCAGCTACTATATCAGCCATTTTGTAGGTCACTGTCGGCCTTTATACAAATATTTGATGGTTCTAATAATTTTTACAAGTATCCACAGTCAACGCACACTAATGAAGTTTTGAACCCCAAAACAATACACCAATAAGTTGGAATATACAAAAAAATCTTACTCTTAGAGCAATCCCAGCAATTATTAACAATTTCAACCAGGGATTATTATGCGTTTAACCCAAACTCAAAGGTCAATAATCTTACCTGATATTTTTCATACACAATGGGCAGTACGAACAGGTCAATCCAGCCTAAATAAAAAAGAAAAAGAAAACAAAGACAGAATTAAAACGAGTTAACCAACTAGTGCCATAAATATTGATTCTCAAAAAGGCTGAAAACATATTAATTTCCAGAAACTAATCTGTCTTTGTTGAAACTGGTTACTACCCACAATTCCAAGCAATGACCGTTGCTTATGACAAGCTCCTCAATAAATGGAGTAAGTAAAAACAAAAACACACATATAATTGTTAAATTTGGTTAGCACTGCTTCTTTGATTTGACAGGCCTACTATATCTAAATGCGAACAATTGGTTTCAGAATTCACATACTGAGTCTTTGTACATGTACAAAGGGATGTACAACATGTATTTTAAGTGCAATAAACATCACATTCAGGGATTTTGTCCAGAAATTATGCATAGTACAATATTTAGACTGAAGGTGTCTTATGCACACTGAATGCTGATATTGAGCAGCAAATGGTGAAGCATTTTGCTACACTATGCAAGGAAAATTGTTTAGTGCATGTACAACATG
This sequence comes from Leptasterias polaris, assembly GCA_037783415.1. Classification (NCBI taxonomy): domain Eukaryota; kingdom Metazoa; phylum Echinodermata; class Asteroidea; order Forcipulatida; family Asteriidae; genus Leptasterias; species Leptasterias polaris. Next base: position 5,153,421 of record JAZGTN010000045.1, read on the forward strand.
TGTGTACATGACCCAAACACATACATGTCAAACAAACATAACTGTTTAATTATAAACATATCATATTGTCAGGACTATAAGGTCATTAGTGCAGTGTGTATGGATTTCATAAAGGAGTTTATTGATCAAATTTATACCCAATTTGCACTAATTGCTCTTTTGATTATTTCGGATATGAAGTAGCAATTAATGTAAGGACCTTTAATCAAGCACTGAGCCAACCTCATTATCATCATCAGTGTCATGAAAAGTGCAGTCTCAGATAAATTAATTACATGTAGTTCATGTCAGGATTTCTGGTACCAAACACATAAATCGTTTAATTTTTTAAAACTTTTGTAGTTTTTAAACAATGTAAACACATCAATTTTAGTCTTTTTAACTTATGTCGTGTAATTTTTGAGTTGTTAATAAATCTAAATGAATGAATGAATGAATAAAGCTGGCTCTTAAACAAATATTACCGGACAAATTTATTTTCAGAGACAATAAAAGCAGGGGACCAGTCACAAGTGGTCACATCACATAGCAATTTAGATGGTAATCTATTTTTTGCAAACTCAAAGTTTTCCACGCTTAGCAAGTTTGTGGGCTTTGACCTGAAAACTCCTTTCCTAAATTTAATTTGTAGAAAGATCGAGTATCATTTTCTCTGCTGTCTGATTTGGCACAGCTGGTCACAGATCGTGTACCAGTGACTTTAATTGGGTCACGTAGTGAGATCTGATGACATGAGCTTACCGAGCATGACCAGGGTGAGTCCATTGAACCAAGCCCCTACGTAGGTGAACAGCCACAGGATGACGGCAAACTGAAAACCAGAAATACAAAGTGATGCATTCATTATAAGAGACTTAACAGTCAGGTTAAACAAGAAAAAGACAAGTGAAGCATATACAATTGAAGAAAAACAATTTACAATTTATAATAAAATTAAATAAAAAGTAGTAAACCACTGTAAGGGTTTCTTCAACCAAATTTTTGTTAAAAACAAATTTACATACAAATATAGAATAAGAAACAAATCACAAATAAGTTAAAAGAGGAAACAAAGGTATTGTGAGGGGAGAGGTTACCAGCACATACACGATACACCCTTGGCCAAAAACATTAAGCATCTGGCCCAAAAATGAAATGAAATAACAGGCCTTCATTTTAATAAATCTGAGGAGAGCTGTAAATTGCTCTCCTTAAATCAAGAAAGTGAATTAAGGAGAGCGATTTGAATTTACTGCGCATGTGCATGAGAATAGGCGATGACAACAAATCCGGAAAAATCTAACGCTAAAATTTTTGTCCGGATTTTGGGCAAGGCCCGAATTTGTGGTGTCCGGAATTTGGGCAAGTTGACTCGTGCGTCAGCGCCGCACTCTGTGAACCCCTCGGACGTTATTGGGACCATAGATGGGACCGGGGACGAGTAAATAGGAGGAAAATACTTTTACAAAAGATGAAATCAGACGTATAGTGTCTAAAAAAAACAAAAAAATACAATCATAATGATCTTCCGAAATAATCCACGAAAATATGAACGGAGCAGTCATGACATTTTCAATGGTTTTTGTTAAAAGAAATTTTGATGTTTGGGGTCTTTACCTGTGTTAGTGAATCATTGGGTTAAGTGTTGCCTTTTGGACATTGAAAATTGTTCTTGAAACACATCCTCGAAGATCGCAAACCAAATCATTTTGGAAAAATAATGTAATTGTAAGACGTCAACTCAAATGTCGTCGACGATCCCCTCACACGGACGTGTGTGACGCACACTCATTGCATGAATTATCTCGAAGTTTCTTCGAGGTCATAGTTCAATGCGTAAAAATATCTCCAGCCGTAAAACACATTAAACGAATCGAAGAACTGGCTCTTTTGCCTATGAACGCGGGTAGTGACGACTGGTGAAAAAAGTCTAACGATTCGCGGGCATCCACACAACACACCGTGCGTTGTTGTCAGTAGACTTTTCAATGTCTCCACACATGTTCCTTTGCTGCAGCAGTAAACATACATGTACATGTACTACGGTCAAACTGTACCGTGAATGAAGCGGGGAATGAGAGAAGTCTACACATATCAATAGATCTAGCTGCATACAATACACGACGCACATGGAAGAAATAAATCACCGCATGGTGGTCCGGCCGCCGCCGGGCCGCAATTTATTTACGAACGGTGAAATAAAGGTAAAATTAACGGGGGGGAAAAAGAAAAAGCGTGCACTCTTTAGATGTTGCCACTGCCAACTCCGAGATTCAAGCGGCTTATTTTAATCAACAACTAGGGTTTTGAAAAAACATACTCTTGTTAAATTTGTAAGGAGCGCTTTTTTTTGCTCTCCTTGGAAAACATTAAGGAGCGCGGAGGAGCGCGAGCGCGATCGCGCTCCTTTAAAATTATGGTCTGAAATAAGAAATATAGAACTTAAAAAGTAATATTATAAAAACATGTAGACACACAAAACAATAGCAGTAAGAGGTTACCAGCACATAATTTTTAGTCCCAAATGTAGTAACTTTGGGTTTTGGTTTGGTTTTATTTAACTATTGAAAAACTCATACTACAATCATTCTCACCCAAGCTATTCGACATTAAACAATCAACATCAAAAGGCTCCAGCTTTATTTAATTTGTGTCATCTCCATACAAGATGAATCATGGATGACACTAGCAGTGATTGATCCTTCTGTGATGATTATTTCTACCACTATTTGACGTACCTTGATGGAGTCCACAAAGTCCTCAACCAGCAGGAGGTGCCTGAGGCAGCCGCTATGGGCATTGACCTTCTCAATCACCTTGTCAGTGTACTTCTCTACCTGTTCCTTTGACAATGTTATGTCGCAATTGAGGTGGGCCCTGCAATGGAAACACATACACACAAAAATACAAACTCATTATCAGCGGATAGTTACCACTAGTTTTACAAACCACACCAGAAAGTTAGACCACTAAGTGAGAATGTAAACTGACGCTAACGAGCATACATCTCTGGTTAAAGACCCCTTGCATAGGACGTCACAAAACCCAAACAGCGCCCTCACTGAGGTCAATAAAGACCTATGATTGGCTCAGCGTTGTGCATGGTGGTACACGCATGCATGTTTCCATTATTTGACCTCACTCAGCGATGGCGGCAAATGCAAGGGGGCTATTACATCTTCAAGAAATTTTGTCAATTTTCACAGAGTTCTATGGACACAAATCAGCTGGGCACTGGGTTATCAGCCAGAAATTTGATGTAAAGACCCAGTGCATAGGCTACCATCTTTGATGTCAAACAACGGGAACATTCACAATTGTACCCCCCACGCACAACTCTCTTCTTTTGACCCTAGTGAGGGTGCTGTTTGAGTTTATTACCTGTACGTCCTGTGCAAGAGGTCTATTATGTATTGTTTGTAACTGGTTCCCTACTCAGAACAAACAGGTTACCAATCATGATGAGCATTATCTTTGCCAACTTACTTGAATGGATTTCCTTCTCCAGTCTTCTGTACAGCCTGCATGACCGTCTTGTAGATCCGGAAACTGATCGTAACCGTCATGACCGCCAGGAGAAAATATGCCACCACGCTGATGAAGGAGCAGAGGCTAAGAGCAAGCAGCACCAGGAAGACGCTGCCGAATACAACCCCCGACTTCTTGGGATCTCTCCAGTAAACCAGCTCCACCACTGAAAATAAGCACAGTTGCAGGGTTAGCAATGGATTCTGTCTGCATTCTGTCTCTCTTACATGATTCTTCTTCTTCTTATTAAAAAAATATATATAGATAGGTTGCAATATGACGTAAATCAGCCATCTTTACGGGCAATTTGGAACACACAGTCATGCGTTACGCGTGAGAACGGCGTGCAGCACGCGCACATTTCACCAAACTCATTGCGTGATTGGTTAGTAAACGACGCGGCTGCGTTAATAATTAGAGCGCTTGACGCGCATGCATGCCAAAATGCAATTTGCCCGTAAATATGGCGTCTACTGGGAACTATCTATATTGGAAAGAAATTGCCCTGAACGTGACTTAGCTAGACTTGACATAATGTTTCTACTCTGGGCGTACTCTGGGCGTTATTGTTATTGTACACCATGTACTTCATGTAATTTCACAACCACACAATGAAAACTAGACCCCTTGCATTGGTCGCCATCGCTGAGGTCAGACAATAGAAATGTGCACGCGCCACATACAACTATCAGCCAATGATAGGTCTTCTTTGACCTCAGTGAGGGCGCTGTTTGGGTCTTGTGACGTCTTATGCAAGGGGTCTATTTACACATGTACGCAATACATGAAGTGTCATTATCTACATGTAAGTGCAACAAGGTTTATTCTATTCCTGCAAGTGCACTATCTAGCAGTTAAATGCTGCAATGAACACACCATGCTGTACATGATGTATCCACAGATATGAAAAGAGTATGAATAATGGTGAGAATGTTGTGTTCATACACATGGACATACATGTACACGTGGTTGCATATACATGTATATGTATTTAAATAACATTACAGGACAAGAAAATGTGGGAAAATTTGTTCTAGAAATTGAGACCAATCCTGTATAAAATCAGGCATGACCTGACAATGTACGGTACTGGTGAACTTCAGTTAACGTTCTGCCTCTTGTGCACAAAAACGGGTTCCAACAATCTCAAATCAACTCTTACTTTCCTACTTTAAGGTTTTGATTAAATGTGAAACTTTAAATTCTGATAGGCATAATTTATTAGATGCAAGTATTGAACTGGCCCTTCACACTGTTAATATCTAGACAGAATGTGATGCGGGAGCCAATTGGGGGGGGGGGAGAGCACTCAAGAGATTGATTCATATTAGTAATGGTGTCTCGGAGCGAGGTAGCCCCAAGATGATCCCAAATAACGCTGTACGCTGCTGTTCCATTCATGTAACTCATTATCAAACTGAGTGAGCAACCTTGAAGGTTACCATTTCACAGGCATTGCAAAGTTGCATAAGAGTGCCAGATTCAGAGGTGTCCATTGTCTGGCTAATCCTAGTGCCACCAGGGCCCCATTTCATAGAGCTTCATAAAGCACAACAACATTTCGCTTACCAGAATAAGGTTACTGGCTAAAATACCATTTTACTTAAATATACCACATGTAACTAGTATGCTGCTTTATTTTGCTTAGAGGGAAAAAATCTTAAGCAATACTTTCTTCTTAAGCAGTTCTATGAAATTGGGCCCTGTACATATTTACAGACCACACCACCCTTGGGTACAATCTACAAAATAGACCCCTTGCATAACGCGAAACGCTACACGGACGCTGAGGTCGCACGCACGATTTTACGCACAAAGAACACCTATCGTCCAATGATCTGCCTCCTTTGGCCTTAGTGAGGGCGCTTTTTGGCCTCAGTGAGGGCGCTTTTTAAGAGTTTGACGTCATATGCAAGGGGTCTACTCTATGGACATGGTGCCGTTCAAAACAAAAGACATATTGGAAGCAAAACTAACAACTTGTGTGCAATTGATACCACAACAAAAAAACAAATCATTATAACAAGCATGTACAAATAAATATTACTATTATGTCAGTCCAACAATTGTCACAAAATTAGCATTTTACAAAACAGCGGAGAGTATTCACATCAAAGTCAAGAAATATTTCATACTGGAACACACACAAACAAAGTACCTACAAATATTATAACATGGAGATAATAAAAGTGTTAAAGAGAAAAAGAAAAAAAAAAATTAACAGATAAAATGGATACAGTTAAATTGAATTAGACCGTATGCACATGACCTCATTTGAGTAGGGCGCCCTCGCCTAGAGGTCAAAATGAGATTGTTCATTGGCCCATTCTAGTGTGCCACGCGTACATAGATGCGCATTTCCATTGTTAATCATTGGTTTACCTCTAAGATGGTGGCTGGATGACGTCAATGCATAAGGTCTATACGGATAATTTAACACAATTTTGTTGGCACGCCAATAACAAGCTTTTAAAATATCTAGTACAATAAAATATGAACAAGTCTATAACTTAAGGTACCTCAAAAATTGTTTTTAATAATTCAAACACACAAGAAAATAAATATAGGATGGGACTTAGGCCATTTATTCTTGAATACTTGGATTACGGATTTCTAAGCTACAAATATGAGCGGGGACCGGGGGGTAAAAAAAAAAAAAAAAAAAAAAAAAAAGGTGGCCGGGATTACGGATTTTCCAGCTCACAAAATCGGGCGGGCGGAAAAAAAAACACGAAAAAAACGAAAAAAAGAAGGCACGCGGGCGGCTTCTAAAACGAATGTAAACTATAGACCTTCATGTAAATATAAGGCCTTGCTCTAACTTTTTCACTTGACTAAACCGCCAGGCTTGTCAACATAACAGTACGTTTCTAGCTCGCACAATTTTTCACTAGCCGGAAATTCGAGACCAAAATTCTGAGCGCAATCAACCCGCAAAAAAAACCCCCAAAATACAACAAAACAAAACTAAAATAGAAAGAGAAAATCTTACATTATACAGTTAAATACTCTATCCTAAAGTGGTCATTTTTGTAGAATGAAGCCGGAACGTTCTGTATTTTTGTAGAACAAGCTAAAATTTCCACGGAAGTGTGCTCTGTTTTGACCATGCTGCCGACGGAATGTGCGTGAGTACCAGCAACAACAATGCTGTTTAGATAGGTTAAGCGCACACCAGCGAATAATGTTATTGCAATGTCGGGGAATAACCGCTTTTGCTGAGCATGCGCAGATAGGTTAATTATTTGACAAATTTGTTCAAGGCGTTTGTAACTGGTTTTTGTATGCTACAGCGCAATTTCATTAATAGAGAGGGCGATTGCTTTCGCTCTATCGCATTGTTGTGAAACGCCCGCTAGCGTTAAAATTTTCTTACATTTATTGTTGCACGAACAGTAACGAAATAGCGAAGACTACAAGCCTGTAAATTGGAAAAGATTATGCTTGTGTGTGTCACACGCGGGATCGTGCGTTGTGTACATTGTGATCGCAATGTGGTCAGCGTTTCGCGGCACTTTTCGAGTGGATTTTTTTAATTTGGTGTGTACCAATGGACAAGGTGTGCATAAATAAGATGTGAAATGCCCTTTGGATTTATTTTATTTTTATTTTTTTTTTCAACACAAAATTGAATTTTTTGGGCGGGGATTTTTTTAATTTTTTTCCAAAACACGATTTTTTCGGGCGGCGATTCCGTAATCCAAGTAATCAAAAAAAAATGGCCTTAACAGTTAAGGTATTACAGGATTGGTAAGGATAAATAAAATCATTGTTTAACTTTAGTCTGAAAGCTTATTGATTATGAAGTTCATACTAGAACAATTTTTTTCTGTGAAATATTTCCCTCTGAAATGCAGTCATATTTCAGAATAACTGTATCTGAAAACCTTAAAAATGGCAACAGCTAATTTTGGTTGTTAAAAACCAAAGTTAAGGACAATGTGTGTTTACATGCTGAAAATTTTGCATAGTTTTCCACACTATTTTCTCCTGACTCGCACAGAGGATTAAGCCCAATTTTTCATAAATTTGTTATTTCACGTATATGGGTTGATCACACAAAATATGAACACTGTCTGCGACTATTTCATCAGCTCCACCAATCCTGTATAACACCTTTAAGTATCAAAAGGATGTACACACAATATTAACCTCAAGGCAATTGACATCGAGGAAAACTTGATCTTGTTTTGAAAACAGATGTATATGTGTGTTAATCATCAAACCACAGATTGGTAACCAGTGAGCAATTGCTGCTCGATATGGGGCAGAGGGAGGCCCCCCCTCTATTGTGTCTTCATTGTGTTCTGGGAATCTCAGGAATTCTTTTGAGAATTTTAGGGGGGGTGCTTCTGTATACAAGAGGGAAGAGTGTGTTAGGGTTAGGGTTAGTTTGGGGGGGCCTCCCTCTGCCCCATATCGGGCATGGTATACCAGTGAGGTTTCATGGGATTCTAACACTATATAAGTATATGCATAGTGTTGCCCAGAGGGGTGTCTGGGTGTCTTTTGGACACCCTGTTTTAAATTTGGACACCCTGTTTCATCTGTCATTTACATGTAAATGTATTGTAAGTGAACAATTTGGACACCCAGTTTTTAAATTTCCAGCAGATTTGGACACCCTTTTACCAAATCCTGGCTAAAACCTTGAGTATATGACCATGAGAAATTATCATGATCACCTACCAGGAGCAGACACCAGCTGGTTAATGATTAACCTTCCACAAATTCTAAATAATGTTTTGATCATTCCAGACCAGACAGACATATAAAGTATTTAACAGATGATCAGTTATAGATAAAGATGTTCAGACATTAATCATTGTTCAAACACCAGAGGCTCCTCCTGCAGTCCTTGATAAAACTGCTGGTAGCATGTGACTGCCTGTGTAAAGTGGCATTATGAAATTGTTCAGTCCTCACTCACTGTCAGCAGAATTAGTTTTTGGAATTTCTGGAGAAATTTTGTTGCTGGGAATATCAGTGTCACAATGAAATAAAAAATAATTGAATAACAGTCAATATTGCTCAGTAGCTAGTACTGCTCTCCGCTCATGAATTTCCAGACTCATCAATTACAAGTTGAGTCTGACCAAAGGCATGAACCAAATAGGCATGAACCAAAGGCATGAACCAAATAGGCATGAACCAAATAGGCATGAACCAAATAGGCAGGAACCAAATAGGCAGGAACCAAATAGGCAGGAACCAAATAGGCAGGAACCAAAGGCGTGAACCAAAGGCGTGTACCAAAGGCGTGTACCAAAGGCGTGTACCAAAGGCGTGTACCAAAGGCGTGTACCAAAGGCATGAACACGCATGTTCAGATTAAATATGTCAATTGCACTACCATGACAGGAGACACACAACAACAGATGTTTAAAAAAAAATAAAAAATTTAAATAAGAGCTAAAGCACTGGTCCTTGCTCTACGATTAAAGCGAGTCAACAGTCTTTATCGAACCCACTCAACACCCGGCCATGAATAAGTGATGTGTGTAAAAGCAAGAGAGTGCTGAGCTATGTCTGCAAATCAACTTAATCGCGGCGTAGGGGCTCAATTCATGAACCGCCAACACTTGAAAGAAATGAGATTAGCACCAGTCTCCCAGCGCTGCGTTTCAATGAAGAGGATGAACAAACAAACAAAATCAACCTCCTCTAGAAGCTGCAGACAGAGCATCTTCACCTTACATGCCTTAGACCACAGACAAGAGGCCAGCACAAACAACAGCAGGATGTGTCTCATCACAGATCATTGCTTACAATCACACACACGCCACTACACATTCATAAACAGAGGATACTACATCAGCTGCTTCTAAATAGTCCTTAATTACTTCCACAGATAGAGCTTTTTGGAGTCAACATGTGTACTGAAGTAGCAATAAACAGTGCTGCGCTTTCTTAAACGAAACACATTAATGTAAATGCTGTACTTCATGGCCTGACTGACAAGACATTGTAATGAGAAAGCGAACATGAGCTTAGAATACAACTATTACTCATCCCTCCATGCTCATACAGTGATTCAATATTTGCAGGTGAACATGAAGGCTTTGCACGGTCCATATGGATACTAAAAGCCTGATTCATATGTTCTGCGAATGCGAATGTGAATTTTGACATCACAAATTCGCAACAAACAAATTTGCAGCGAAAACAGAGCTATGACGTCAAATTCGCTTTGCACAAATCATTTGTAGGAAGTATGAACTGGGCTTTAGTCAGTAAGAATAATACAATCCACCTATCTCTGCATATAGACCATGTAACCATTGTTTACAAAAAGAGTGACTTTGTACATTCCTTGGGCCTTTCTGATAGGCATTATACTACACTGGCCGTACGGGAAATTTTTAATTTGTTGTCATAACTTCCACATAAATTCAAGTGTTATAAAAGTAACAGCTGAACAAATTTTTAAATGTGCCCCCTTTCTTCATATCAAAAATTGATATAAATCAGACAGTGTATAGTCCCCATAAAATATAGGATTTAATTTTGTCTTCTATTGAGCTGTGTTGCAAATTGTGCCTGCAGAAAGTCGGGACTCTGAGGCTCTTTTGTAAACTTGTGATGTCACAGGTCACATGGTCTTTATATAATGGTCACTACGAGAAGAGCCAATTGGGGAATCTTTGTAAATGTTGCCCTGTGGGTTCTAGCTGTGCTGACATTTTTTTTGTCCAATCTCTTGACGACACCAGGCTTGAGAACATTCATCAAATTATTTCAAATCAAATAGCGAGATATTGACCAACCAACTCTCTCAAAGACATTTTATTCTCATTTTCAAGAGATTGTTACAACATGGTGTACCCAGAGCTGTGTACTGAGAGAGTTGCGACAACTTGCGATTAGAAGCCATGTTCACTCCAACAAAACGCATGTGCGCATACAGGGTTCCAGACCAAACTGCACATTGTGTTGTGCTATATTTGGACCGAAAATGGCAACCAGCAACCACGTGACCAAAGAAAACTGGTCCCTCCTCGTTGCAACTCTCTCAATACAAACCGTGTCGTATAGAAGTATTCCTTATGAAGGTGCTGGTTTTCAACTTTGAACCCTAAAAGTTTTAATTTATTTGTTTACTGATTTTCTGAGGATTAATCGCCAAAAACTGTACTCCACACACTCACATCTTTTTTGTTTTTACATTGTAAGCTACTGTAGCATTGAGAAGAAACAGAGAAGAAACAATCTGCATGCCGGTAACAATCACAAATTGCAAATTTGAAAACATATTCTGAATCTTGACTATTGAATCTTGAATGCGGCAAGCAGCACAGTCTGCAAAGTAAACTGTATCCAGCCATGCTGGGTCACTAATGCAATACCACCCTTGTAAGAAATGGCTTTGCAAGGACCATGCAGTGAATAATTAAACATTTGCAACAAAAGCTATGTATGTCAAGGTTCTTCTCCATGGTTAACTTAAAATCATGTAGCAAAGATGAAGGAATGTGGTGCACATGGAACAGTTGGGTACTTCTGATGATGTACTACATGTAATCTCTGGTGAATCTACTACATTGTATTCTTTTGTTTTAGCACTTTAGTACATTACTACCAAGACACTTAGTGCATATTTGTATACACAGAGAACATGTAAATCAAAATGTTACAACTTAACATGAACTTTTTTAACATCAATTTTGAAAAGAGACAAAATTTGATAAACATTTAGTTATCAAGATGAAGTGGAATTACACAAAAGATGTAATACATGTTACAGTATGCAGCCAGGGGTGTGTTTGGCGACTTTGACCAGAAACAGGTTTCTGATGAAGAATTCATTGACAAAAACAATTTCCGAGAGCTAGGTGAAAATGGGTCGTTAACCAGAAACCGTTTGTGACATACTTCTAACTTCGCATCTCTTCAAAATAATTTGTTTTCCCTCAAAATTTGCAGTTTTTATTTTGGGTTCAAGAATTATAATTTAGTCTTAAACTGATATATACCCCCCAAAAAATTTAGTTTTAAAAGAATTCTGTAAAAAAAAAAATTTGTTAATTTGTAAAATCTCCCATCTTTAAACCAAGCCAACAACTTGGTAACAGTTTGGTCGGAACATCTGCGACACAGCAGCTTTACCGAACATCCGACCGAAGCTCAAACCCAGTTCAAGTGGGGTCACCACTGGTGGGGTCGCCAAAACCTACCCCTAGCTGTTCTACTACAGTAGTTTTGTGGAATAGACATAGTAAGTGCGACTAGCAAAACACAGTGTAGCTAATTCATGCAGCATTGTTACAACACCAGAAACATTTACCATCAGCACATCCTGATGAGATGAGTTTGGTCGGGATGCGGGGGATGGAAGGAGGGAGGAAAGAGGAAAAAATGAGGGAGAAATTACATGTAAGTAAAATGAATGAGGAAAATTAAAATTAACGTAATGTTCACCCAAACGAAAAACATGCACCAACTATTTACTAACAAAATTTCAGCGTTGAAAATTGAACTCGAGGCCCCTTTATAAGTTGTACACAAAATTACGATAAACTATCACGACCATTTCAATCATAACGTCTGAATTATAAGGACAACGTCTGAATTATAAGGACAACATGAATGGTGGGAAAGGCCAACATGTTTTAAACCTCATGTACTCATAGTGATATTTATGAAGGGTACATGTAACTTGTAAAAGCAGCATACATGTACACCAGGGGGTTTACATTCTTAACACATAACAGTCAGATGGATATTATACAGAGAACAATGTTGTTGTACTTCTCACTAAACCAACACAGTAACATCTAGAGCTTGTACATGTAGGGTCATTGCTGGTTTCTAAGCGTCTATGCATATTTCAGGAGGGATTCAACCCTGTGGAATTGCCATGCACGACTAATAGCATGCTTTTGATGCAATCCAGCAGAATTTGACTGATGGAAGCAATTTGAAAAGTGGGGGGGAAAAAAAAATAATAAAAAAAGCCTGATAGATATTACTATACATCAAGTTTTCCTGCCATGTCCATCTCTTGGTAATGGCTGCATGACCACTGTTTATTCCATGCAGCAACCTTGAATCTACCAGGTAATTTTTTTATCCCACATATACATTAGTCTGACGATGAGCCATAATGCAGGGGAATTGTTACCATGGTAACTGCAAAACCGAACCTGCCATGTCTTTCTCAACACAATAAGCTATAAACACTGCAATCATTATGCCCCCCTTTCCCCTTGAAACGGGGGGGGGGGGGGGGGGTGTTTGTCAACAAGTCATGTTTGCTAGCATTTGGAATGACCTCATTGAGGATCTGTCATCATCTACATGTAGCACATGAATTACATGATCTACACTCAAATGACAACATCACCATTACATTGTACATTTCATTTCTGTACATTTTATAATACGGTAACAAGTTTCCTCAAACCCAAAGCATTTATTTATATGGGACTGTATACTTTAGTGCAGTATCAAAATGCATTTAACTTGAAAGTGTCAAAGGAACTTGTACACCTTCGAAAAAAACCACACCAAACAATTTCTACTTTCCCTTGAATACAATACAATGTAATGGGTACAGTATTGACCAGTGTAGTTTGCCATTGATCAATAACCTTGAGCAGTTTGTTACATCATGTTTTGTGTACACAGGACCTGAAAAATACACTCCTTCAAATGAGCAAGCTTTAGAATTTGGATTTCTAATAGGCAATGCCCTTGGATGCACATAATGCACACACAAAATTGCATTCAGTGCACTCCAAAAAAACATGATCGTTCTTGCTATATAATTTTAAAGACAAACACAGTTTTCAGGTTGACATCAATCCTGTCTAATTAAGGATTTTGTTGTCTCCCACCATCAGGGCAGTAGTGCATCAATATCTGTACGTAATTGCATGCAGTGTGTCTACTCATATCATGGTCTACTTAATCATTTAGAGAGGCAATGCCACACTATTAAACCTAAAGCATCCAGCACCAATATGCTCATTATGCTTCGGCCAACCTCTGCACTATAACGCTGCTTGTATACTGTACTAGCTTGCTGTATGGGCTTGCTGTAGAAGCTTGCTGTACGAGTATGCTGTAATGTACACTTATGTATGTACAGACAGTGATTCTCCCTGCCTCCTCTCCTGCATGGCATAATTTTATATGATAAGTAACCCTGTAAAGCACTGAGAGCGGCATACAGTGTACAGTTTTACCCTCGCTCCCATTGAGGGGCTGGTCCCCCATTGCAGACCCAGAGTATCAATATCAAAAGCCCTTTTGAATGGGTACCATTGAAGCAATTCAATGTCAGGTCTTGAAGTTCAATGAAGGTAACAAACATCTCCGTTCTCAAGTTACTCCCTCTGTGCCCCTTTGCAACATTTAGCAATAGACAATTTGGCCCTTTCCTTGAAGCCCCTTCACCACAAAGAAAAAAATATTCAATTGATTTATTCAAAGAATGAAATTTAAGGCTTGTGCAGGTTTGTGTAATTTTTGGTCGATATATACATTTGTGTATGCAGTTAAGTGTTTTGTTGAAACTGGAATACCTATAGGTTATAACACACAATACGCAAACAGCTTGTTTAATTTTCAACCTGTTTTTCCCCCTGAATTATGTGCATAATCCCCCCAAAAGGAATTATTTTTATATTCTAAAAACTGTTTACATGAAGTCAACCGTTTCACAAACAAAAGCAACCTTGTACAGATGGCAACCTTGTACAGATGTCATCAACTGAATCTCACTCTCCGATACAAGAATCCAAATTTTAGGAGGTACTGTAGGTTGAAATGACAGCATTTCTACCTTTTTAGTGACTTCCTGAGTTTTAGATTTCAAAGGAATTTCTGAGATGAGTATCCTCAGCACTCAAGGACTCCATTCATAAACATGGTCTGAATTCAGACAAAATTATAAGTCTGGTTTCTCATCCCTGTTTTCATTGCACTCTTCAATCTGCTAAATTCAGACAAAAACTCCTTGAGGTAAATGTATATTACAAAACCATTGTGCATCCTTCATTTCCACTACCCCCTCTTTAAAGGCAAACAAGCATGAAAAAGACCGGTTATCATATGACAGTGACCTTGGGGGTTCATTTTTCCCATGACCTACGTGACCTACATCATCATCATCACATTGATATTATCATTGATCATGCCAACATTGACAATGGGTGCACACAAATTTGCTGTAAATTTAGTCTCAGCTAACAGCAGTGACAGATTTTTCCGAGTGGGTGTGGCAATTAGTGGTTCGTCGCAGAGACATTGTCATTTGAGTAACACGTAAGCGTGCCTCAGACTACATGTACAAGAAAGGCTTGCGGTTGCGGGCTGTCTACATTCCATTATTCAGGAAGTCACAATGACTCATTGTTAACAGCTCATTGTTTTATCTTTTTCTCACTCGCTGGATGTTTCCTTATTGATTGGGACTGTTTACTCCATTACCCTAGTGACTAATGAATCCCCTACAACCATGTCCATACACGCTATACAATTTGTGCAAGAAATTCAACGTGTAGGCTTTGCCAGATATTGACAACTATTTTACTAACATAAATCATGTAATAATCTCTCGTGGAAGAAGTGGTGGCTCTGAAACTAGCCGGTTGGTTTGCTTTCAACATTTGGACTAGTGTGCTCTAGCTGTCATGTGTTTAAATACTGTATTGTTGTATTGTTTTTAAGACACAATGAAAACATTGATTAATGAAGCAGGGTGCATATTTCACGAGACTGCTTCTAAAGTACACACATACTTGCCAAGCACAAACACAAATGGATCATGCTTGGCAAAAACAATGGTTACATGTACCAGCCAAAATTGCCATGAAAATTAATTGATTGGTCTCCATCATCTAGTTTCATGAATAAATTTGACAAGCACAAGCATTGTCTGCTTATAACAGCTCATCTTGAATCGGGTATACATGTATGAGTTTGGATTTGAAAATCCCATGAATTTCATTCATTCATCTCGGCCTCACAGCTCGCCGAGATGACTACTCAAATCAATTCTGATTTTCCCCTCATATTGCATTCCCAGAAGACTTGCCACAGATTGACTGAGGCCAAGACGAGGGCCCCTTGTGTACTGTGTAGCCTCGTGTCCTTACTGTCATATCTCTCCATTATAGTGAGTGCAATCAGAAAAATAACGTGGGCTGTTTTGTTCACAGGCAGGTCGTTAAACATGCAAGCCACACATGTAAACATTGCCCTAGATTTTGGCCTGTAGTCATGCAGAATTGGAAAAAACCTACTGAGATTTTGTTGTTCTAACATTTTAAAACAAATTGTTCGGTGAATTTGAAACAGAGCAGTCATTTTTCCTAATAGACTAGCCCTGTTTGCTTACACACAGCCTTAATCCTCCTATATCCTTTAAAAGTACAGAATTTAAAGCTCAAAGGGTCCAAAATCCTTCTAAATCCCCCTATGACAGGCTTCATCATCACATTCTTATCCCCCAGCCGCTGATACCCTTCAGAATCCCATTTTGGCAAAGCTGCATACAGCCCAAATCCTTCTATTTCCTCTTGTGCCCCAAAATAACGCGATAGCCCACTTCCTTCTAAATCCCTGTCGGGCAGAAACCCATGACCCAGATCCTTCTGAATCTTCCTTTACTGCAATGCCCTAATTGCCCAACTCCTCCTAATTCCTTCAGTTCGGCAAAGAGCATATTAAAGGAGTTGGGCCTTTTAAGGTTAAGAATTGTTAACACATGGACATTCTTTCCAAGTTGAACTTGTCATATTGAAGGCTTGCAAACATGATTGTTTGATGTGCTGAAGGACTATGCAAATATGACAGAATGTCAAATTCAATCTCTCTAGAGCAGACTGTAAACTTGACCATTGGTAATGTTGCTCAAGTCTTCTTTAAATATGTTTCACCATGCACTTAAATGCATTGTGAACATGTTGATTAACATTATTTGTAAAACTATTTTGGGGGATTTTGATTTATAAGTAGATAATGTAAATTCAGGCATGATATTTGGCCTTTGGGAAAAAGTAGGAATATTTTTATTGCGTACAAGGGCTGAAAAAAAAAGTTCTGATTTTCAAAGGAAAAAATTAATAAATCAGAAATCAGATTTAAGTACATCTATGAAAAATATTTTGCCTGTTATTTGTAATAATTGGCTACAAATGCACAAAAAGAAGTTTTAATCTGAAATTTCACTGATTTTAAAGGTTGTACCAGTATCGATCCTCTGAAATAATACCAAAATCAAGCAAATTGCATTCGAAGGCCAACAAAATCATTATTGCTTGAATAAATAAAATCCGCGAAACGACATAAACCGCTTTTCGATGATTTCTTTAAAATGGGCTGAATTTGATGTCATTTGCACAGGTTGTTTGATACAGTAAAAAAACAAAAACCAAAACAACAACAATAGTATTGAAATGAACTCATAATAATCACCAATTATTTATGTATTGTATTATGGGTGGAGTTTGCATGAATTTACTGTATACATGTCATGATAATTCTGATCACGCTGCATTCATCATTCTTAGGTCCATTTTCCCAGGGGACGTCCATCCTCCAACTCTCATTTCACTTCACACCATGGAGGAAGGTTCACACCAACATGTTTGGACTTGGATAAGATTGGTATACCTAGCCCGGCAATTGTTATTTGGGCCTACAGTCCTCAATCCTCTGCAATCAGACAACTTCATCAAGAGGATTTTGCTGGATTTTGGAGGGTTGGAGGTAATTTAAAGTACTAGCTACTAATTTCACACCCTTAAGATTGAACTCAGACATGTCACCATGACTACATGTCACCATGACTACATGTACTGTACAGTAGCATGAAACATGATATAGATGGCATTTTCACATGACTTCTGGTACATGTAGGAACATGTAGCTGGACATTACATGTACTTTCCAGTTTTTCAATGCTCCTTTCAATACTACCTCGAACTAATAAAACAGAAAGAAAATAAGATAATTTCTTTTGTTTTGAGCATACATGTACATCAAGACTATAAATGTAAATTAACATGTGGTAGTACATGTACATAGTGTTCATTTCCATTTGAAGTCTTATTATTTTGTTCTTTACTGGTACAGTTTTAAGCACTGTATTCTCATTGTACTAAATATCATGAATTTTAATCATATTGGCACTACAATGTATTTCAGAATCAGCCCCAGCATTTTTGGGCTACATTTTTTCAGAATGACCATTTGCACCGAAGGCACTTTGTGCATACTCACAGCTGGAGAGTATCACTTACGGAACTAACTCCAAATGACAAGCGGAATTTGTGACAAGTAATTTGAAGTTCTTCTCCGAGCCAAGAAGTATGACAATCGATATTATATTCATTAATATGGCTAGTTCAAAATAGAAATTGTGAAGAATACTGTGTTTGTGAGGAAAGCAAGATATGGAGTGACAAATTTCAATACAAATAAAATCTAATATTTAACCCCTTGTGGTTAATTATCTGATATGTATTTTTGTTATCAACAACAGCAATGTATGCCTATGACTAACACTAAAAGATTGTTTAAAAAATCCATTTCCCCCAAACAAAGGTATTGACAAAATTAAGAGGCCTCAAATTAAGTCTAGATCTAGCTCAGTTGGTAGAGCGCCAGCACGTTTATCCGGAGGTTAAAGGGTTCATTCAAGTTGCGCTCTAGTAATTTTTTTCTTTGTTCAACCCCCCAATCCATTTCCCTAAATTACTGGCAGGTGCGAACCTTTGCAATGCACAGTACAGGGTACAGTTTAAAAGTATGTCACAATTTCACTAATTGCTGTTGAGCAGAATTATTCAGACTTACTTCAACTCACATGTGAGTGAGTTTAAACAAGTCTTCAATTGAGACTATGGACTATGAAATCCCATCTCATGACATCTTATTTGTTTTTGTAGATGATATATTACATGCGCAACATTCTATTTCCAATCACGACTACAAGATACTGGAAAGCTGTGACTAAAAAGCCGACATACACCCTCTGCCCTGTACACCAGCACCCCGAGTATATAATTGAATCATCGTGATGATCACTACCCAACCCACTAACATCAACAAATAAGACCAGGCTTGTTGTTTTTTATTTCAATAAATATCACACAGCAGTATTGAGCGCATCCCTCGGGCATTCACACAGACAGGTTACACAGAGTTGAGAAAAAAATAGCAACGGTACAATTAGTTGTCGTCGAGTAAAATGATTGGTAGACTTACCGACTCCTTGGTGCCAGCAGTTAAAGTTAAGGCTTTTATAGAAAATCTCATGTAAATGTAACTTAATGAATGTACAATGTACTTGTAGTTACAGTATTTTTGCATACATATCCCCCACCCCCTTGGAAGAACTAATGACAAAAACATGAAAGTCATTTATCTAATAGCAGTGTGAACAATGTAATTTTACATCATTGAATGAGCTGACTTTTAAAAACTATCAAATTCAAACTTGAGCATGAGGTATTATTTCCTCAGCTTCATCTTTTGACCAATCCCATCAACAAGCAATTTATTGTTTAAGCTGAAAGAGTACGGACATAGGTTAGTTTTTGTCATCATAAGTAAATGAGGTGACAGTGGGTACCAATCGCATCTCTGGCCATGCGCCACAGCATTTGTGAACGGACACCAACCCTCCGAAAATCTGAGAAACGATTTATGCATGAATTTTTTCTCAGATTCAAATGTTTTTGTTGATTTCGAATCAACAGGGGCATTTCAGATGAAATAATTTTACTGGATGCTTACTACCATTACCATTACCATTTTTTTATGTTCAACCCAAAATGACATGTTTATTTCCGTTGCTCTTAGAATTTCAAAAGATCGTTCTGTACAATGTACATGTACATGACCTGCCATTTTCACGGAGCAGGAACAAATTGAAAGCAAATTAACTTCAAAGAAAGCAAATTAACTTCAAAGAAATTTATGTTAAGTGTCCACATACGTACATGTACATGTTATGTCCGTATTAAATGTCTCTGCCATGCAGACTTTTTGCTTAATTTTAAAATGTTTAACGGTCTGCTGGACAAATGCTACTTGCAACACCTGAGGACCAGTCAAAACTCTCTCCAAGAATGTGTAGTCCAGCTGGCTACATGTTTCAGTGTTGAATATGAACAAAATGTGGATTAATATGACGACAAAGCTGTTGGATAATGTGAAATGACAATGGCCTTGGTGCCCCCTCAAAAGTTTCCCATAGACTCCAAGATTTTCAAATGGAAGTGCCTTTTGCCAAATGAAAATGGCTTTGCCCTCTTAAAGTCGAAATTCCATGCCTGCAGTTAAAAAAAAAAAAACTAGAAATGTAGTGTTTGTAGGATTACAACCACTAGGTGTTCGGGTTTTCAATGAAAGTTAGTGGTAGGGCTTATGACCGTATGGTGCCATGAAAGTTTGTTTTTATATCCCATTCCGATAGTGAGAAGGATGGCGAAAGAAGGTTGGTCTTTCTAATACTTTGCAAACTAGGGTTTGTGAAAAGTTTTTTGACTTGAAATTGAAGATTGAACCAGAAGGCGAGTTTGGCAAGTTTAATGATTTTTGTTTTGACCCTCGAACACGGCACCTTAATTGGACAAGCTTAAGTCCGGTACGTTGTCAGCACCTGCTGACAAGTTGTTCAGTAGGTTAACATGGTCTGTTTTGCATTTTTTCAACGTTTTCTTTATCTAAGTGTGTTGTTTACATATCTATTGCCTGAGTAAATTAATCAGATTTGTTTGCATAATTAATTAGTTTTTATAACTTGGTTAATCTACCAATTGACAGACAAATGACGGGATATTGGTAGTATTGTCTTTCCCTTTCTAACCAAACCACTATCCCATGTTGATTGCCATCTCCTATGCGGCATGGTATGATGCGTTAGCTATTTCATTGAATCGCTGAAAACAATGTTGATAGCTTTTGAAATTTCAAAGAAAGTAATGTGTAAATCTTCTACGTTTAAACGTTAGTTATACACAGGAAATAAAGGCTACTCGAAATATAACATTTTCTAAATAATAAACTTTAGTTTAGCCAGAATTGAAAACCGATGACATCATTATGAAGTTAGAATTTATTTATCGAGACATAGGTATTTAAATATGTGCCAAGTGAAAAACAAAGGTGAACTTACAAAAATAATTTAGCAAATGAGTACATTATTTAGATTATTTGAAAGGGCCAAGGGTCCATTGTCATTTCATAGTCATACAGAAGAAACATTCTCCCCACTTCCCCTTCATCTTGACTACAGATCTTGAAACGAGCCTTTGAATGACTCACAAGTACAACTATTAAGTATTATGTTTTCCATTCAATGAAGTTTATTTATTTTTCGATGGATATGCATTGAAACTCCAGAATGTGTACTAGATACACATGTATAATTTTTTTGGTAAATAGTCACCTAACTGAACTGATAGTTTAAAAGACTATCACTAACAATTCAAAAATAAATTTTATCAAACTACGCCTGCTTGCTACCTTTTTTGTGGTGCCGATAACTGAAGCATCATCATTTGTCATGATTATGATAAGGGCATAAGAACCTACAGCTTACACGATGTGCAATTTATGTTAAATTTGTTTTGCTGTTCACATTGTATTTCTTTGAAATATTCAACAGGATTTAAAAGTAAAATCTTGTAAAAACCGGTGTTGATTAGAGTCAAATTTATGTTGATCTTTTTCCGATCACATTTTCTCAGTTATCAAAATTTATTAAAATCACCAAAAGAGTTCAGCAAAATACACTCGTTTTAGTTGATATTTACCACCAAGCCAACAAAAGGCTAACACGAAGGATATATGCACTGAGCTATTCATTGGACTACCGTCGAACGACGTACA
The DNA here is from genome assembly GCA_037783415.1 of Leptasterias polaris. NCBI lineage: Eukaryota > Metazoa > Echinodermata > Asteroidea > Forcipulatida > Asteriidae > Leptasterias > Leptasterias polaris. Next base: position 5,174,775 of record JAZGTN010000045.1, read on the forward strand.
TTTCTGAGTCTGTTGCATTATAAAAAGCGCAGTACGTTAACAAACGACCATTAACACGGTATAGCGCCACCAGTGGATATGACATCAACAATCCGTTTCACGTTATGTGGATGTATACACTGTCTTCGTGGCGCGGAATGTGTGCTAGTGTATCGTGTATACACAGGTTACATGCAGGACCCTGTGCAGGACCTTATGAACAGGCCGGAAGTGGAGCAGCCAGCCGCGTGGTGTACTGGAACGCAACAGACGGCTACCGTGCCACTGGGTTAGATACGGTTATACGTGTCTCAGTAGAAGATCTTTTCACGTGCTTTTAATGCGGGTCAATATATAGGCCTACGTTACCTTTAACACCCGATTTCAACCAGAAAGTAAGGTCAAACTAGTATCATCTCTGTGTAAAAGTTTGAGAAGGCACAAGATCCTACAACCTGGTGTAAAAATTTCGATTTAAGTACGAGAAGTTCTTTAGATATAAATTATTGAAATTTCAACTTCCGTTTTGGACCGGAAGTCATGGTAAAATTGGGTCACTCTTTGTGAATTGTTTGTTGGGTTTTCCAAGACCTGTCCGATGATGTATAGAATGTACAAATCCATTCAGCAGTTTTCGAGGTATGATTTTTTGAAATATTAAACTTTGATTTACTGTATTTCGACACCTGATGACGTCATCATGACGTCACTCCAGCGGTGTCTTCTACAAGTAACGATCTAACTATATATGTGAAGTTCGAAATTGTGTGCCACGTCTGATTGTCTGCTGTATCATCTACACTGTACCACTTCATGTGACATGACCCCTGTACTGCTTAATTCAAGTAACTTGGCAGTTGTAATCACATCTAATCCACATGTTTACTGTTCATGTACCATGTATGTACTTATCATACAGGTCACATTGACCTATATCTCTTGATATGAGCCAATGTTTTCTTAAATAACTAGAAAAATTGAGCAGATGGTGCAGCACTAGACACAACTTCCGTGAGGGAAACCCTCACAGTATCCTGAATAGGGTTGGTTCATAATCCAAGCTACATGACTTAAAATTGTGAATTTCAAAACACACCTTGATCATGGCAAGTGCCTACACATGTACGTAGACTGCGCGTGGTGTACTCAAACCGCCGTCACATCCAGGACTAAGTTGGTCCCAATCATACATTCTTATTTTTGTCCATATAGGGCAATAATGGCAAAAAGAAACCTCAAACCATACGTGCAATCAACAACGAAATGTACAGTTTGCACAAAATACAGATTCAACGTGGCGTGTAGTGGTTGAGCGGATAAGAGCACTGGACTCAAGCTCTAGTTTCTGATCAGCAGAGTGTGGGTTCGAGTCCTTGTGGCGACACTTGTGTCCTTGAGCAAGACACTTTACCATTATTGCTTCGTCCTTCGGATGGGACGTAAAGCAATAGTCTCTTGTTCTGTGTAATGCACGTAAAAGAACCCAGTGACACTTATCGCTAGGAGAAGGGGTTTGCTGGGGTGTTTCTGGCAGTGGCTTTTGAGTGAGCCGCAGCACCTAATAATCCCAGTTATAAGGCTCTACATGAATTGGTCTCACAATTCATAAAAACTTTACAACCCGTCTTAAAAAAGTATTTTTCTTTGTCTTTCTTCGAGCGCTCAGAGCATCCTATTGGTGGATACGTGCACTATATCAGACTCCAATATTATTATTATCTACATGTAGGAAGTGAAAGCTACCCAGCGGATGCCTCAACCCAGTAAGATGGTTACAACGTACATGTACATGTACAGTGACTCATGAAAGGAATTAAATATGTGAAAGGAGATCAACTGCCAGTGCCATGAGTACAAATGTGCATACTTGTTTTCTCCACTGGGTACAACAGCCATGAGTCAGTCACGATACTTCGACCATAGAGCTACACTGTAGAGCAAGACCTGACAGAACCCCTGACTTGTCAAGAGTTCCATGCTAACAACATGAAGTGCTTACATTGCAATTTGTTACACCTGTATCATGGGGGTCATACAGCTGTGTGGGTCATGTTAAACCAATAATGTGAAACACAACATGATCACTCAGGTAAAATGAACACTGTTGATCAGATGCACAAAATGCCCAACCTACATGTACATGTAGATAGTTATAATACACAACATGTTCATGTACTACATTGTACATGGTACTATGCATGAATGTTAGAAAAAATTCCAAATATGGTACAACTATACAAGTAGCTATCACAACAGTTCAAAAAGTATCTACTTTGCGTACAAGTACAAGTAGTTGACAGATTATTTAGTACACCCTTGGCCTTAGTACACACCACCACCATGTTATTTGAAAATATTTATGGTAAGAGCACAGCCAAACGACAGTAAACTAACCTACAGGACAACATGTAGCACATTTGCATTCAGTAAAATGTATTCTAGTTGTTGGGAATTAAATGTTTTGTCCAGCCAGTATAATCAGCTCCATTTGACAGCAATTGCAGGGTATTCAATTGTTTTACATCTGGATAATTATTGATCTGCCTCAATGGACACGTCAACGCATCAATTTGCACTTTTAACATCCATGTTCGTGTATGCAGTAAAAAGTACCCAATCCCAGATAAACACGATCACAACTAAATTGTACACAAAATAACTCATAAACCACTTAAAAAGTAAATACAGTTTGACAATACACAAACACTGTGCAAATCATTACATCTGTGAAGCTATGGTAAAAATGACCAGTCAATGTTAAAAGAAGATGACAAATGAAATAACAATTACAAAGTTAATATAGCAAGCCACAAATGAGGTGAAATGAGAACACAACACGTGATGTTAAAAACAAGAAGATATTCCCGTTTGAAAGGGACTATACCTCTGGGGTCGATCTTGGAAGGATCAATCAAGGCACCTGTGAAAGGAAGGAACAGCATGCACAATGCAAAAATCTCATTAGTTCATTCGCCCGGTCAATGATGGATGAAAAATTAGCCTTTTGTACAATTAGGCCGTGTCCAAATTACTGTCTTTGGCAGTGCTGTGGCTACAGCTACATGTAGATATAACTGCCTATTCTTTTAACATTTGAACTACAGTCATTTGCAACAAGAACAAGCCAAAGACACTTCTCGAACACAGCATGACTTGGTGGTTTGTAGCACAAAGTTACCCTCCCACACATTTGACATTTCACTAAGTTCTAATTTGCCGAGCGCCGCAGTTACTTTTTGACATTATTTCTGCAGTCCAGAGCTTAGTCAACTCAGAATACACACTACAGGATGGCAAAGCGCTTTCAAAAAAATGATTTTAACACTCACACAGTTATGCAAAACAGTAATTAACTGTTCAATCAAGTACCCACGTAAATCTGATTTGTTTAGAGATTCTCCGCTGTATAACCCTACCTTTTAGTCCAAATCTACGCTGCACAATTCTAGACATGCACTGCGTTTGGATGATATCATGTTTCCCGAACTCACGAGTAGTGAACTGGAAGTGGAAAACTCGTCGCGAGTTCATGACTTGGTATAAAACAAGGCCAAGGCATTAATGAGCAACATGCAATCACAAAGATCGACAGCTCGCAACTAGGCAAGGCTACACAAGGAGATCCCTCCTGCGTGGACTGAAGAATCTTCCCGTAGGCTCCATGCAGATTTAAGGATCATTTCCTTTTGGGTTAGAACTCTGGAAAGGTCAAATGTGATGAGGGGGAATGCAATGAAGAAAATGGCGAAAGAGATCACATGCAAGTTTCTTTTTTTCAGCAAAGGCTGTCTTGTGGATTTAGAAAGAGCTGCTTGCGTGAAATCTGCCACCAAAGTGAAGAGATTGAAACTGTCAAAAAGTATTGCATTTTCTAGGTAGTATTTTGTAAATCTATCAAATAAATTACCCAAGATTTAAAGGGGTCATGTTAACTCCAGATTCAAGATCAAGCAATTGAATCACTATCCATGTAAGCTCTATTGATTGATTGTAATTAATACTGCTTCATCCCTACATTAAGAAATAATAATAATTTGCTATCAAAGCAGTCACTGATGCTAAGTAGAGTTTAGAAAAAGAGTTTTTGCAGCTAACTACAACACAATTAAAAAACAATAAATTCTAAGCTGCTTACCATTTTGCGAAAGCATTATTTGATGGCATGAGAGTTCCGATTTTAAAACACTGTTTTCAATTGCCATTGGCAATATAAAAGCTTTTTCTTGATTTTAAACACACTGTAATTTTCGCCACAAATACAACACTTTGCTTAATTTTTACAACAAATCACTGGACTCAATTTTTTGTTTACTTTTTTTTTAAGCCAAGGCTTCGGCCAGAATCTTTACTCAAAATTTCAAAACCAGAATTAAACTAATTAGGCCTACAACTACTAATATTATTAAGAACCACATACTGTGCCGAATTTCCTGCCATTTAATTTTGATTTCTCAATGATGTCTATCAGTATCACACATACTTTGTTTGTGTTCAAAGACAAGAGCAGATAACATTCTATAAATCTTGCTGACCAATGAATAAAATTTACGACTAAAACCAATAAAAAATGTCAACCAATGAATCAAGTTTAGGCCAATTATAGTACATTCCACTCGTATCTAGCAGGAAGAAATCAAGTGGCATAGTTTAATTACTACAGATGGGTTTTTAAAGTTCTTTTTTTAGGGTCCTTATCAAAAAGAATATACAAAAGATTCACATCAAATCAATTTGAATAGTTAATGTGTTTTGTCTAAAACTGAAGATTAGGATTAATCAATCCCCATTTGGTCTGTACTTTTTCCTCCTTTGTATCTAGTCCGAGTATAAACTATGGTAAAATTTCTGTATTTAACTGCCACTTTTTCACTCATTATGAAATAAAATAGAATCTTACAAGTATAATATCAAATGAGAATTGCTATTGGTAACAGTGAGTGAAAAAGTGGCAGATGGATACAGAAATTTATAGTAGGGAGAACCCTAACTTAACCCACACTTGTGACGTCATGCTATTGTTCCAGCGCTCCATTATTTCGCACGAATGGCGCGATGGGTACATTTCACCCATTGTGTGCAAACGGGTCGAAATCATAGAACAATTTTGTTATCGTTTTCGACACTTTAGAGCTACGCATTTTTTACAAAATGGTCGTAAGTCTCTAAATAATATAGAGACTTTCCACATTTGAACAACAGCCACATTATTAAATTTATATTTAGTTGAGACATGTTCAAAAATATTAGTTAACAACAACATTCCTTATGTTGGCCATAAAGTCAGTTTTTGTTTTGTTTTAACAAATAATTTTTAAGATGCAAAATGCTCAATTGATCAAACACAAAATGATACGTGATTATTTCATTATTTAAGAATTATGTTTGCAAAGAGAATACTTTCATATCAATATAAATTAACAGGAATTTAACTGAAATTTATCATAAAGTTAACTAATTTATTTATCAAAGTTATATCGAAAGCGTTCAATCACGTAACACAGGAGTGAACATGGTTACGTAATACATAAAAACACTTTACTTATATTAAACAATATCGCGCCATTCGTGCGAAATAATGGAGCGCTGGAACAATAGCATGACGTCACAAGTGTGGGTTAAGTCGCATAATGCCCTCGGTGTACGCGCCATTCGTGGGTACGAATGGCCCTCGGGCTTCACCCTCGGGCCATTCCTACCCACGAATGACGCGCACCTCGGGTATTATCCTTTACATAATTTTAAAAATATTTGGTCATCATCACCATCTCATCATCACCACAAGATGATGACTATGTTCAATAAAGCGATGTTTAGGGCCCTTGTTACTTAGACTACTCTGATCGAACTGTATTCAAGAAGCCCAACAGCCACGCTCCATTGAGCAGTCAATTTAACTTTAATGTACTTAGTTTAATTTAATGTTAATATTATTAATAATGTACTAATAGTTAAATAAAGTTAAAATATCTTAACTTTTACTAGAGGACCATCACAACTACGTGCGCTCTAAATATTTCTTTAGTGGCATTCTTTAAAATAAAATAAAAAATTGTCCTGTTATTAGTGTTAAATATTTAACCTTTTTAGAGACAAGCTGGTATTACTGTCAAATTTCTAGATGCGATATTTGTAAAGCTTGCTCAAAATCGTAATCCTTCATCCACCCGTCGTAAGATGGATGGTTACGATTATTGCAACTAAATGAATTAATCTGGGAATGGATGAATGATATCAATTATAACTGAATATGAATCTCCCTGAATATTAATCACCCAGTCCCAGATTTAAGATTAGATAATATGATTTTGATCACTTATTTTCAAGCCCTCCAATCACCATGCCTATTTTATTTATTGTATTAACTCATGAACTGAAGAAGTGGATGTCACTTCTTGTCAGTGTCAGTGTCGTCACTGTCATGACTCAGAGTCAGGTCAGACTGTCCTTGTGTCAGACCATGGAGGTAGCTCAGAATCAGATACGGATACTATTAGGCCTACTAGTAATTGTCTGGACTTGTATTATTTGCACAATGCCTTTTTATTGTTTGTAATGTTACCTACCCAATGCTGGCGAGCTAGGTGGAGTAGGAGTTGGTTCATGTTGCTTTGCAGGTGTTGGCTCGGGCTCCGGTACGTATACGGGATCAGGCGGTGCACTGAACGCAGCTTCCTGCGCCGCTGGCTCCCCCTCTTGCCCCCATGGATCGGACTGACTAGGTGATGGCTCGGGGTCTGCCTCAAAACCCGTGGTCGAATCTGGAATTGCCTCTGGAATAGGATTCCCAAAACCCTCATCGAAGCCAGTGTGTGATGGTTCTTGGGCCGGACTGTCCCCAAAGGAAAGGAGTTCCCCCGTGGGTACCTGAGATGGGTCGGCTGAGTACAGATCTTCTTCAGGATTCTCTCCGGCAATCTTCTCGTCACCGTGGTCCAACCTCTCGAAGTCATTGTCGTACGAATCGTGGGAAGGTTCCGCACTGAACTGATTATAATCAGCCATTTTTAGTTATTGTATGCCACAAGAAATAGAATCCAATCCAGTGAGTGGATAAATTGTCTTGATCAGTCTGTTCTAGGAACGATCCTCTGCACAGAAACAATTCAACGAGAAGTTGCAATTTTCTCCGCGAAAACCTGTCGCAACACACAAGATGGCCGATGATTTCGCAAACCTGAAAATAATGACGTAATGCGGTCACGATGTGTGCATGCGCAGCGCGCCCCACCAACTGAGCTAGCTGCATGCTGAGGACGTACCGGGGGTCGAGGGTCGGCACTGCCCTTGAGGGTTCACCAATTGATTATGTATGCATATAAGACTACTCATAATGGTTACAATTCAAATGAGAAGTCTCAGACCCATATATTGAAGACAGTGTATAATAAATGCTATAATGCCATGTTTCCGTGCAGTTTGACCACAGATAAAACAGAGAGCTTTGGCTTCCACTAAGATACGAGGGAAAATTGGGAGAGAGCCTACGGATTTAGCATTTATGATAATGAATAGGTTAAATTGGTCAAGTGAGCAGAAACACACACCATTCAAGCCAAGCACCCCCCCCCCACAAAAAAAACCCCACAAAACAACAACCCACAAACAAACAAACAAATGACCCAAAACAAAAACATAAATAATCTGTCACATAGTAAGGCCAAGTAAACAAAAATACCAGTTGATCATCTGGGTTTTTTCAAAAAGAGGAGGATGAGGGCCTTTTTATTTTTTTCGAAGGTGGCCACCAAGCATTTTAATTCAAACTGGCCACCAATTCTTCAGTTTAAAGTCACCACTTACTTTCTGTAGTAAGAAGTTCTAAAAGATTGGTAAGTCTAATGAAAATTACACAGAAAATGTGTCTTTTTGAAAAAAAAAGTAAAATAAAAAATAACAATAAAAAGGATGCGGCCTCAAAAAAGCACGAGGGAGGGGACGATCAACTGGTATTTTTTTTTATTTGGCCAAAGGTGTAGTTTTAGTTATGATCATAAATTGGTTTTCGTCAATAATGCTTATTTATAGGCAAAATAGTAAAGAAAACAAAATAAGTCACATGTGAAAGTTTCAGCTCAGTACAGTGTCTACTCATAGAGTAGGCCTAAGGCTCAATGGTTCAATTGCTGTGAGAACAGCAAAAAAATGAAGTATTTTCACAAGAATCCTTTCTCAAAATAGTTTATACTATCAACAGCTGCAGTGCTTCTCACCAAGTAAGTTATTATGGTCACTAATTTGGGGGGTATTTACAAATCTATGACCCCACCTCTAACTTAAGTTGACAAGATCATAGAGCAAGGACCAGTTAGATTTAGGATCTGAGGCTATTCAAAATGAAGTCTTCATTTTCAACCAAAAACTTTACCTCCCTATTACATACTAGTACAAAGTAATTGAATGAGAAACATTTTCAGGCGAATTTTATTGTTAAGTCTGGAGTTATCTTCACTGTAAAACTTGGAGGATAGTCAGAATTTTATACTTTAAACAAACAGATAATTCAGCCAAGGAAATGTTCATGAAAGAAGTTTATTGAGTTTCATTGTTAAACAACCTGACAATTTGTTTATATAAATAACAATAAAAAGGGACATTTGAAAACATTATACAATAAAAATACAGGGCCTAATTTTCTTACGCTGCTAACAGCCAAACTCTATGCTTTCAGCCCATAAAATCCTGTGATTAGCCGGGCGCTGTACATACATAATTCAGTGGTAAGCAGCATCAGGAAATTGGACTCTGGACTCAATTTCATTAGTAAAGCCAGTTAACTCAAAAACTTGCTCAGCACAGAAAAAAGGAAGCTTAGCAGAAAAAGGTAACCAGCCAAAATTCTATAAAGTTTACACTTTTGCGACTGGTGCCCCACTCATTTTGCACAACAATTTGCTTAGCAGTATTTTCTGTTTAACACTAGCTTTATGAAATTGGATCTTGATCAGTCAGCACAACATTAAACACAAGTTTTTGAATACTTCTACATTCAATGTACACAGGGGCCTATAATATTTTTTTCCTGTTGCCAAAGGCAAACATCATAAACACCTATTTTGTTAGTATAAGCAAAATTTGTACCACTTTTACAACAAGTTATAAAATGTTATTAAACTCTTTTGTCAATAGATTTATTATGACTAGTTCTCCCAAGATTCCATGGGTTCACATTTCAAACTTGTTTTAAAAGACATGCTTCTGTTCAGGTAATTCCAAAGTTCAGTCCAAATATATTTTGAGTAAATTCAAGATAGTATGACACATTCCCATGTTGTTATTTTTTCATAGCAGTTGTAGTCAGTATAAACAGGGAGTGTACCTTGACACACTTCATTTATATGCAATGAGCTAAAAACACAAGGATCTATTTTTGAAATCTGACAAAAAAATTGTTGATACAAAAATTATAACATGCAATCAAATCTAATTGCTGTTAATTAAAGTAATGCAACATATTATTATTCATGATGCTGTCATCTTCTTTGTCTTTCATTGAAACCAAATTAACCTTAATCTAAAGTGGAAAGGAAAAACAGTCAGGCCCTTTTTCATGAAATACAAATTATCATTATCTAAGTGACTGTGTGTATAGAAAGCCCAACGCTAATGGCTCAACAGTTGCTCCCTTTTAGTTGAATCTTTTGGTTCTCCCATGAGGCAATCTCAATAAGCTGTTTCAATAGCACTCTGCACTAATGACGTCACCTTTGCTCAAAATACCCGGCTGTCAGAAAAACATTCCAACACTCGCACAATCATTGCATCATCGGCGCGCCAGACCGCAATAGTGCTCACCGAGTCAGTACACGCGAGTAAACATAAAGCTTGGACATGTATGCGCGCGTATGTTTCTAAACATTGACCCATTGTCTGAGATCCGGGTTCTGAGCTTCTATTTTTTAGCAATATTGCAAAGTGCCATTTACAGGTAGCAAAATGAATTCCAACTGAATACAAAAGATTGATCACCAAGGTAAGAGTATCCTTGTAAGTGTTGGCTGTTTGTTTGTTATTCTCCTAAATTAAAAGTTTCTGTAAGCAAACCTTTATGAATTGAGCAAGCTTTCAATAACGCATGTCACCTCAATCTTTCCACGCAAAAATCACATCCATCTAATGCTGTAATATTTACATTAAAATATTAGACACATTTATGACAAAAGAACAAAATGAGAAGTATATTATTTCAACCATAACAAACACAAGTTTATCACTTCCTGAAGCAATTCATTAAAACAACGAAATTCAATAACTTGTCATTTGCATTTCAATACAGACAAGTTTCCATTTATCTCCCATATGCTACAATAAATGACACATCAGTGCTGAGATATCATTATTTCAAGATTTCCTCGGCTGCATTTGTGGGCTTTCGCCAGCAATGGTTTCATTACCCATAATGCTGTAGTTTTGTTTACCTTACCAAATGTCAACACCAATCACCTATTGACATGTTATATAATATCATCATTTGGTTTAACATCAGTCTGTAAACATCACATCATCTATCCGATTGGTGTAGCCAGCTAATACCATAGAGGTACCCCCATGCTAATACTAATACACTAATTACATATGTACAATATATAAATTTTGATTCTTAAAAAATACAATTTATTAGACATGCATCACCCCAGTGTAGCAAATTTGTGTAAAACATCAATTAAGTACTGAATAGCTGTGATTCAAGACTTATATGTGATCATTTCGCTGGAAAATCTGCACAAATCGGGTGGTGCATCTCTAAAAGATCACTGATATTCATTGTGTTACATGCAGTGACCTGAGAAAGAGGTTACCAACAATGGACAATTGTAATTGGCATGCTGCATCATGGGACATCATTTGCAATCACAATCCCAAGTAACGTACTCTCTTCAAGTAACAAATCTCCGTTTTACACTGTTTACAACCAGCCTCTGTCGAAGTATTCAATAATTGGGAGATACAAGTGTTTAACTTATCTACAGGCATGCGAAGAAGTACAACATGTCAAAACGTATATATATAATAAAATGAATGAATGAATCAAAAGAACTGTTCATGGATGACAAATAACTTTTAACTTATAGTGGGTATAATAAGGAGAATAAATACAAATAGCAGTGAAATAGATTTCCATGTACTGTTTTTAAACAAAATGGCAATTATTAACAAAGAATAAATATTTAAAGTTAATATTTTGTTACTGCCCGCTATAAACACCAATCACCTTGTGACTAATAATTCATTAAAACACAGCCTTCTCACGAGACTGGTACTAATCGTATCTTCAGAGCTCTCTCCTAAAAATGGACAGCAAATTTGAGTCAGAACTCATCATAAGATGGATTCTAAATGAACTCTGGATATATATCACTCTGGCGGTTATGTCCACTCCATTTTCAAGGGCAGACTTCCAAAGGGAAGGTTAAATTTCATCCCACTGTAATCACCATACAGTTTCAATACTTGCTTAGATTCAAAACATTGGTAAATTGTAAAAAAATATGAAATATACAGTTAGAATTACAGAATTTGTCTTTTTAAGGAAGATTTTCTCTGACTATCCTCTGACTAAAAACAGCAACAACCAGCTTTTATGAAACGTTGCAATATAGATACAATAAAACAATTTTTTAAATGAACACTTACTAACAATTCATAAGCCCGTAATAATTAGCGCTTTCATTCCTTATAGTGCACTGTATTGACTACTTATGATAAATTGTAATAAACATTTGAAGTCCAGTGGTATCATTGCAAAGATTCCGATCATTTACAGTTCACACCCAATGGATTATAAATTGAATTGAATCGAATACTAAATTAAATAATTGAATTGAATAAGTAATACTGTTGACTGGTAGCAAAAAGCAACAAAATTCAACAAGATATTTTTTCAAACAGCGACCATTTGTCTTTTGAAACGGCACTTTGAAACTTCACTGAAAATTTAACCATTAAAATAACATTTCACTTCTTAAAAGTAAGACATGGCCTCACGTTTCAGCCCAAGCAGAGTTCTTTCTCAAAGAAAAGACAGACTCTGTAAAAGAGCCCAAGTAAAATTCAGCTAGGGTTTAAACCTGAAACCTAGTTTAAACCTAGTTGCATTTATACCATAGGGGTTATTTCGGTTACTTTCAGGGTACGTTTTTTTTTCTTAAGTTAATTTTACAGCATTTTTGAAGGCTATCAAAAGTACAGATCAACTTCTGTGTCAAACTTCCACAAAATCTTTTTTGTTGGCAACATCTTTCCTGAAGGCAAAGGTCGTAGGTTCAAATCCCACCCGAGTAATATGCCCGTGTTTTTTTTTCCACAGGACTTGGGAAAGTACTGAGTATACAGTGCTTGACACACATCAGTGTATGGGTACAACCAAATAGTATAGCTTTCCTTCTGACAAAATGAATGTCAAAGGTTATGATACATTATCAGTACAGTAATGGTTGCAAATATAATCTGTTTTTAAAACTCCAACTTTGTTACACCATCAGGTCCTCTAGTTTTCAATAAACACACGATTCAGCCATCTTGTTAAATTTTCAGCAAACTAGGTGGTTATGTTTTCAAGAAAAACACCCCAAAACTATTAATGTTTTGTTACAAAATTATACACTTGTTCATATATAATATGGGCTTATTTTGATTGTGGCAATCGAATTAAGCAAGGGTGGTTTGGGGTTATCAAATAAAACTTCCTTAACTTTGATAATATTTCAGACAGAGCTATTTCTTGGAAGGATTGGTACTGGTTTAAGCTTTATATTCAAGTGATCAACAATAAGGGAAACTGACTGGGAAAATTTTAATTACTGTTGGGTTGAACAAACAAAAATTGACCAGAGTGGGATTTGAACCTGAGACCTCTGGATAAGCGTGCCAGCGCACACCAACTGAGTTAACTAACCATATATTAGCAGTCTCCCTATTTTGTCAATAGCTCAGTTGGTAGAGCGCTGGCATATTAATCCTGAGGTCGCACGTTCAAACCAGAATGTAGTAAATTGTTCTTTGTTCAACCCAAAATTAACTTTGTAATCAGTGAGCTTTCATTTTGACACTTAACTAAAACTTTTTCCACAAATTACCAATCCTGCTCTATGTCTTTAAAGCTCATTTTGTGGGAGCCACCACTGGGGCTGATCTACAAAGAGCAGTAGTAGTTTTGTTAATTTCATTGACTAAATCTCCTTTGATCCCTCCCATGGCCCAGAGCACACACTTAACCTCTCACAAGGTTTGGGAAGAGTAGTAGGTTCTGTTTTTGAGTTACATCCTTTATCTAAAAGGGGGGAAACCCTTTCCCCCCAATTTTTTTATATAATAACAATAATAATAAATTATTATTTTTGTATAATAAAAAAATTTAAAAAATTAAAAACCCGCCCCAAAACACACATTGAGTGAGCCTCTTTCATTTATCAAACAAGAACACAACAAATCAAAGTTGATTGACTGATCTAGCAAGCCCTTCTAACTGTGGGCATACCACAACGTGCACAAGCATTTCACATTTTTGATTGTACAATTGCTGCTATTATGTTGACCCAATTCACCTGAACATTTTCAAAGTAAACTCATGGAATGAGTCCCTTGGTTTTCTTTCTTGACTGAACAATTTTAGGTCAGTTATGAATAATGTGTGAATAAATTGAAGACTTCCAGACGTTTGGACACACTCTACACTCTTTGATAAAACTGATTTCCTCCAGGGATCTAGATACACTCCTCTTCAAATGGTGGTTGGTCATTCCACTCCCGTGGTGGGGGTTTCGGAAGCTTGGATATCTTGCAGTTCAACATGTCGCCAACATCACTGATAATATCAAGAGCCTGTAAAAATCAAGATTATTGCTTTCTTTAATAAAAGAAATTAATAGGTACATGTCTGGCGCATTTATGAAAGTACAGAAACCCCCGACTTTACTAATTGCCATACTCATCAGGCTTTAAGCCAACCTGTACTCATCTTGAGTACTTATGGGTATACAAAACAAACATTCTCCAATAGCCAAACTTAACCTCACAGGTACCCTTATACTCTAGGTAATCAGAAGGACAACTGTAGTTTCTTGCTGAAGTAATTGCGATCAAGATTTTAACACAGGTTCCAATGACTAAGCTATCAAAACTTGAATCGTGTGTCCAAGACAACTCACAACAGCCCCTTTTGGGGTGACAATGATTGAAATTTCAAATGAAAAATTGTTAACTCCGATCAAATATGTATTAACTATCAGCAGCCATCATCTTTTTAATGAAGCAATAGCATAATGTATTTTTGGGGGGTTTTCTGCTCTATTCTTGTTTTTTTATTGTTCTTCATCCGAGTTTTACAGGACTAGATGTCCATTTTTGTGTGGAGACGGACTTGGTCTCAATCTTGGCGCACCATGACTTTGACTCAGACTCGACAATGAGACGCGGCGCGACACGGCTAAACACCAGCAAAAAACAGATGAAAATCACTAACTTCTTAGTGCCCATGTAAATCGTCAATAATGAAATAAACCCCACCCAGATGAATTGCTTATGGCCTCTGCATACCAACCACGGACCCCATTTGTTTCAACCGTGCATGTCTTGTTCAAGTCCGTGATGGTGTTTTTTTTCTGCTTGAAATAGTGCCCTCTTCTAGATTTAACTTCCAAATAGTTTTTTTGTGCGACCGATAACAAAAAGTAAGATAACAAAACTAAGCGCAATCTCATACTTGGAATGGCAAGTCGTGTTCATTTTTTCATAGGTTTATATTAATTGGTCTATGGTGATTTTCTACCATCCATGGTCTCAGTCTAGTGCTTGTCAGACTGACAATCAAATTGACATATACGGATTTCGAAACGAGTGGCTAATTTTGTTGAAAGTTTCTGTTATTTTGTTTCTAAAAGAAGTTTCAAGTGAAACTAATTCATTACGCTCCTTACGTTTCAGCAACATGAGACCTTTTGATGGATTTGCGCACTTCATAAATTGACATATGATTGTTATTTCAAATAATGGGTGCATTTTCAAAGAGAGTCTGCATCTCCTCAACACATTTACGAATATTATTCCCATATCGAGGGGAAAGCTGGATGAAATTATCTAATCTGAAAAGACCACCATTTCTTTTCCTCTTAAGGGAACACAAAAATTACCTCGTCCAACATTTCTTTAGAATGAGCAGCCGACAGACAGATTCTTGCTCTGCTCTCCACCAATGGAGTAGCTGGAAACACACACACAACGATGCCGAGACCTCGCTTGCGACACTCACGGCTGAATGCACTGTGGAGACAACAACGATTTATGTCATATTATTTGTGTTTTTCTCATAAAAACCAATGTGTGTTGCGCACTGTAAACTCGATGCTTTCATTATTACTGTGAAAAAAAGCCACAGGCTTAAAACTTGGGTGGGATTTGAACCCACGCCCTTTCTTGACCACGTCCTTTCTTGACCACGTCATTCTTGAGCAGATGTCTTACCACTAGTCCACTAAGCTTGCCCAGTAGCTACAGACAGCTTCAATCCTATATTTAAGCAGTGGGAACTGCATCTGGATAAAGAATATTAATTGTGTTTTACTCATCCACAACTTTTTGTTAACAAGACTCAGAGAAAGCCCCGTTTATCTTTTGATGGGACTTTTGGGGATTTGTTTTTATGGTCATTCAGTAACACTTGTAAATGAAACTTTACTGAAAATTTCAGAGGGCTGTTGCAGGAAACGAGCAGCCATGATGGCAAAAGAGAAAGGGTTTGGGAGGGGGTTGGTGTTACTATTTTGGTTTCAACCTTACAATGTGGGGTAATTTGGGGGGGGGGGTGTTACTTACGGTACTTTAGAAGGTATAGCGATGAGGAGAGGAACAACTGGAGAGTCCTCGTTACCATAGAAGATGAACCCCAACTCTCTCAAGCGGTAACGGAAATACCTGGTGTTCCACGCCAAACGACTTATACGGTTGGTACCTAGCCAGGCAGACATGAAATGAAATGGATTTGTTACAAGTGGCTAAATTTCCTTCCTGTGTGTTGTTGGCAAATTGGCTCAGCACATACAAAAAATGCTAGCAACTCTTGTCTAAGCAAGAAATAAATTTGAAGTGTCGATCAGTTTCATTTCAATTCAGGTTGTGAAGCCAAGTCTCAGAAAAGCAAAGTTAATCACTATACTAGCCAAGAATCCAATGGAGAGAAGGCAAGGAAGGAAGTTTCAGATTTAGGTGTGGGAGGAAAAAAAACCTCAGAAATATCCCAGGGAAAACCCACGCAATCAGGTAGGGACTGAAAACCTAACCCACAATTTGAACCGGGGTTCTAGAGGTGGAAGGTTTGGAAAGAAAACACTACACCAACCCAACAGTGTGTCACCAGTGGGAATTCTAGTTAAACAACTAAATTAAATTTTCATGACATTGGGGTTTACAAATAAAAAGTAAAATTTACCTCCAGGATGTGGCCTTCAATTTCAAATTTATATTGTCGATACAAGAAGTGTAATCTTACCCACAGTAGTGCCATCCTCTCCCATGATAGTCTTCATGCTAGCTATGACCTGTTTCACAACTGGGGGCGCCATAGGGCATCCGTAGGCAGCACTGTGTGACTTGGTTCTCACACGAGCAATCAGCTCCTGCAGGTAAGACAAACAAGAAATTACAATAACTATCTTCTGCAATCAACCACAGTTACAAATAGACCTTGTGCACATGACGTTATTTGAGTTGGGCGCCCTCGGCTAGAGGTCAAAAGAAGGTTGCTCACTGGCCCATCTTGTGCACTGCGCGTACATAGAAGTGTGTTTCCATTGTTTAATGATACTTTTAACTTTTAAGATTGCGGCATGATGACGTCAATGCAAAAGCTCTACTCAAAGCTTTCACCTGCTGAGCTGGATTCATACTTTATGCATCACAAAATCCATTGATGTCACAACTCTATAAATTTGCAGCGAATGTTTGCAAGACGTCAAATTCGAACACAAACAATTCTTTTCAGAACCACAACTCATCGATTTCTCCAAGTCTGTAGTGTTTCTGCAAACCTTACTAAAAATGTTAGCGCCCCCCCCCCCCCCCCCCCCCCCCGACACTATCCAGGGAGAATGATTGACATTCCTTTTGTTGGTGGAATATGTCTTATCTTACTCTCCCGCAATTTGTGATACATTATTTTTAAATCCCCGACAATTTGTTAAACATTTTACTTTGTACACATGGTTTTAAGACATGTATGTCAAAACTGGGTACCGTAATTTTCGGATTATAAACCGCCCGGCGTATAAACCGCAATGCTCCAAAATATGGAAAAAATATTTAGGTGTCAGCATATAAACCGCGCGGGCGTATAAACCGCGGCCAAAATGTTAAAAAAAACTAACCTCAAAACACGGAAGTGAAGTTCGCAAAACTGCGTATGGTAAGCTTTGGCGATATTGCTTTTTTTCATTCACGATACATCGTCAAAAATATATCGCGATATTCGATGATATCGCGGTTAATTTGTGACGTGAGTTGATGAGGGAACCCACTTCAGATTTAAAAATAGTGTTAAAACTGAAGTGCCGCGAATTGGTTATTGATGTAAGGAAATTTGATAAAGGCTGTAAGGCTCTCCATTCTAGCCATGGTTTTATTCTTCATGTTACCCGAAGCACCACGAGCGCAATCTGCACAGGCTGATTGGCTGATTCCTGACCGGCCGCTTTCCGATTGGCCGATCGCGTGAATAATTATGACGTAGTGCTTCTCACAGCTTTCGGATTGACCGATCGCGTGAATAATTATGACGTAGTGCTTCTCACAGATTTCCGATTGGCCGATCGCGTGAATAATTATGACGTAGTGAGCAATACCGCACAGTTTTCGTTTGTTTGATGTTGGTCTGTATGAGACCGTCTGTTCGGAGATATATCAGCATATGGAGATCGCTGGGATAAATAGACAGGGGACCAGTCTAGTCTAACTCGAGTTTCGCTGATTGTTCATCTCTGAGGGGTGACTGAACTCTAACAATAGGGCGGTTGATAAACGTTTTATAAAGGCAACACGGAATACAAATGAGGCGGGATTTTCAACAGGCATTTTCAACAGGATTTTGTCACCACACAGGCATGTTTTGCAGGATTTTTTATCGTTTAAAAACATTGTTTTTATTTAGAACATTTTACAAACGATCTTTCTTTATAAAAATGCTGTTTTTTCTCTTCCATATTTATACGTCGGCGTATAAGCCGCCCGGAGAAAAAACCGCAGGAGTTAAAAAAAAAGTCAAAATCAACGTATAAACCGCGGTTTATAATCCGAAAATTACGGTATAGTTTTCTAATTTTAATCCTTGTAAGTATGTTGACATCTTGCTCCTTTCACAGGTGGGCTCATAGTTCCAAACGAATGGTTAAACGGAAGTCACAAGTTCCATTTAACCGCTTAGAAAAATAGATGTAGACAGACAACCCCAAAGCCTGAGCTGTACTTTCAAAAATGGCCATAATTAGATCCAGTCGGTAAGTACAATGTAGTCTAATCCCTTCCTGGTATCAAAAGAAACAGTATCCTTTACTTCTATCGAGCACGAGAAACATGACAGAGATTGTGGTGGAAAGATTAAGGTCAGTTATCTTGCAGTTTATCAACCAACCTTGCTCCCTGCCAGATATCCTCCGCATGCCCCAAAACTCTTGGAGAATGTTCCCATCATCACATCTACATCATCTGCATTGACGCCAAAATATTCCACGATGCCCCGCCCTGTGCGTCCCATAGCCCCTATACTGTGTGCCTCATCCAGGTACAAGTAACACTTGTACTTCTTCTTCAGAGCGATGACGTCTGGAAGACGAACCATGGAGCCCTCCATGCTGGGGAAAAATAATCAAGTAATCGTTGCGAGACTGAACATAGAATTACAGCCCCACCCCCACTTAATCATGCAAAGTTGTAACAACAACACATCTCACATTTAAAGGGGCACTATCATCATCAAAGCAGGGCCCGATTTCACAGAGCTGCTTAAGTAGAAAATATTGCTTACACATTTTCTGCTTAGCAAAAATAAGCAAGATCCAATACCAGTCACAGCTTGTACACAGTGTTTTGACTGGTAACCTTTTTCTGGTAATCTACTTTTTGTGGTTAAGCAGCTCTATGAAATTGGGCCCTGGACCGTGGTTGTAGATGGAATTATGTATTTACTTCACGTGTGCTCCCTCCGTATATTTTATATATGGAGGGCACGCATGCGCATGTACTAAATGGGCGATTGTTCTTAATTCTTTGTGCAGCCATAAGCCTGCTTTGATCATGATGATAGTGCTACTTTAAGGGCTGGACAAATATTTTTCAAAATAAATTTTTTAATGCAATTTACAAGTCTATTTTTGCATCTCATCCATCAAAATATGGAATACTGAATGCAAATTATTGTGATTATTATTTCGTTTATCTCCACAAATTCAATAAAATTATACACAAATAGAAACACTTAAAACGACACCACCGAACGATAGGCCATTGTAGGAGTGAGCGTGCCGTGGTCTGTGAACATTGTCATTTTTTACACTCACCTGTAGATTCCCTCCACCAGGATGAGGATCTTCTTCCAGGGTCTGTGGGAGCGAGGTTGACCATCCACGATGGCTTTCCTGATAACCTTCTCAAGACTCTCCATATCTAAATGCAAGAATAGAAACAAAATAATCCATCATGGTCATTCTAGGCTTTTATTAAGCCTGAATCAATTCAAACAAATCCCGATTTAGGCCTTTTTGGGGTGTTTATACGTAATGGTTGTGTGAGTGTTCCTGGGTACATGCTTTGGTGTCTTGTGGTGGGTGAGGGAGTGCGGGTGTGTGTTTTGGTAAAATTTTGTGTGTGCGCAGGTGTGTGTTTTTTCTTAGATAGGTGTGTGTTAACCTTTTCCTTCCTTTTACTACATGTAGATTGATTTGTTTATATCTTGATGTCCTTTTAATAATGTAGTTTAAGCATTTTTATGATGCCATATAGTTGCAATTCAGTTTTTATGTTGTGATGACTAGTGTGAATAAACCTTTGATCTAATGTTTCTATCTATCATACACAATAAACTGTGGATTGGTAGAGGCACGGACAGAAGATTGGAAGGAAGGTGTGCTTCACAAACCAAATCAAAGAATACCTTGCCATATTGACACTTTAACAAAAACACTCTTTTTTCCCAGAAAAAAAAAGTGCAAAAGATACTGATCAAAAGAATAATTACAATTAAATGGTGGAAATCACTGCCGTGTATTAAATAAAATATGAAAAGGTAAGTCAATACAAAATCGAAATGGTGCAAAATCTCATGGGCGATTCTGCTTCGAAAAAAAAGCAGGGAGCCATTCAATAACTGTGCACATGACATGGTATTTCGGTTGGTAACCACTGTCCAGGAAAAGAAATTGTTCCGAGATGAGAACAGTTTTTTTGCAGCTCTATATGAGCTTGGACCCAGGAATTTAGTCCGATCTCTCTATTCTGTATCTAGTCCTTTGTAGCTAAAATCCATTGCTGCAGAGGAATAGCGCCACCAATTGGCCAATGCATCATCCCATTTATCTGCTGAATTGAAATGACACTCCCTAAGTTTTCCCTTCAAAATGCACATTGAACAAATATTTTGTACAAGTATACCCTGCTCATTGATGCGTGTTCATGTGTCTGCAGCTACAGAAGATAATTTGAAAGTGTTCAGCCAGCCACCAACTCCGTGAAGAGTGAAAAATTAACTGTGTCAAATACGCATATCGAATCTGCCCAAGGTCTCTCTTACTTGAACAGCCCTACCTATCTCACACCCACAAACATGTTCCACTCGGAATGTTTTACTGTGGGCTGATTACTGCTTTGCATAATCACCAGGTACATCATCATGGCTACAGGTATGCAGTGTGGATTAAATTACCATAAAGCTGTCAGACTGTGGTTGCACTTGAAAGGTTTTAATAAATAACCCCAAGGTGGAAGATTAACATATATGCAGGTAGTTGCTCAGGATTCCAAGGGTAGCTAATAGTTTCCAACAACCTCATCACAATATTTATTTTGTTATTAGAATATTTGACAGTATTTGTGCTAACAGTAGCAATAGCAGTTCAGGGTTATATTGCACACGATAAAAATGTATCTGATTAAAAAAACAATCAAACAAATAAATATCAATATTTAATCAGTCAGTTTCCCTTGTGATTTATTAGTTGATAAATAAATATCAACAAATTTGATTTGTGTGAACTTTATTAAGGGCTAGCTTGAAGTACTTTCATGACTGGGCTATTTGTTTCAAAATATTTAAATGATTTTGATTCCGCAGTTGGTGTATTTTTTCACAGGTTGTTGAATAACCCACCAAAATCCCTACCATGGATAACGCTACATATAGCCAGCCAGATGGCCAGATCACCTCCATGGCCAGATCACCTCCATGGCCAGATCACCTCCATGGCCAGATCACCTCCATGGCCAGACCCCTCCAGGACAAGACCACCTCCAGGACAAGACCACCTCCAGGACAAGACCACCTCCAGGACAAGACCACCTCCAGGACAAGACCACCTCCAGGACAAGACCACCTCCAGGACAAGACCACCTCCATGGCCAGACCACCTCCATGGCCAGACCACCTCCATGGCCAGACCACCTCCATGGCCAGACCACCTCCATGGCCAGACCACCTCCATGGCCAGACCACCTCCATGGCCAGACCACCTCCATGGCCAGACCACCTCCATGGCCAGACCACCTCCATGGCCAAGACCACCTCCAGGACAAGACCACCTCCATGGCCGGACCACCTCCATGGCCGGACCACCTCCATGGCCGGACCACCTCCATGGCCAGACCACCTCCATGGCCAAGACCACCTCCAGGACAAGACCACCTCCATGGCCAAGACCACCTCCAGGACAAGACCACCTCCATGGCCAAGACCACCTCCAGGACAAGACCACCTCCATGGCCAGACCACCTCCAGGACAAGACCACCTCCAGGACAAGACCACCTCCATGGCCAGACCACCTCCATGGCCAGACCACCTCCATGGCCAGACCACCTCCATGGCCAGACCACCTCCATGGCCAGACCACCTCCATGGCCAGACCACCTCCAGGTCCAGACCACCTCCAGGTCCAGACCACCTCCATGTCCAGACCACCTCCACGTCCAGACCACCTCCACGTCCAGACCACCTCCACGGCCAGACCACCTCCACGGCCAGACCACCTCCACGGCCAGACCACCTCCACGGCCAGACCACCTCCACGGCCAGACCACCTCCACGGCAAGACCACCTCCACGTCCAGACCAACTCCACGGCCAGACCACCTCCACGGCAAGACCACCTCCACGGCCAGACCACCTCCACGGCCAGACCACCTCCATGGCCAGACCACCTCCATGGCAAGACCACCTCTATGGCCAGACCACCTCTATGGCCAGACCACCTCCATGGCGAGACCACCTCCATGGCGAGACCACCTCCATGTCAAGACCACCTCCATGTCCAGACCAACTCCATGGCCAGACCACCTCCATGGCAAGACCACCTCCATGGCCAGACCACTTCAATGGCCAGACCACCTCCATGGCCAGACCACCTCCATGGCCAGACTACCTCCATGGCCAGACCACCTCCATGGCCAGACCACTTCCATGGCCAGACCACCTCCATGGCCAGACCACCTCCATGGCCAGACCAACTCCATGACCAGACCAACCAAGCTTGGGCATGCACCTCTTATCAGAGCCTGAGCATTTGGGTATTGAATGACCTAACACTCAAGGATTCTAAAATCCTGCATGTAGTCAAAACTTCCTCAAAATGGGAGGCAAATCTGAAATTCCAGCATGCCATGGCTGATTATCAGCTGTGGATTACCACCGAGGGACCGGACTGGCTGATGGACTGGCCAATTCACAGTAAAGAAAAACCACATTTCTCAAAAGAAAAAAGAAAACAATGATGGTGCATTTTATGAGAATGTTTGTTGTCTTTGTTTTAATTGTGACAGCTATATTCTTAACAACAAACAATTCTCTGGATGTTCTGAAAATTAATTCCTTGGCTGAGCTCGAAAAAATTTCCCGAATCAGGCATCAGTAGCTTAAATGAAAGTATGCTGTACCCACCATTGTGTTCAAAGACTCGGACCACTGCACCGGAAAGTCGAGTTCCCAGAACGATAGAGGCATGGTTGAGTTTGTCACTGACTACAAGACAGCCCTGAAAGAATAAGAAAAGACAAAATCAGTTTATTATGAACCACAAATTATCAATCAAAACAACACTAAGATCGTACCATTGTATTTCCTACAAACTACATTAATTCTAAGATAAATACATTTTGATCAATATACAATTCAAACTTGGTGCTGCGGCGCATGGGGTAAACCACTTCTCTTACTGATACCATAGAGAAAGGACCACAGGAAACATGATCACCGCCGCAAATACCTTGCAGTCGTATGCTAATCCTATTATCAGGCATGAGAATAGGCGATGAAAAAAAAATCCAGAAAAATATAACGCAAACAAATGCATGTCCGGATTTTGGGCAATGTCCAAATTTGTGAATGTCCGGTCAAGTTGACTCGGGCGTCGGCGGCGGCGCCGCACTCGGTGAACCCCTCGGGCGTTATTGGGACCATAGATGGGACCGGGGACAAGTTAATAGGAGGAAAATACTCTTTCAAAAGATGAAATCAGACGTATGTTGTCTGAAAAAGCAAAAACAAAAATGATTTTCCGAAATAATCCACGAAAATATGAATGGAGCAGTCATGTTTTTGTAATATTGTTATTTTTTTTTTTTGAATTTTGGGGTCTTTACCTGTGTTAGTGAATCATTGGGTTAAGTGTTGCCCCCTTTTGGACATTGAAAATTGTTCTTCAAACACCTTTTAGTATCTCCAAGATTATCCTGACAGTTTACAAACCGCAGCATTTTGGAAAAATAATGTGAGACGTCCGTCGACGAATCTCCTCACACGTGTGTGACGCACACTCATTACATGCATTGTCTCGAAGTTTCTTCGAGGTCATAGTTCAATGCGTAAACATTTCTCCAGACGTAAAACACATTAAACGAATCGAAGAACTGGCGCTTTTGCCTATGAACATGGGTAGTGACGACTGGTGAAAAAAGTCTAGCGATTCGCGGGCACACAAAACACTGTGCGTTGTTGTCAGTAGACTTTTTAATGTCTCCACACATGTTTCTTTGCTGCAACAGTAAGCATACATGTACATGTACTATGGTCAAACCGTACCGCGAATGAAGCGGGGAATGAGAAAAGTCTACACATATAGATCTAGCTTACTGCGACACACATGAAAGAAAGAAATCACCGCATATTGGTCCGGCCGCCGCGCCGCAATTTATTTACGAACGGTGTAAAGGTAAAATTAACTTACAATTTCTGATCCACATATACATCCACACCCTACCCCCAAATTTTATATCAAATTCACACTGAACTCTGAGACCACATAATTTGAAGTAAAAAATCCGGAATTCTGGAAAATTCCGGAAGATTCTCATGCCTGTATTATGACTGCTGACACAAACATCCACTTTGCGGTCAGCCAATTGTCCATAGCAGAGCGGCGCAGTGCATTTTGGGGAATCGGCATGCGCAGAACCCCAAACCAGTAGTTCTGTTGAATGAAAGTGTGGCAGGAAAGGAATGTTTTCACTCTTCAAAAGTTTTGATTTGTGGTTTGGAGTTGGCTACGGTTGGCCACATCATCAATTAACATGTTCAAAAAGACTAACTCACTCTCTGCCAGATGCACAATTTTTTGACCCAGAAAATCCATGAAAATTGTTTATATGTCAGTTTTAACAAAAGTCATAATTCTCGCACGAATTTTGAAGAATTTGGTGTAAATTCCCCTAACTTTGGTTGATTTAAAAAAAAAAAAAATTGACGAATACTTGTAATTAAAATCTTGGCGATTGCGTGCGTCATTATGAACCAGGGTGAACTGTACTCCACTGCGCATGCGATAAAGTCTTATTTGATGCAAAATATCTACTCCATTTATTGTGGAAAAGCGTGCAGCGAAATGACGTCAGGAAAATATGACACAGCATTCTTCAATGCAGGGCCCAAATGAGTTGCAGTTTACCAGTGTAAAATGCAGCGTTGCACAACCTACACATAGGGCTCGTGTGGCCCATTGATCTTTGTTGTTACTGCCCGACAGGTTTGAACTCCTTCAGTGGTCCTTTCTCTATGCTGATACATGTACTGGGTTCTTTTAAGTGCATTACACAACACATGGGACCAACAGCTGTATGTTCCATCAGAAGGACGAAGCAATAATAGCCTTGGAAGTGATAAAGTGCCTTGCTTAAGTCAAGACTGGAACTCGAACTCACACCCTTCTGGTCAAAAACACCAGAGCTTGAGTGCAATGCGCTTGACCACAACAGTTTTATGTCAAGTATTCAGACATGCAACTGCTCATTTTCAAAACAAGAGGAAAGTGCCAGTCACAGCAAGACTTTTGCAGTGTTTTTCACTTAATTTTCAATGTCAGAGCTGAAAAAACAAAAAGGAGGAATTTAGCTGATCAGCTGAAAAGTTGCATACGTCTGAGTAATCCATCATTCCGCATCTTATCCATGTGTTGTTCTGCAGTAATTGTTTATGGCATCAACGTTTCTTGATACCAAAGTCCTTTAAAAAAACTTTAAAAACAAGAATCATTGCATCATTGCAAAAGTAGCATTTACCAGACATGCGAGTTTGAAAAGGCACAAATGTTTTATCACGCTAGAATTATCCCTAGCAGGATTTGAAACTTTGCAGGTCTGGTGGACAGTGGACACATTACTGTGGCTCTGTTTGGCTGGGGTAAATTTGTCTCTGTTGACACCCAAACCAAACAGTGCACTCCTACAGTGTCCAAGATACCTCAAAAAGGCTAATGGACATGAATATTTCTCTTGAATGTTGTGGTGGTTCTGTTTCTCCTGAAGACGCCCAGATTATACTGATCGAAATGTTGAGTTGTTATACCCCAGGTTCTTTTCAAAACGACCACTCATCAGAGATATTTTCATGTACAAGGTGTGGTGTTACTGTCAACCTTTCTAAAAAAATTACAACACTTTTGCACTTCAGAAGTACAGTGTAGCTAATCCACAGACCTGCACAATCAATGGCAACCCAGCCCCCCCCCCCCTCCCCTGGCAGATGACTCTGACCACCCCCCCCCCTCCCCTGGCAGATGACTCTGACCACCCCCCCCCCCCCCCCTCCCCTGGCAGATGACTCTGACCATCCCCCCTCTCCGCAGATGACTCTCTGGATCCACCCCCTTTGTAGCCCTATTAGTAAACAAGGCAAACCACTGATCATAGATGGCTTAGGATAGATGTAAACAGCATACTACTCACCTTCCCAACTAGAGACGGAATGTTCAGAGCGTTGGTAGCAAACCCCATGGCAAATGTAACAGCATCCTCCTTACCAGTGAAACGGGTTACCAGGCGGTCCAGCTCAGAATGGATAGTCAGGTTCCCTAAAGCAAAAAAGTGTGCACATATTAATTACTGAAACCTAAAAAGAGTCACAGGGCAGCAGACAATCATCAGATTACGGCAGTGTCTGAATCAAGTGATTTCGGCTACGGCCGTTGGCTGTAGTGACAGTGTTGAAGAATAGGCTTTTTCAGCCATCCAGCCATAGCCAAAGCCTAATTTTGTACACTGCTATCTTTCTGCGGGAATCCAGTCACAAACAATCAATTTCAAAATTACTTCTTTGTTTATTAATTGGTATATTCATTGTAATTATTATAATTACACACATAATTTTTATTTTTTTGTTTGATTGTTTTTGTTTTGTTTTTTATTTTTTTATTATTATTATTATACTTTTTTTGGGGGGGGGGGTTAACCCATTCATGCTAGACAAATACATCCAAGCTGAGCAAATTTGACTGCCCATCGTAAACAGCTTTAAAAAAAAAAGATCCCTGCTGGTTATGAAATAAATTAAGGCAATTAAATATTTGATATTGTACATGTATCATTAGAGACACAAGAACCTGCCTCTTCAATCATCTGGCCATGATATCCATCCATGAATCCATCCATTCTCAGCACACACCCTAAGCTAGGGCATTCTGCAGACCTCTGAAGCTGCAATATTTGGCATTGATGAACATGCTCCATGTGTATCACACAACCCATTTCATATAAGTTTCATAAGTCAATCCATGTTTGTTATTCCATAGAGCAAGGATGCACTATTTAGGTTATTCTAGACACACTGGGAACACATCAATCATTCTTGCTGAAATTTATGAGTCTCTAGTGTCATAAGTCATAAACACCACAAGATGTATCGAGTTACACCATGGCAGATATACTGTAAATCTTCATCATACACAAGCTGCTCCAGAATACAGTCTTTTTTTAAATAATTACTTAACTAAACTAAACTATAAAAAGCCAAGCTTGCTGTATGAATGCTGCATGGATGCAGGCATATACGTATTACATGATACTTTTAAACATTGCTCTCCTGTCAAATAAAGAGATAACAATGTTGACAAATTTTAGGAGGTTACAGTGACACCTTTTGCAGGCTACAGTATCAAGAATTTCCTCAGTTTGTTCCCCAGCAAAGCAGCAAACAAGTTTTTTTCCCCCCTTTCCTCAGCAAAGTGTCCCTGCCCTATTGATAACAAAGCATCAGGCCTGCATTTGGCTTGTATGTATAGGGAGAGTTACAGCAGGTGATGCCCAATGCAAACATGTACACATGTATGTGTACACTTGGGATACATGTACAAATTGTACATTATATCTGCTCATCTGGGCCCAAAAGTACCTAGGCACAACAAACTTGTGTTTACCAGACTACAGTAACCAGCCAAAATACCACTCCACATGTACCGTCTGTGACTGGTATCCTGATTATTTTTGCTCAGGAGAAAACTGTTTCTGAAGTGAAATTTGTTGTGTGCAGCTCAGTAAAATTGGGCCCTGGGTTTTAATATAAATTGTAATACATGTATCTATAATTTTATTCAAATAGCCTGGTGCTAGTGAAATAATTCGAAAACAAGCTTAAGGAATGCTTTGCAGTGAGCCATACAATTTAATTCCACCCCTTTTTATGCCAGTTTATTACATTTACAGGGGTTCGGTTTTTTTATTTGTTTAAATTTCAGGCTATGCATGGTAGATGTAGATATTAAATCAATTTTTAGTAATCATCTTTGATAGTGCAAGGACATTGGCTCTGAAAAGACCTGGTTGGTTTGTTCAGTATCAAAGCAGGCATCACTTCAAACAGAGCCAATAATCCTTTATCATGCTGCCACCATCTTGGTCATTTTCGTTTTATCCAATAACAGTAGTGAATGCTTGTATTCATAATTGCACTGAAAAAGAACCAGACTATTTTTCTTCTAGCCTCGGTTTGGTTACCTTGGTTCAGATTGGAGAAAAATCAAGATGGCCACACCATGATAAAAGTATATTATCCACCAGGAGAATCACCCACAGACAGCCCTAAACAGGTTCCTGTTCACAGCAGGATCCACCCAGTCAAGATGAAAAAGCTCCTACACTCAGCCTCCTGAGAATCTTTGAGAGGGCAAGGCCATTTTCATTTTCAATCTTAAAGTTTATGGGGAACTTTTGAAAGGGCACGAAGGCCAAGACCAGGGCAACAGAGCACACTAGAAGGCCTGTAATTTTCAACTTGGAG
Source organism: Leptasterias polaris (assembly GCA_037783415.1). Classification (NCBI taxonomy): domain Eukaryota; kingdom Metazoa; phylum Echinodermata; class Asteroidea; order Forcipulatida; family Asteriidae; genus Leptasterias; species Leptasterias polaris. The sequence goes on from JAZGTN010000045.1 coordinate 5,203,480, forward strand.
AGGGCAAGGCCGTTTCCATTTTGCAAAGGGCATTTCCATTGGAAAATCTTGAACCTTTGAAAGGGCTCCAAGGACCAAGGCCAAGACTGGGGCAATAGAGGGCATGACCTTGCTGTAATTCGGGGCTTGCATAAGTCAAAACTCTTAGCAACCATCTCGTCCAAAACAAATATACTGGTAAGAGGTTTGTATATAAATATTGGTTTACTTTTTAAATTTTACTTGAGGGGCAGGAATATGCAAACCAGCTGATGTCTGATCTGATGCAACCAGGCATGAAGTTGCATTATCTCACACAGTTGGAAAAGCTAAACATGCACAGGAATTCCAGGGTATTTTTAGACTGGTATTGTTGTCCTCCGCGTGAACTCTGTACCGCAAATATGACAATATCACATTAACTTAACCAATCATGCACTACCAGAGTTCAGTGTGACTCATCCAGAACAACTAGTGTCCTGGTATTGGCAGCGATCAGGTGATGATTGTGTGAGCCACTCAGAAGGCTGCAATCATGTAAGGAAAGCATGTTAACGGCCAACTTTGGTACAGAACCATACGTTGTAGAATAGCAGGTTTCCTTCTTGTAAGTGAATCTTTTGACATTCATACTGTAACAACACATTAATATATACAATGGCATTCTCATTAAACAAATCTTTCAAGTGCAACCACGAACCTGGATATTTCATAAAAAAAATTCACCACTCTTGATCCACCACCACAAACTTGGCTTGGTATATGTACATTACATATACGTACTCTCTTCCAATACAGGTATCAACCCCCCCCCCCCCCTCCCCTCCCCTCCCCTCCAATGCAGGGATTAAATTTTACACTAGCTCGCAGGCCTGAGGTTAGTAGTGATGTTAGCTTGGGGCCAGCAAACTCAGAACCAGACAAGTCCAGCTGTCTTGTGTTAGTCAATAAAACTTCTTTGTGTAATTATCTTAAATTAACAAAAAAATATGTTCAAATGTTGACTTTGAGTCTGTTAAGTATCTTTCAAATCTGTTAAGTATCTTCTCTCAGAGTTTGTTAAAATAAAAACAGTTCACATGTTAAACTTTGGGAAACATTCTCTCTCATTTAGATCTTGTTTGAGCTATACAAGCCCTGCGGTCATGTGCAATTTCACCTCAAATTGAAGACCTGCCCTGCAGCCTGCACTCCAATCCAATATCTCTGTTACAATATTCATGCAAAATGTAGAATTCATGGCAACATGTGCAATTGGAACAATTGCAATGATTCCTAGATCTACCCATACCAAGTTCTCTTCTTGGACTGCATATCCCAGATCCATATTCTTTAGTTCCCCTTTCCACCATCCGGGATCTGGCTCCAGTGTTTTCAGCAAATCCAAGATAGTTGTACGATCCCAGGTTGATACTCCTCCTTACTTTTCCGGTTAGACTGCAAGCAACAAATGATATCAATAAACAGAAATGACATAACTGAAATCGATGAAAGAGAAACAAAATTGGTCGATTATTTATTTGATCTAGTGTGTAGGATGTGCACTTATAAGAACTGTGCATTATTATTAATATTATTAAAAGCCTAGCACAAAATACATACAACCACTGGGCAAACTAATTTGAAATGCACAGAAACTGAGTAGAAAGTGGTAGCTAAACTGTATGCAATGTTCATGTAGGCCAGTCCATTGCTTGCTTTTACTTAATGACTGTAGACATTGTATTTGATTAATTTTTTTGCCAAGTACACGTACCACATGTTTTCCAGAAAAAGACAATCTGGTTAAAATTGCTATTTAAGTTTATACACCACAGAAGTCGATTCTTGTCATTTGATTGAAGGATTTGAGGTCACTCTGCATTTATTAATCAAAACTTAAAATGGATTGTCATAAACCACGCATTTTGGCAGTAGTAACTGTGTATTTTTGTTCAATCCTTTTTTACTACTACATGCTAGATGACACCATGCATTATACACAGCAGAAAATGCCTTGTCATGGATGTCAAAATACAATCTTGTACATCTTGTTTATTCTTGTCGTCATTTTTGTTTTTCAAATAATAAACCACAGTTACTACTGCCAAAATGCATGGTTTATGACAATCCATTTTAAGTTTTGATTAATAAATGCAGAGTGACCTCAAATCCTTCAATCAAATGACAAGAATCGACTTCTGTGGTGTATAAACTTAAATAGCAATTTGAACCACAAACCACAATTTTTGTTTTTCCTCCAAACAAAGGGCAAAGATCTACTCGGATGTTACATAAAACAAAAAATGATTATTTTCATTTCAACGAAAGAAATTTTTTTCATTGGTTGAAAGTTTGAATATGTTCCAGTAAACTTCCTTCCTCTTGTTGAATGAAACATTCCATATTTCAACTCATGAAAATTTGTTCACCATTGCTCTTTTAACATTTATTATTGTACAATAAAACATTGCTTATCGACTATTGCAAACTAATGTATAATTACTAAATGACAGTTCAGTTCTTAGTTTTACTTTTAACATGTTGCTGAATTAGCGTGTAAGTAACCGTATTGCATTCAATGAGCATGATTTCGGAGAGGCATATCCCACAACCATTGACCAATCAAAAGCAAGGATTCTAGATTGCTGGATAATAAATGTATACAAGTACGAACATGATTATGTTTATGTTAGTACCTTAAAAATGTGCAGTGATAAGAAAAATACAAAACTATACATTCAAAACTATTTCAATTTTTTTTTTTTAGACAAAGAGCCCCAACTTTCTCCTTCACAATGGAACTCAAGATCAATTAATGCATTTAACACGTCAGGCTTTGTACAAAGTCTGAACTGATATAATCATCAGCTTATCTGTTTAGAGCTACACATGATGGCATACATCCATGTACCTGCATTGTATATATACATGATACCTCCCAAAGATGATAAACGAACAATACATAATCTATTGATAATGGTCCAAGGCTTTCTGCTTGAATCGCTAATGTTTACATCTGATAAGCGAGTCAATATTGACACTTAAACAAGATTGTCAGCATGAATTGAGCTCCCAAGCAGCACCTATGTACTTCACACTTTAATCTATGCCTGCATAATTCCTTGTTCACAAATTTTATTGTCTATAACCTTGCAAAAAAACAAACAACAACATGTAATTATTTAAATGCAGTTGAACAAATCACCTAGTGACAGTTCAGTTTGACACATATACATGTACACAATCACTCACATGTAATTAAATGATGTAATGAACACTACTGCATATAGACCCATTGCACAACGCGCAGCGCACTTGCACACGTGTCTCGGTCTGCCATTTTGGGTGTCAAAACGTGCACAAAAGGATGGTACACAGGTTTACACGCACATTGGTGCGTAAACACGTGTACCATCCTTTTGTGCTTGTTTAACACCCAAAATGGCGGACAGGAGACGCGCGTGAATGCGCGCTGCGCGTTGTGCAATGGGTCTATATCTAGAACCTTATTTCGCCCAATAAAATATAACATGAGAATTGAGTACACTAGACAAAGAAGCTTCATGTACATTGCACGTATGCAATCAAATGTCAAACAGATAACCTGACAATTGCAGCTCAATTCCATACAGTTATACGCACCAGCTAGCCTATCAGGACAATAATGCGCAAATTTATAAAAATCATTTAATAAAACAATTTAAAATGCTCCAGAGTGCATTGTAGAGATTTTAAAACTTAACATTTCAAGGACCTTATTTCCATTCAGTATGCTTCAACAAAACTTGCAAAATTTGGGTCCAGAATGCCCAACAGTTCAATATGAAAAACTCTACGGCAAACCCTGGTACATTTTCATGTGTATACAGCATGGCTCCAGTAATGGGTACATGTGTATGTACATTACACGCCTTTTGTTGCAAAGGAGACATTATGAAAAGCACATGATACTTAGCTGATCAAAAACAAGCTTCAATCTTTGTTGACAAAGAGCTTCATACTTGAATTATGAAAAAAAATTCCCATGTACATTTACACTTAAGCCCTTTTCACATGACAACAAATGACCAAGGTCCCTTGATGCGAATTTAACGAGCGCCGATTGTTTATTTGTTGTCATCGTGCATGACTGATTTAGCAAGCTTTCACACGGCCAAAGTAAAAAACTAACTACCATCGTGCGCTATGACAGTGCACACATTACTGGTAACCAGCCAACGACTGGTAAATCTGTGAAATAGATAATACTACCAGTGGAATTAAGTCGTTGCATGTTTTCTGAGGGTAAAACCAGGCTCCGAAAAGCCAGGAAAAGGTTTGAAATTTATCGCTGAGAAATGTTTTTGGCATTTTAGAAGCGTAACTTAACAATTGCAGATTTTTATTTTCTCGTACATTTATGTTAACTTGAAGCGAGAATTAGGGCATTTATTATGCGTGATATAATAAAGGTCACCGACGACAGTTAAATAAAGTCCTTGATTTTTTACTTCTCAAAGTACCGTATTTTCCTGCGGATAAGACGCGTCTTATCTGACTTTTTAGACCCCAAAAACATCGGTGCGTCTTATCTTTCGGTGCGCCTTGTCTGCTGACGATTGATTTTTTTTTTTATGATCACTGCGTAAAATAATACCTTTATTTTGTCCAGTTCAAATCAACGGTCTTTGTGTGAAGAAACCTTACTCAATAATGCGGTCAAACAAGGCTCAACTGTCCAGACACTGAGACCGTATTTTCGTTCCAACAATGCCGCAATCCCCCAGACTGTCCTTTCATTCCAACAATGCCGCAACTTGTTCATCCCCCATGACCGTGCTTTCATTCCAACAATGCGGCAATGCGTTGGTGCTTTCGGTCCAACAGACGTCGGCGTCGTACAAACGTTTTTCTGTGTGGCCGCGTATTCGTTCCGAAAATGCTGCAATCAGATTTACTGTCAATGCTGTTGTACACACGGCATTCCCCAACCTCTATTGTGTGGTGAACTTTGAGGGTTTTTATTGTACAGAATATCTCCGAAGTGTGCTTTAGGCTTGACGTACTATTTAAGGATGGGATAATTAAGTACCAATGTTTGTTGGCCTACCTATACGAATTGCACTTTCGTTTGTTTCATTAAACGTTCAAATATTCATTTTTTTATTGCCTCTTTTTAGACGTATATTATGGTTACAATAAACGTTCAAATCGTAACGTTCAAATCGTATATTTTTTATTGCCTCTTTTTTTAGACGTTTGCTTTAAAAAGTATTATGGGAAGCCTGAAGATGAGGATGAAATCCGTCGTATTCTCTCCACCAGCCACCTGACATACAGCTTCAAATAAATTTTGAAGAACCAACAAAACCAACCGTCCTTATCAGGACGACCAAACGAGAAAAGAGATGGTTCATGTGTCTGTTTCGTTTATTTCATTTATCAAATAAAAAAATGATCCTTGAAAACAAAACTAACATTATTAAAGAAGAGGATAGATGTTTTAAACAAATATCTTATGAACGAGATTATAAGTTTGAAATAAATAAAAAGAACTTTAAAACAAAATCTTATGAACGAGATTAACAAATTAAAGGTTTGAAATAATGGAAAAGAATTTTATATACAAACAAAAAAACATTACAAAAACTGAAACAAATATATATAATGAAACATTTTGTTACGTCTTCCCGGGTGTGACGGGATTATTTGCGTAAGGTATATATAAAGGCGACGCTAGTTTTGGTATTAGTCACCGGTAGAGGGCGCAACATCTACTGGCTCGGAGGGACTTAGACTGGTAACCTGTCTTTATCAGCAAGGATCCTCGTTGTGGGACGTCGGATGTTCAGGCTAGGAGGGTCTGGGTTCGTGTTGCAATATCTTCAGACAGTGCGTGGACCATCGTTTCTGGCCGTTGATTGGGCCGGACTTCATATTATTAACAATGCACAGTGTTGGCTGAATGGATGGACGAAGGTCGGTATCAATTTACGTTGGTCTTTTCTGCATGGCTCTACACGCCCATGTGGTTACGGTTTCATTCATGCTTCGAATAGTGTGAACGCTCCAAAAGACAACAAAATGACGTCTTTGTGTCAATGTACCGACACCGGGTGGCGCCTGGTGTTCTTCTGTGTGCTGTTAAACATGCGTCTTATGCGGCGATGCGCCTTTTCTGTTGACGTTTGAATTTTTGGGGGGTCATTTTAGGGTCATGCGTCTTGTCCGCCGAGCGTCTTATCCGCAGGAAAATACGGTAGTAAGTCTCCTTCTATGGTTGGTTTTCAACTGTTTGACTCTATTTCTATGATGAACAGAGTTTACAAAATTGCTGCAAAAAAGCAGCACCAGCGTGAATGGATACAACACCTTGGCATGCGATGCAAAAGGTCACCCCAAAAAGTTTCCACGCATGCGCAGTGTGGGAGACTTCGCACAGGGTGTCATTCAATAAACAAAGGTTCCCTTCACACAACGATTTCGCGCACGTCCTTGGTCAAAACTTCCGCTTGCGGAAGATTTTGTGGGAGGTCAAGACCTCCGACAAAATGTAGCAATGTTTGACAAGATTTTACAAGGGACCCTGGACAGTACAACAAATTGTTGTCCTTTCACACTACATGTAGGTACATTTTGTTAAATTTTACAACCATGCTACATTTTAGAAAGGGACCCTTGCTAAATTGCTCTCGTGTGAAATGTATGATCAGTGCGTTAGAAAATGGTTGGCAAAGCCCTTCGGTAAAAATGGAGTATTTACTCAAAATACAGTGCGAATACGATAAATCCATTATAATGCTATTTCAGTGACACTTTACACAGCGATTGATATGAAGGCATTTTATCTGAACCTTGATCAAGAAAAACAAAAATACTAGTAAAGGGTTACATGGGCTGACCTACATACTGGGTGGTCTTTTTCAGGCTACTTTTATAACTAGCTTGACTGACTTTCAGAGGGCAAAAGTAGAAAATATATCAATATATTGGAAATCACATTTTTTTTAAATGGAAGAACACCATGCCTGAGTATGATTGCTCGTGTCCATTCTAGAAATACTGTAATCTTGGATTCAATATTAAAACCACCACCAAGGCTTCCATTCCAATCTTTTAGCTTGACAAAGGACTGCTGACTAATGTGGGAATGCTAACAAGATTAGTCGTGCACCACACTGGCACCATATCCACATAGGTAGGAATAGCCTACGACAAAAGGGCTTCTAATTCAATCACATACATGTAGACTGCTGCAGATGGTAGATACTAACATGAATACTGCATGGTGTGATACAAGATGACAGTGCGTGCAATCTCAATGAATCTTATTATTTCAGTTTCTTCTTACATAAATTATTTTGATGATTTGAGAGTCTGAGGAGTGGTGAGAAGGCATGCATTACCTCAGTAGAAAAGCAAACTGGACTATTAACTTCAAGCTCATTTTTCATCGCGACAAAGGGGATTTGGAACGGTGACCCTTACCTTACTTCTGTTGTATCTTTATTTATATACATTGTATTGATAACGAAAGCTAAATTGTAAGGCCGTGCCTAAATCAAGTGGCTATGGCTGTTGGCTCACAAGTGACAATGTTGAAGAATAGGCAATGATCTGGTCATAGCCACTCAAAGTTGAAGCCATCAATTTAAAGTCAGGTTTGCAGTAGGACCATGTGAATCTCTTTTGACTGGTGTTGCCGCAGAGAGGAGCCAGTACACAGGTTATAAGCTAGTGTAAGTGCAAACCTAATATTGAAACCCAAAATCGCAAAGCAGCTTAACCACAGAGGAAGGAAATTAAATTCTTAATTCCTTCCTCCATGTTGAACTATGGGGGCATCTTAAGTCTTCCGATCTGTGAACTATTGACCAGGAAACCTCTCTGTCATGATAAACATTGAACCTTTTCCACTTAAATGTAAATTCTCAATGGCTAATCTTTGTGAAGCATTGATGTTGACAAAAACAGTGAAGCAGTTGGGGGGGGGGGGACACACACAAAGTACCTCACAAGCTCTATTCACTGCATTAGGCCTATGTGATTACTGTTTGACATTGTTATTTAAATGTTTACTCTTCCTGAGATGATCCCTTTAATCATCATAAAATACATGAGGATTAAGATAGGCTACCTAACCTATGGTGCTTTTTCTTTCTCTGACAGTACTGAGGGTACAGTGTATTCTTCTGTGTTTGATCTCAAAGCATGAAATAAAAAGGGTCTGAGAAAAAAGTTTTTTGTTTGTTTGCTTGTATGAACTTGGGAAAGCTCCCACAAAGGACATAAACGCCAGGCCCGCAACATCCAATCTCTCTCATACATGTAAAAACATCGGTTTACCGTCCTTGATTTTAAAATGCACAATCAATAAATTGGGATTCAGTATCTAGACGACAACCCTTATTCTAGTCATTGTGAAACCAGTGGTTAGCTTGGCCGGATTCGAGCCCACAACCTTGTAATTGCAAGTCCGGCAGTCCGACCACTTGACAACGGTGAATTAGGAAAGAACTTTCATATCTAAAAGGACCTACAATGTACCTTAAGTTGTGACTTTAATCGCTTAAATCCTGCATACTTTCTGTTACTTACTTGAGAGTCCAATTGTAATCTGGTGTTGAATACTCCATGATGTCAACATTGGCACCAGGCACACCAGCTATCGGAATGTGACCACAGTCTCTGCCACGCATGTAGATGTTACGCCCAAAGAAATTCACAAAATCTGAGAACAGAGGGACAAAGTCCTGTAAGGAAAAAAGAAGAGAAAAAAAAATAAAAAATTAATATGTAGTATTTGAAAGACTTTTAATATCTTTCTATGATATAATAGGATCTTGTTTTAGTTTTTATTAAATGTACAAAGCAGAGCTGAAAGGTCACCTGTTAATTGTATCACTGTCTTTACGTTTTGAATTTATAATCGACCATATTTCAATTACATGCATCAAGAACTCTTTTGAATTGTAATTGCTTATATTTACCTGGGACTATTCTATATTAAAAACAAGCATTGTCATTTTATTCCTTTGTTTTTTTTATTATCTCCAACCAACAGTAAAACACCTATTACAAGAAGGGATTGAAAAATTAAAATGTTAAATAGACAATTCTTGTCTACATGTAAATATTCATTCACGTACCTGTACATGTACACAGGTGCACACCTAGCATAAGTGAAAACAGATATGTACCCTGTACATGTATGTACATACTGCAATGATCCTTGCTGTTAAATATAGTCAATATGTACAATGTACAACACAGTATATGTCATGCTTTGCATTTATTATAATACTGTTTTGTTTTTTAATCATTGCACAATCTTGGTGCACCATTCTGGAGTCAATGTCCCAGTGTGCTGTGCATTTTAAGCGACAGCATTTGCGCGCCACAACGATGAGACGTTGGTGAAGGGGGTCGATACTATGTTTTCTACACAAACAGCAAGGACCAGACACTACACTGTGCATGCATGCTGTGCATGAATGGTAATGTGTACACTGTTCAGTGGGAAGAAGACACATTTGGAGGTGGCATATTGCTTGAATACTTCTCATATTATCCATTGAGCACAGGTTAAGATACATGTACCATTAGGGATGCACCACACTAATGGAGAGAAAACCATGAGCCGAGCCTCATAAGAAAAATGTAGACACACAACTTTTTCTGATCAAAGATTTGAAGGTCATCATGGCTTTTATGGATGTTGAAAAATGGTCTATTTAGTGTCCCTTGGGTGATTGACTTCCAACCTGGAGCATTAGGGGTTCACTATCCATCTTAAAATGGTCTCATTTTGCTAAAAGGGCTAACCTATTAAACATTTATTTAAAAAAATGAAGTTTAAATGTCAGAAAAAACGCTAACCTACATGTACTAAAAAATTATTTAAAGAAATGAAGTTTAAATGTCAGAAAAACATGTTTATTAGACTTGCTTTCAAGAGGCTGAGAGACTTTTAAAATATTCAGTATTTTCATATTGGTTGCTATGGGAAGCTTGTTAAGTCATAGAGCAAGGACCAGAGGTTAAGTGCAGTGCACCAGTAGACCAAGGATTTTTTTCCATGGGTTATGCAAAGGTAATAAACCCAAGGACACTGTTACATAAGAGCAAAATGCCTGTCAGGAAACCTGGGAAAAAATGAACCCATGTCATGAATACAAGGCTACAGCATGGGAAAGAGGGCTGATCAAGTTGGCAAGCCCTGCCACAGATGAGTAATATTGCTTCTCCATGGCTTACAGGTCAGCTGGCATTTCCTTTTCCATGATCTGATCCTGGTGCAACTGTGTGTAAAGTGTTTATGCATGCATTTCAGAATCACAAAGTGAAAAGAAATCATTTAACATTCATGGTTTGATTTCACCGATTCGTTTTAAGATGAGTTCGCACTTTTGCCATCAAGATTCATATTGTTATCACACTTTGCTCGGCAGTAATAATTGATTCTATAACACTGGATAAACTAAGCCCAGCAGACACTTTAGAAATGTTATTTCAAGGCTTTAGCACCCTCGATGGCCTCTGTGACTGAATGGCTGGTACTTCACAGGGCTCCAATTTAGGGGGGGGGGGGGGGGGGGGTGGATCCACAAGACTGCTAGGCTTGTATGTAGCTCAAAATGTTTACTGGATCAGAATTTGTATACAAGACCAGAATTGAAATAAGAGAAGAACAACAACAAAATACCTGCACGGATTAACATTTGAACTGTTTTAATTTGAACAAGCAATCAGAGAAGATTAATCTCATATTTGTATTAAATGGGTAAGTATTCTTCAATACTCAACATAACTGAAGGAATTTTATCAGATTTAAAGTCAACACTTGACAAAAAACACAAGACTGTTGGACTTGTCCTGTCATGAGTTTACTGGCCCAATGCCAAAACACTGGCCTCCGACCTGTGGCTCTGAGCCCTGCTACAGCATACTGCCCTTATCTTTGTCATGCTTCTTGTTAGCAATGGCAAAAATTTCTTCTTCAAAAAGGGGATGGCAGGGGGAACGGTAGGGGGTAGATGATGACATCTTTTCAGCATCTATAGCTGCACCATGATAACAACCATCAATTCAATCTAACTTTATCACTCATTTCAGGAGATTCAACAAATACGCTGCACTTAATTAAACTATTCCTAGCTCAGGCTGGAAAGTGCTTCAATATCTGCATCAGATTCCTCCAACTTCGGAAGTAACAAGCATGCTGCTCATTCAGTAGCTAAAATGTATAGTAGACCTGCTGGTTTCTAGATGGACTTCATCACCGCAGCAGACAGCCATATCACTGACATCATTGCACAAAAATGTGGCACTTAACCTTTCATCTTACTGTTTTCTAAAATTAGCCGAGTGATTCTGGTCGTACACATTGCTGTGTAAATCAGACCAACATACAATGCAATCATAATCAGCAAGATCTGCATCAATGTTCTTGTCAACAATGGGTAATTTTCAGCCTGATGGAGTGTGCATACTCTACCAGGGATGGGATTTGGCAAATGTGCAAATTCCTGAGAATGGCTTGCAGGCCTGCGTTCCCCCTTATTCTAGACCCAAGACCTCCAAACTGTTACAATTCAGGAGGTTTACAGACTTTGTGCATCTGCAGTATACCTGTACCAAACCACAGGTGTGGAGTGGACACAATGTGGACTATTTCTTGTCTCCCCTTTGTTATACATCTATCAAGAAAATTTAAAGGCTCAAGGAGAAAATCCTAAATTTTCAGAAAACATTTTGAAAAATCACAGGCCTGTCTACAATGCACAATCTACAGCACTACATCATGAAGGGAGTAAAATACATTTTCATCACCTGATTTATATAGATTATAATAATCAAAATACAAGGGCTGACACTATAGACAGCATCAATTGCTACATTTTCCTTAAAATGCACTTGTTACAGAATACAGGGGTCGAAATTACCGCTGGCCCGCTGGCCCGTGACCAGTGAAATTATCTCCGGGCCACCGATTACCCCAAAAACGATAGCCCGGTGGGACAGTGAGAAAAGTCCGTTTAATGCCGCCCTGCTAAAAATTAGATAATTACAAACAAACAAACTATTTTTAGCCTGCACTAAACACAATCAAACGAGTAGCCGACAAGCCAAGCCTGACTTCCAAACCGCAAATTGGAATAGCGATCGTTCATTTCAAAACATGATGCACACAACCACATGTTTCTGACTGCAGAGTATCTGCTGCGCGTGCATCGGCCCGGGCCCCACAACTTTCGGTGGCCCATCCACCACCACACACCAGCAGACCGGTAGTCCATGCATAGTGCATGACACGCACGTAACAACAGCGAGGTCCAAAGTCCACACTAATCAATATTCCGCACGCTGTGATTGGCCGTTGATGGCCGTTGATAATTACCATATTTACAAGACTGCAAGAGAGTTTGGCTAGACTCCAACACAGTACACGTTCGAGCCGAGTAAAGAATTGCCGCACAGTGGTGCCGCATAGTGGTGCCGCACGCCTGCAGATTGGTACAATATACAGCCTTGGATGAAGGATATTCAAACATTGACAATTTTTGCCGATAGAGGGCGAGGCGGGGCAAAGTTCATTGAATTTGTTCATTGAATTTGCAATGTGCGTTGTCGACCGATCGTTGAATCTCGATGATTTTATTGCAAACGAAGTTCTAAACAACGGATCCTCTAATCACAAATCCATGAAAATGGTTGTTGATGGAAGAGGTACTATTTAGGGCAGAAATTAGGGGATAAGATCGTCCAAAAACGCATTCTTTTTAAAGCTTTTATTTTAGCGTTTTGAAAAGTTTGTGCACGTGTCCGATCACCACCAACGCATATCCAGCTTTCTAAAACCCCACACTGTGCGGCATATCTCTCTGATGTTTTTGGCGCGGCGCACAAAGCAAAATGTATAACAAATGGTAGGTTTTTAATTAGCTTTACAGTAAGGTTGTTTTGACCGAAATGGATGTCAATCATTCTCCTTAGATAGTGTCGGGGCCCAGGGGTTAATAAAAAAAAATTTTAAGAAAAGGATTATCTCAAATGTTTTTGCTTCCACGTCCGATGTCGTCATATAAAGGGCGCCATTTTGACGATCTCTGGGTTTTTTATTTTATTTTTATATAAAATAATTAGGATCGTATTTTTTAAATTTAGCACACCGAAAAAGCACACAGGAAAAGAGGCTGGCAACCATCTTTTAAAAAAGCCTGAACGGTCGTCTTGAAAAAAAAGTAGGGCGAACATTAAAAGAACAAACAAATCCTTCCTTTTTTCAAAAAGGCAGGACCCCAAAAATGTTTTCCCCCTTATGTACATGTGCACTTACCCCCGCATTGCTGATTTTAAAATACAAAATGGTGTTGGGCCACCAGATTGTCTGGCGGGCCAGTAACTTTTTATTTCCACTGTCCCTGCCGGCTAGTGAGCACTGTAGTTTAATTTCGACCCCTGGAATACACCACTTTCTCCTGTGTGCAGAAAAAAAATAACTTCTGCAGTTCACATTTTTCGGTTTTAGATCAGAATTTTAGATCAAAATGTAGTCACCAATTGCAAACAAAAAAAGAGTAGTTTATACACACCTTGAGTTTAGGTGATTCTTTGGCGCCAGGTGATTTCAGAACTCCAAGCCTCCATAAATGTTCCTTGATGTAACCCACGACAATCAGGACAAGGAAACCAAAGTAGGTGATCACAGCAACATGGAGAGGTGTCTCCTCAAACGTTTCATGGAATTTGGCTTGACTCTGGACCTGAAGACAAATTTAAAAAACCAGTAAAAATTATGTTTGCTTTGCATGGTTGTTTTTGAGCATCTTCATTTTTAAGTAAAATAGGGGACATTGGCAACACACAATACCTGTACTACACCCCCCCCCCCCCCACCCTACAGAAAATTAGCCCTGATGGGAGGCAAGGCTTCAAAAACAGCAGAGCTGAATGAACAACAAAAATCTTAACAAATGTACACACATCTGGATGAACTACAATCCTGGACATATCTCGTTGCCCCCCCCCCCCCCCCCCCCACCCTGTCAACTTTGGCTCTCATTGCACGGTCTGCGCTCCAGCTGAGATTAAAAACATTGAGCAGGGGAACAGGGGAGGGTATGTTTCTTGTTACATGGCCCAAGCATTTTGGCCAAGATTGTAGGGTCAAGATTATTTGATGCAACATTTTCTTCAGGTAGAGTGAACCCAGCCCCAGTGAGGATGATCAATATATAACGGAAAAATTTATGCCTTATTCTCACACTGCGCTTAACACTAACAGACCTAGACGTTCAGTTAGAAAGCAATGCGGTGCTGTATAGTAGTTTTGAAACCTGAAAAAAGGGTTCTCCCCATGCACAAGCTAGTGTATGTGGACGATACGCAATACTGTGGGCGGATATGCTCGAATTGTGGACGATACGCAAACAAACAAGTGTGCGTGTGCTCTTAAAAGTTCATGGCTAATTTATGATTGAGCAAATATTGCCTATATAATTTTTGTTCTTCAATTTTAAACAGTTTTTTGTTTTTTAAACTCATACTCTGCAATACGTAAATGACATGAATATTTAATTAAACTAATGTAGTGTGCCATCGACCGTTTGTTTCCCAAGAAAGTGTACTTGTCAAGATTTGACTTAGTCTCATTTGTGTACAATATTGTATACCTGCCAGTTTGCAAGAACTCTCTAAACCCTTGGTCTAACCAAACTGTAAAACAATTGGAGCTCTATGACATGACCATGGACTGTCAGTGAATGATGTTACAAGTTTGTTTGTTTACAGCACTATCCATGTGTTGGATACATACATACATTGTATGCAGCTTTATGACCACTGTTACCATAGAGCTTGCTACATGTCGCTTGCTTCACATTATGTACACAATACATTGTATACTATTCTGACAAGGCCCAAATTGTTGTATGGTCATTGATTTTGTCATGAACAGGGTTTTGCCCTTTACTTTTTTAGTGACTGGCCAGCGGGACCAGTTAGCTTGTCATTTCACTAGTCCATCATTGTTTTCACTGCTCCAAAAATTACAAATGATATACGAATGCTTTTCGACACTGAACAAGCCAGTCAGACCACTTGAGAGTAAATTGTGACTGGTCCTCAGGTGTTTTAACTGGCACTTGGCCAGGGGACCATGTGTTAATAAGGGAGAACGCTGATGACCATGAATGGCTTTTTCAGTAGCCATTTTGAGATTAGTCGGGCACCGTATACAAAGGTACTATTTGGTTTGGGTAAATCTTTTTTTAGACACACAAATCAAACTGTGCCCTCCTACAGTGTCCACCATATTGCAAAAAGGCTAATGGGAATATTATATGCCATTATTTTTTATTGTTTATGAAAGTATCTTTTTATCAAAGTTACTGTTTTAGTTACTTTTTTTCTATCTTTTTTATAACTGTTCGAAATTCTTAAAAACGGTAAATGGTAAATCGTATCATTTCATTTTTACACAAGGAAAGAACATCTCACCAGGGAAAGATCCCATCCAGCAAGTTTGCATTATAACAACAACAAATATCGGACTTGGACTATGTTTTTTTTTTACAATGAATGTATACTATAGATAGTTCCCAGTAGACGCCATCTTTACGGGCAAATCGCATTTCGGCATGCAGGCGCGTCAAGCGCTCTAATTATTAACGCAGCCGCGTCGTTCACTAACCAATCATGCAATGAGTTTTGTGAAATGTGCGCGTGCTGCACGCCGTTCTCACGCGAAACGCATGACTGTGTGTTCCAAACTGCCCGTAAAGATGGCCGATTTACGTCATACTGCAACCTATCTATTGTGCAGCAAATGAAGATTTTCAAGTACAGCCTGGGAGTGTAGAAATATTTTCCTTAGCATTTTGCTATTCTAAAAAAGGAAAAAACTTTCACTTTTATGGCAAAGGATCCTTTTTGATGGTATAAATATCATTAAAGTGAATTATTTACATCATTGGTTTGTAGAAAGAAGATTAAATTGCCATCCTCTAATTTTCAATAAACAAACAGTTTGCAACCAATGATCCAACCAGTCTGGGAAAGTTTCATCAAACTCAGTGTTCCTGGGGTTTTTTACAGTCCAGTATTGTTGTATGGTTAAAAAAAAATTATTGTTTAATTTTAGTCTGAAAGCTTTATGAAGTGCATACTTGAAACACTTTTTCTGTCAAATATTTCCCTCTGAAATGAAGTCATACTTGAGAAAACTGTCTCAAAAAAACAAAAAGAACGTAACAGCCGATTTCGGTTGGTACTTGCCAAAAGTAAGGACAATGTGTTTACATGCTGAAAATTGGGGTTGTTCTAAAACCCCCTCGACCCCCGACCCCTCGACCCTCGACGTCCGCCCCGTAATCGAAACGTGTCCCAATTCCGAATTCATAAAAACATCGCTTTACGGCCGAGTAAGAATTAAGTCCCCGATTTAGAATTCGGGACGTCCGCCCCGTAATCGAAACGTGTCCCAATTCCGAATTCATAAAAACATCGCTTTACGGCCGAGTAAGAATTAAGTCCCCGATTTAGAATTCACAGCGTGTGATCCAAAGAACAGGCGACGCGACTTCCTTCCGACGAACTGCTAATTTTAACATTCTGTGCCAACACCAAAATCCGAAAAGAAATGGTCTGCGTATTTCCCCCAGGACAAATGAGGTCACTTAGCATAAAAAATGAGCGTATTTAATCCGCTTCCGCACGTCGTCACGTGCACACCAATCATGATCACGTTGGCCGGGGGTGTGGGAGACTGACAAAACCCCAAAACACGTCTGGGCCATGGTCGGTCGGGTCTACAACCTCGAGCTCCGCATAGAGCAAGTAGTAATTGTTGACACAGGACGGGAGCGATCAGCCGGAATTGAGTCTGCCTGATCATCACGTAATGAGTTGGCCTAAATCGTACTCGGGCGGTAAACGCAGGATCCCAGTTGGGATATACTCCTATTCAGGCTCGGGTCGGCCAAGAGATACGCTTGGAAATGCCGCGATTTTTTTTCTGTACACCAAAATTGCCACAGTACCCGATCTCAGCCAATCACGCGCAGTTTGCTTCGTGCGTGATTGGCTGAGATCGTGTCATGTGGCAATTTTGGTGTACATAAAAATAAATCGAGCATAAGTCGAGGGGTCGAGAGGGGGCGTGGGTCGTGGGTCGTGGGTCGTGGGTCGTGGGGGTCGAGGGGGTTTTAGAACAACCCTGAAAATTGTGCATGTACTATTTACTCCTGACTCCCAAAACGGATTAAGCCATAACTTGTACAGGTTTGTTATTTCATGTAGGGCCTATATGGTTGATTACTCAAAACATAAACACTGTCTGCGACTATTTTGTCAGCTCTACCTACCTCCATGGCTCTACCAGTACCAATCCTGTAATACCTTTAACGTTAACACTATGGGATAACAGATTAGTGAGAATCTTTGCACATGTCTACTGCTAGTGCTAGTAGTAAGAACACCTGAAGTATAACAAACATTATGCCTTATATTATACTAATTATGCCTTCAATTTAATAATGAGTTAGACTGCCTTTTAAAATAATCTGTGGGACCATAGAGCTGGTCATAATGTTTTATGCAATTCTAGTTCTACCTCCCCTTGCTCTACAATGTACATGTACCTGTATGCTGGGACAAGCTGTTCCTTACATCATGGAGGAGCTTACCAGTACATAAAACCAGTCCCCTGGTCCCTGACACACCCAGCACTCTATCAATAGACCAATATGTACACAATGTACACAATGTACACAATGTACATGTACATGTACTGCACCATGTATGGTCAGCATGGACAACTGGATGCACTATGAAGGCCTGTTCAGTCCATAGAAGGTCAACCATTACTTTCTCTGCATGGCATGGTTGGGTCATTCCGTGTCAATTCAACACGCTTTTGGACCTGACCGTCACGGATTGAAATGAAATTCGGTGTGCTGATTGGACTCCTTGAGAAACCCCCAGAACTGAAATTTTATGTAATTTGGTTTATTATTTTTTGAGATATGGGTTAACGAACTTTTGACTAATTAGCATGACCTGCTATGTTTGGGCGTTCATATCTCCAAAAGTAAAGAACCTACAGAAATAAAATTTACACCATTTTAAAGCTCTTGAAATGTCCCTCATTTGAGAAAAAAAATAAATAAATTATACCTCATGCGCAAAACGTTGCTTACATCTTAAGCTAACAATGGGGGAAAAATTACGCATTTTGAAAAATTCGCATTTTCGCAAATCAAGGTCAAAGGTCATATTTTTGCGTATTTTTTTGCACATGAGGTATAATTTTTTATTTATTTTTTCTCAAATGAGGGACATTTCTAGAGCTTTAAAATGGTGTAAATTTTATTTTTGTAGGTTCTTTACTTTTGGAGATATGAACGCCCAAACATAGCAGGTCATGCTAATTAGTCAAAAGTTCGTTAACCCATATCTCAAAAAATAATTGACCAAATTACATAAAATTTCAGTTCTGGGGGTTTCTCAAGGAGTCCAATCAGCACACCGAATTTCATTTCAATCCGTGACGGTCAGGTCCAAAAGCGTGTTGAATTGACATGGAATGACCCGGTTATAGTTTGAGCCTGTAAACTTACAACCATTTCCAACCTCATGCATAATTGCAGACTGTCACCAAACTGGCAATTGGATTTCAATATAACTGTGCTGTGAATGATCTGGAAAAAAGTGGACTTAGATTTATAAATTATTTGTTAATTGGATTTCTTTGTTTGTTGTCAACACTGACAGTGTGAACTGATTAGTTGTTTAGCAAAGCAAAACCTGGTGAACTGGCCTGGATACTGGGTGAACCTGAATATTTAGGCTCAAAATTGTGAACAAACACATTTACCCAACTACAAGTTAATTCATCAAAACCGGCACAAACCCATTAGAGATTTCATTTTACCATGGAGGTATTTCTTCCTCCATGATGTTACTGTAATACTAACTGTAGATTGTGTTCACCTCATCATGCACAGTTTTGAATCCTACACATGACAATTGACTTTGAGCACCACATGATGTAGGCTAACTGTATGATGCAATAAATTATGTACAAATTAGCTTACACAACTGATTCAAATTAATATTATTTCATCATATCGTTCACTTCAGTGATATTTTTTGTGTAGGGTACTAAAATTTATCAGAACATACTGTATTACACAACAGAATTTTACAATCTGTTTACAAATCAAACAAGGAAAAACAAGAAACAAAAAACTATTCGGCAACACGTAATATAGTAACCCCCCCCCAAAAAAAAAAATACATATTTAAAAAATAATTAGTTAATTGTGTTTTGTTACACCAACTAAAGGATACATTACACAAATTGTGTGCAATGAACTAATAAATTCTGCCATAATTTGTCAAAGTACCCAAATGAAAACTCATGTATTACAAGTTTTGAACCTGGTACTGTGAACAAATACACACTAATAAACATTTCCCGCGTTTCCCTGTATAGCGGGAAATAATTGTCTTAGGAATTCGAGTAACGCATAGTGAATATGCATTCGGGTGGATAACAGGGTCTATTATGTAATGGGTTAAAGTGAAGGGTTTAAATAGAGGGGACAATGGTGCAGAAAGTCAGTTCTAGCAAGCACTTCAGTCAGTTACTATCATTAATTTTAATATATTATGTAAAATATTGCATAATTATTTTATTCTGGCAGGCCATGGGGTGAAGTCCAACATCTTCACGGAGGAGGGCACTGAAAGTTTTTGGGCACAGGTTTTCAGAGGAATTTTAAAGATCTCTGTTTTTGCCTGGACGTCGTGTTCTCTGATGAAGTGAGTCGAAATGTCATTTGACATTGTGACGGATGGTTAGAAGTGAGTCGAAATGTGATTTGACATTGTGACGGATGGTTATTTTAGCAGCAGTTAAGATATCCCGGTAGTTTGATCGTCGGGATTAAAAATAGGCCGCTGTAATCAAGCGTAAAGATTTATAAAGTTATTTAACTTTTTCTTTTTTATATTTGTAACTCAGTTTTCTGTACAATAAAATGCAGATTAGGCGTCACTCCACGTACTTCGCTTTCGCCAAATTGATATGATTGTGTCTAATAGTGTATGATTTATGTGTTTAGTAGGACTAAGACAACATATTCTACACAGTTTGCAATCAAAAATTCTCACATGTTCACTTGCACTACATGTATATCATAGTATAATTTACATCTTTGTTTTAGTAAATAACACCCCCCCCCCCCCCCCTCTAATGTGACCTTAGTCTGAGGTAATAATGTTTTGAAAACATCATGAGTAACAGGGGACACCGTTTCCCAGAATTAATACCTTATAACAACATTCAACAAGACTGTCAAGTGTCAGACAATCAGCTGTTTGTTTTAGTTTGCTTTGGATTAATAGTCACACACCATGAACTGATGCACTGATTTGGTAGCTAGGGTCAAAGACAGCAAGGGGACTCTGTCAAAAACAAGAGCAGACTAGAGAAATGTTAGATCTTCATGCTATTTAGCTAGCCAGTGTTTTTAAATATTTAAAGACATAAATCACTCAGTAGCACCTTCAATAAGCCCATTAAAAAGGAAGACAATTAATAATCTATAAAACTTTATAATTTTGTGGACTTGGATAATTACATTGTCATGATCCAAGCAGGATATTTAGCTATGTATTACAAGGAAATGGAAGTAGGATCCTGGTAATTGCCAAATGGATGGTAGTTCCAGGTTTCAAAGCTGTTGGGGTGAACAAAGAAAAATTGATTTGAGCTGGATTTGAATCTGTGAACTCTGGATTAACATGCAGGGGCTCTACTACTAACTGAACTATCTTATTCTTACCCTAAAAATCACCCTATCTTTTTTCAGGAGAGCCAATCAGATGGTTTTATTAAAAGCAAATCAGGTTTTTCTGGTGCTAGTATGTAGTAATTGTATTATTGTGTTGGACTGGATTTGACTGATAAGTACACTATGGATTCCATGGTGTTCTTGTTTAGAAGGTGCCTCGGTTGTGGTCACATCAGTGACTGCAGAGCTGATAGTCCAAAATTAGCGATTTCAGCATCTAAAAATTTTCACATTTAAAGGCACTGTACACGTTTGGTAATTACTCAAAATATATATTAGCATAAAAACTTACTTGGTAATGAGCAACGGAGAGCTGTTGATAGTATAAAACATTGTGAGAAACGACTCCCTCTGAAGTAACGTAGTTTTTGAGAAAGAGGTAATTTCTCACTAAAATAATAAAAGACTTCTGGCCAGAAGCCTTTTATTCCTATCTGAAAGCACACTAATTTGTACAACAAGGGTGTTTTTTCTTTCATCATTTTCTTGCAACTTCAATGACCAATTGAGCCCAAATTTTCACAGGCTTGTTATTTTATGCATATGTTGGGATACACCAAGTGAGAATACTGGTCTTTGACAATTACAAAACGTGTTCAGTGCCTTTAAATATGGGCTGAAAACAATCTACATAAAACATCAACACCATATAGCTATCTGAAACCGGCAATTTATGATAGACCCAGTTACTGGGGCGTTGTACTAATTATTATTATTTTGTTTACTTCAGACATTGTCGGTCATGGTACGACCACTGTCCTTGCTCTATGGTACGACGAGTAGTGGTACGTCCGAAGTATCAATTTGTTTAAAGGAGTACTGTGCCCCAGTTACTGGGTCTATCCTAAAATAACATTTACTTTTGTGTTGTCTGTGGGCTGAGGTGCTATCATATTCGATAATCATGATTAATGATAACGATTTATGACTCATTCAGATTATTCCACCACAGCACCGAAATTGTGTCACTTTCAAGGGCAAGAGAATTGGATAATTGACTTAATATTAATAATTATGACAACTGACTATGTCACAATTATTTCGAAGATTATTTTTTTACTAATGAAAAAAAAGGGTTTTGTTTAAGAGAAGGAATGAATGAAATATTGGGAAAGAAGTATCAGAAAATAACATGAACAAACAGTGTAAACAAACACTCAAAAAAACAAAACAATGGTATACTGTACTACTACTAAATTCTAAATTCATTTATGAGTACAACTACAACACTCAAGGAGTACATTGCAAGAAGTACAGACCTTCTTCTCCACATACATTTGAATTGTACACACGACGACGTACTCGGTGTTTAAATATGCGACACATTTTCTTTCAAAATTCAATTCATAACGTAAGGCCTAGCCCTATATAAAGCTCCCATATATATCTGGTAAATAGTCTACTTCATTTCTTTTAAGAAAGCACTAATTGAAGAATTATTGAAAGAAAAATTACCTGTTCGGGTGAAGGTTTATTTACCGTTAACAAGGAGGGGCCATGCCCATGTCCGTTGGCCACCTTATCCCCGCCATTACAAACGCTATTGTTCACTGCATCTCCTCCTCCAGTAGCAGCGTGATGCACGCCATTCATGACGCCGTTTGCCGTCCCGTTCTTCGGTGAGGATTTGTCCATCACCCCGTTCGCCGTCTTCAATCCGACGTGCCCATTCTCGCCGGCTGAGGGTTTTTGCAACGTTGTATTAACAACCATTATTTTGTTTATGATTTGTGAGATAAGTAAAAAGATGTTGTTTTATATTTCCCTGAACACCTGATGTGAAAAAGAAGACGAATAGTCGGAATACCGAGTCTGAGGTCCCGGGTTATCCGAATGGATGGGCGGGCTGTGGGTGTTTGATCTTCACAAGAAGTGGGAGTTACCCGACACCACCAACTTGTCTACACAAATACAACACAAATGTGTTCCTACTGGCACTACTAGGAACACTTCATTTCTCGAATCCAAGAAGTTCCATACACACACGGTTAATTTTACTGTAAAACCAGAGGAAGGGGTACGATACGACGACGATGAGCAATTTCAGTCGTCTTTCATGCATTGAAAGTAGCAAACGATCGGGCCGCGGCTTGACTATCCACTCCTGCGCACATGCACATAGTGGGTACAGCATGCCAGTTTTGCATCGCTTCCGTTCAACGCGTGATGCGGATCTGGATTATTGGGTGGTGTGATCGATCGCGGTCGGTTTAGAACACTGACGTCACATTATGAGTCTCATGAACAAAGCGAACAACACGAAACGACCGACGCGTCGACGGCACAAGCGATGTACCTTTGGCCCACTTTTGCTTTCCACTCCGCGACACACTGAGACCGTGCTTCGCACCCCACTACCCCCATGCACGACCCGTTCCGCCTTGCGTATCGTGGGGGTGGGAGTGTGTGTGTGTGTGTGTAGGGACGGTATCCTCTCCGAAGGTGTTAATTTTAAAACATCTTGTTAATTGTCTTGTTTTGACTTTTACTGCACAAACTATCACCTACCCCATGGAGGTAGGAAGCCCATGCCTACACTAATACTTTTTGATCATTATAGTAGCCCCCCCCCCTTCCATTGTCTCCATTGTCTCGTTTGTCTTTAATGCACAAACCATCACCTCTACACTTGATCATGCATCTGATGAAGTAGTTGTTGCTATTTATTATGTAATTAGCTACCACTATCTTCATTGTTTTATTTAAAACGTGCATTGGACACCCCCCCCCCCCCCCCCCCCCCAAGAGATACATTTTACAAGCGCGCAAGTACGGTTGCAAGAAGCCTTTTTGAGTTATGGCGGACACAATGCTACAACACTATAAGGTTTGGGTAAATTTGTCTGTATACACCCAAACTAAACAGTGTACTCCATGGTGTACTCCTAGTAATAGTGTCCGCCATATCTCAAAAAGGCTATAAACTGTCGGCTTTGTCATCAGTGCCAGTGCCATTGAAGACAGGGGATCAGTCTAAGAGCGCAGCTGCTTGGAACAGAAGAGGGCGCTACACAAGTAAAGATGCTGCGGGCGGAAGATCGAGAGGGTCAAGGCCGGGCGCCGGCGGCCGCGTGGGTGGGGCGGGCTGGCACAGGCCAAATTTATCAGGTTACAAAACAGGTGTGTGTGTGTTGTAAAAATACTGTGTCAATTCAGTTGTGGGTACGTATTCTCTCCGTTTTTACACGGTTAATGTTCTTTTATTAACTGGGATCATATGGTGTTGCCGTTTAGTGACCACACTTTCACTCTTTATGAAAAACAATGAATAAATGACGTATAATTTCAACCCCATGATGTAATGTATGAGGAGCCGAATATGATGCTATGACTTTGTTACTCATTGGGAATGTTAGTTACATGTGTGTAGGGGAAAAGCGAATCAAACGTGTAACCCTGTGCAAGCAGACTATAAGATGAGACTAGTGTGACCACAAAAACCATTTTGATGGTTTTGTATATATAAGCATCATGGATATAGAGTGTTTTTAGAGGACAAGCACAATTGAAAAAATATAATACCGGAACGCACTCGCCCCCTCACAGTGTTCAAAAAGCTTTAGTTAAACTTAGGCCAAGTAAAATAAATAACATGTTGCTCGTCCGGACGAG
The DNA here is from genome assembly GCA_037783415.1 of Leptasterias polaris. Classification (NCBI taxonomy): domain Eukaryota; kingdom Metazoa; phylum Echinodermata; class Asteroidea; order Forcipulatida; family Asteriidae; genus Leptasterias; species Leptasterias polaris. The sequence continues at coordinate 5,227,893 of JAZGTN010000045.1, forward strand.
CAACATGTTATTTATTTTACTTGGCCTTATAGTGTTTATAAAATTCTTCCCTTGTTAATGGAGAATCAAGTACGAAGTAGGGAAATTAAAGCTTTAAAGAACGTATGAGGCGATATGTGGATAGTTCTTAATAGGGAAGGGGTTTATTAAATGGTTATAGTCCGGCAGCCAAAGGGGTGAACCATGTTTTGTTAGATATATAATGTTTTTTTGCAGATTCCACACAAGAAGGTCATACTGTTTAAGAATCTGAGTGATGACCCCTCCTCAGGGTTGGGCAATTTTTTATATCGATTATTTAATGTTTTTATTGATATTTATCAATACCTATGGTGTAAACACAAACAATACAAGCTTGTAACCCCCAAAATGGCATTAAAAACATACAATTAGCTTGCCAAGAAGTAGTATATAAAAAAAATAAAAAAAATAAAATGGGCGAAAGAGGGTGTAAGGTGCTGAAGGGGGCGTGGCTAGTGGGAGGAGGCGATACCTGTATTCAAACACACATGATATTAGAAAACTAAGTACATTTATTTATGATAGAGTTTTTTGTAATAAATCTTTGAAAGAGATTTGTACATTAATGTATTTAAGGATGATGGATGATGGATGGGGTACGATCCATCAAGGGGCGTGGCCAAGGTATAGTATTCTTCAAATCCAACCTGCATATTTGTACGACTAAAGAAACCCTGAAGTACAAATATGTACATGTACCCTCTTCTACATTTATTTCTGTGGAGATAGAGTTGCATTTTGGGAGAAAGTGGACGGAGGGGGAGTCCAGCCCCAAGAGATGAAAAGCCTCTTCATTCTCGACAAATCCTATAATGTTGAACCTATCTAATAATGACCTACATTTTGGTGCTATTCCATCCAGTGACGCTGTATCTGTTGACCTGTTGTTATTTGAAAATTGTATTTGTGACAATTCAAATCCTCATGAGTTTTGTAATTCATATGAATTATTTGAGGGAGAATGATGATCAATGTTGTTTGAAAGCAATGAACACGCAGATCGTAAAAGTATAACATCGTATGAAACCAGAAGTAAAACAAAACTCCAAAACACCTCTCGTGTTCACAACAACCTAAAACCGGGCAATAGGTTATATCACGGGTAATCAACAAATTCTTGCCTACAATTCAGAGCGACCACAGACTTTCAGAAATATTTTGGGATCCACCTTTGTTTGAAGACAACAAAGGATAAACGCCTTGTGACTCCTAAACACAAACATACCCGGACACCCACGTTTCTTTTATTTCCCATACACTTGTTGCAACCCCACATCTTTTAAAATTGTACAGAGATTTACCCGAATCTTTTAATCGACCCACATGCAACAGATGAGGAAGCGTACAAAGGATCTGAAAATCCCCACCTCCCCCCACCCCATCACTACTGACCCGCACAGTCAAAAGGGTCACGGAATTTCTGTTTAACTATTTCCCTACCACTTCCCTGTTATAAAATAACACAAGTGGAGATAGCCCAGCACAGTTAACATAAATTGGATTTGTTTTGTCACAAAAACAATTTTCAAATTACAAGTAAACAGATACAGTGTCAATGGATGGGACAGTATCAACATTATTTTATTATCTTTAGCATCTCCGTTGCTTCTTTGGCTGACTGGGTCCCTGTAGCTCCGTTTGTTTTGCTTGCTGTTTAAGTTGTTGCGAAAACCAAAACCCTACATCCTCTCCGGTCTGGTGGAGGATGGAGGTTTCAGATTATCAGGTTATGTATGGCCTATTCTTTCAGGCTCTGCATCAGACAAGTTGCTTGAATCATGGGGGTAGTTATATTAACATCTGAGAAGACATTCTTCTGTTCATGTCTGTCACTTTGATTCAGACAAGAAAAAATCAAAATCATACAAAACCAGGTGCAGCTAATCAGACAAAAACTGAAGAATCTGCTCTGCTTGATGTACTTTATCATCATCGATGCAAATTTCAATGCCCACAGTAAGGATACAATTGTGTCCTGATTCATGTGATGGAAATGTAATTTACTAAAACTCCTTTCTAAGTCCTAATAATACACGGCAGGTATCAATGTGATAGCATGATTTATAATAATACAATTATTTCATTTGTCACCTCAGACCAGGTTTCTGATAATTTATGTAAGCGGTCTTTATAAATCCAAACTTATTGCAAATAATGCTGACATTGACAATCTGGCTATGTAAATAAGTCACAATACTTGTTAATTATATGAATGTAATGCTACATCTTTGGAAGTTCGTGTTAAAATGTAGCTGCTAAACAATAGTTACCCTTATGCCATAACAATCGAATGTTCAGCGAGACAGCTATTATCATATGGCTAATAATTCTCTCCACGTGTCCTGTTGTTTACATCAGCGTGTACCCAGACTTTATCAAATATTTCACACATTGCACCAGAATGGTACCAGTCTGATAACTGTCAAGCTACTGCAGGCTCTTTCTACAACTTTAAATTATTTGGAAATATTTTCTTCTTTAAAAATATGTTTTTAAACATATTTGGAAAGTATAAACAATGTTGTATTACACATGTTTTTGTGTACTATTTAAAGTGATGTAAATAATATGTTTTGTACTTGCAATATTTCAATTAACTTTAAAGTTACATAAAAAGCAAACAGCGCCACCAATAGTTAGCCTGATATCATGACTATTCTGGATTATAAAATTGGAGGAATATTCCGCCTATATCTCGAATTGCCCAAACTTCACAGGGTGTCATCATGCAGATTCTGTTTGTACAAGGTCTACTGAACATAAATCAGTCAAAACCTGTTATATATCCTCCGCTGCAAGGTTCAGGTAAAAAGTGCCTTTTGGCTGCCGGACTATTAAGTGAAACGGCAAAGGTAGGGGAACAGGTGTTGGTGGGGGTGGGGTTTGGATAAGATGGAGGGTGTGAAAAGGAGACTGCCAAAAAACATTGAAACGAGATGCAACAAGGAGCGGGAAATTCGAAACTGAATCCGGTGCTAGTAAAGATAGATTGGCAGCGAGAGGGAGTGGAGGGAAAACACACGTTATCTGTGTGGTCTCTGGTGGTAAATCATCCCTGACTGTCTAAATGTTGTCTTTGGGTGGGAGACAAGTGTCTCCGTATTTAGATACTCGGGCAATGGTTACAACAGAGCTAATGTTTATGTTTTTATGAGACTTCATGAAGGATTGAGGGGGGAGGGGGTTTTGGAAAAGAGGGGGGGGGTTTGCAGGGGAAGGGGTTGTTGGAGAGGGCCACAGGGAAAACAGGTGTTGGTTAAATGGGGGGGGGGATAGGATGGAGGGCGTGAGAAACAGCCCATGCAGCGCTGTGTGTATGATGGTGCGGGAAATTCGAAGCTAGATCGGGTGGTAGCCAGCCAACGAAAAAGGGCAGAGAACGGGAGAGGTTGAAGAGGAAAACACATGTTTTCTGTGTGGTCTCTGTTAATAAATCATCCCAAGACTGTTTGGATGTTGTTTTTGGAGCTCCGTTTTTTTCAAACAGTCAAGGCGATGGTTAAAACTGACCCAATCTTTGATGTTTTTATGCATCTTCACTGAAGAAAGGGAGGGTGGGTTTGTTAGAGAAGGGGTAGGGTTGTTTGGGGGGGATGAGGAAAGGGATGTTAGAACTCACTAAAAAGAACTTTTTTACCGGTTTTGTAGTAGGCTGGTAAGTAGTACTGTCTATTTTTAGTAGTTGTACCATGGAGTTTCCTTCCGACATGGTTGTACACAACTGGTTACAACGTGACTCACTGGTTATTTCTTCCGCCCTGGTTCAGATGTAGGGACCACATTTACTGTTAATATACACAGGGACCATAGAGTAAGTAATTGACTGCACTGGACAATCAATGACATTTTGAGGTCACTAGTATTTTACTAGTAATAGTATTACTTAAGTTAGTGTAGTGGACCCCAAGGCCTGAGTGTACTGTGAGGCTGTGCATGGAGGAAGGAAGAGAGTGTGACTGTGACAAGTGTGACCATAGAGCAAGGGTGTGACTGACCAGAAGAGGGTCCTGTATTTCCCAAGGCTGAACACCGTGTGAAGGAAACCTACTTCTAAGTTCTAGTCACTCAACTGCCCAAGAGGTGTACTGTGTATACACGTACACTACACTGTGACTTAGTGAACAAGATATATATGCCAGTCCAGGTGTGTTGTACAACACACCTTAGTCCAAAAATAATTAAAGAAAATAATAAAAGAAAGAAAATAAATGTTTCAGGGTTTTTTAGCTGAAAAATTCAATCAAAAGCATCTCGGTAATTAAATGTAGGATCATAAACTTATGGTAATGACCTCTCGAAAGATAATTGTGTAATTATTATGTGAAAGCCTACTTGGGTTGTTATAAACATGGTAGTAAGCATTCTGTGAAATTATTTCATCTGGAGTGCCCCGGTCGATTAGAAATCAATAAAAGTATGTTGAAATAATTGAATCTCCAAAGAAAGATCGCCTGCAGGCAACTTTTGTAAATTTCTGTGGTGTCTGTTTGAACGCTGCCCTCAATACGGCCAGAGATGCGGTTGGTACCCGCTGTCACCTCACTAAACATAGATGAATTTATATTCTTGAGGAAAATACCATTACAATTTTGTTCCCAGTTTTCTCAACAAGTAAACGCTGCATTCAACTGAAACTTTCACGGGTGACTTTTATTGTATCTTTATTAAAATTGTGCCCCTAAATCAGCGTGACACAGACAAAAACCAAACAATGACCCTACCTTTAATTACAGAATTCAGTGCACCAATCACATGCTAATTTTATTATATGAAATGAATTAATGAACTATTATTCCTCATTGTTCCAGATTCTAATCATCATGGCAGTGAAGGGCAGCTCATCAAAGCTGTTACTTTCCTTAGTCACCGTTGTCTTCCTAGCCAGACTTGTCGATGCCCATCCACAATGCCTTGATTTTTTCCCGCCATTCAACCACGAAGCAGACAACGAACCTAAATTCTGCAGGTTGTATAATACTTTTGGTTGCTGTACAGTGAGCATGGATTCGGAAATTGAGGAGGAATTTAACAGTATTGCCAGTGAGTATGATACCATGTCGGATGCCTCACAGACTTGCCTGGAGTTCCTGAAGGACATTCTTTGTCAGCCGTGTTCTCCATATGCAGCTCATCTTTATGATGCAGAGGGTAGGCAAGAGAGAACAAGACAACAACCTGGACTGTGCCTTGGTTACTGCATGGAGTTCCACCAAACATGCATGGACATGATTTTCCTCATCACCAGTGACCCACTTCTCCTTCAGGCCTCGCAAAACTCAACCGCTGAGTTCTGCGCAAAGATGGCCATACCAGATGCTGATTATTGCTTCCCGGATGTGTTGGACAGTGACAGACTAACACAGTGGGCTGAAGATGCCCAGTCTGGTACTGGTCTCAGTCAGTGCTTGTGTCTGGAGGAGTTTGCGAACGGTCTTCGTAATCCACTACTCGCAATTCATGCCAATGATAGCACGCACAGACTGTTCATAGCAGAGCAGATTGGAGTCATCAGTGTGTTTCTTGAGAATCGCACCAGGCTAGAAGAACCATTCCTCGATATCCGTGAGACTGTCTTGACCTCCAACAGACGTGGTGATGAACGGGGATTACTCGGTGCAGCCTTCCATCCAATGTCTGTAGAGAACGACAAATTTTACGTCTTCTACAGCACTGGGGATTCCAACGATCAGAAAGTTCGCATCAGCGAGTTTACCATCCTGCCTGATGACAGAAACAAGGTCAATGTCTCATCCGAAAAGGTCATCCTAGAGGTTGACGAACCCTATGCAAATCACAATGGAGGTCAATTACTGTTTGGTATTGATGGTTACTTGTATGCAACGATTGGAGATGGGGGCTCTGCTGGTGATCCTCAGGACAATGGTCTGGATAAGTAAGTATGCGCTAAGCTCAATGTTATAAATCTCCTGAAAACAACCATTTGGTAGCACATACAAATCTTGCTTTGGAGAAACACATTCCTTTACCGAAAAATTAAATTGCAACATTGTAAGTTGTGTTCAATCAGACTTAAAAAAACAGAAGCTGCAGTGTGTGACTTCAAGCCAAAGTCTTCAACTGCTATTTTTGACTAACTGCCTTTTGTAATTCTGGTTGGCTACATGGCATTTTTGCCAAAGAGGAACAAATTTGAAGCACAAAGTTACTTTGAAAAAGTTTTCCAGAAACATCACTCTGTGGAACTACTTGAATGTAGCGTTTCAAAAACTAGTAATCATATTTGAGTGTGTTTTCTCTTCTCTTTGCCCGCTTGTTTCAACGCATGCAGGAGCACACTCCTCGGTAAGATCCTGCGCATTGATGTTAATCACGAGACTGAGAGCATGCTATACAGCATCCCTCCAGACAACCCATTCAACATCGTCAACGGAACCGCCCGCCCTGAGATCTACGCATATGGAGTGCGTAATATGTGGAGGTGTGCGGAGGACAGGGGCGATAGGGAGACGGGGTACGGCAAGGGGCGTATCTTCTGCGGTGATGTTGGCCAAAGCGCGTTTGAGGAGATTGATATTATTGTGAATGGAGGGAACTATGGATGGCGTGCGAAGGAGGGATATTCCTGCTACAGCGATAGTCAGTGTACAGATGAATGGCTCGGTGAGTCAGTCGAATGAATGAGCTAGTTTTAAAGCTTACACAACCCTCCGAAATCTCCCAAACCTTGCTTCCCCTCATTTTGATCAAGCCAGGTTAGTTCAGTACTACACAGTCAAACAAACAGGCCAGGCATGTAATTCTTATTCTGGCCTGACGCTTCAAAGAGGCAGCAGGGGGGAAAAAATGCCTCCATGCCCCTGGTTGTTGCCTAGGTGCCCCTTGAAATGTTCAAGTACAAATTTAGATTTTTCATTACAGAGATTCTGTTCACTGAAGAAGAACTGCCTTGCCCTTGCAAGCACAAAGTATCATGCCTGCTTATTTAGGCTAGTCTAAAATACTGGATAATGATTCCAATGGCTGTTTCCAGTCAAAGTCTCCATGGATTTTAGAGAATAGAAAAAATAAAAATGTTAAAAGGTCAAGCAGCCTCTTTGGGTTTTTTTAAGCAATTTATTTCTCAGTGTATGAAGAAAGTGACTTTTGCATTTTGATGTGCAGAAATGATTTCATTAAAAAAAAAAAAACCAATAAGACATTTTCCTGATCTCCACAGAGAATGAAGTTCTTCCCATTCATGTGTATCCACACACGGTTGGCAAGTCAGTTACAGGGGGCTTTGTGTACAGAGGTTGCCAGTCACCCAATCTCAATGGTAGATACATATTCGGTGACTTTGTCAATGGGTAAGTGTTAAGATATGCACAAATTGATAGTAAACCTAACCATGAAATTACTGGAAAATTTGGAAAAATCTTTGAAATAGATTACATAACTGGATTAACCCTCCTACTGTTCGCAACATTTTCAAGTGAGTTGACCAACCATTTGAAACCATTCAACTGCCAAAGTTGTGTATGGTGGCACAACTGTGCACAGAACTAACTGTGTACTGTGTACATGCTTTCCCTCATGGTATCATATTGCAAGGCTGGCATAGCTTATCTATCATTCAAAACCACAGTGAATGGTATTGAATGGTCAGACAGCAAGAGGGTTAATGATTTGTTGATTACGTAACCATGAAATTACTAGAAAATTTGGAAAAATCTTTGAAACTAGATTACATAACTGGAATAATGATTCGTTGATTACGTACCATGAAATTACTGGAAAATTTTGAAAATCTTTCAAATTAGATTATATATTTTGAATAATTATTTGTTGATTACAGGCGCCTTTTCCAGCTGACTGAAAACAATGGGACCAATGCATGGGATAGTCAAGAGATCTGTATGGCTGACTCATCAACCTGCTTGGGCAGCCTGGTTAACAGTTACCCCAAAAATATCCTGTCATTTGGTGAAGATGAGGCTGGTAAGCGGCATCAATGTTTTTAAATCTGAACTTGTAGATGGTGTAATGGTGTGTCATGGCCGAGCGGATAAGAGCACCTAACTCAAGCCCTGGTGTAACTGATAAGCAGAGTGTGGGTTCGAGACCCGGCTTGACACTTTCGTCCTTAAGCAAGACACTTGACCATTTTGCTTCGCCCTTCGTAGGTCCCATGTGTTGTTATAAAAAAATCTATCAATGCACGTAAAAGACACCGGTACAAACATATCGCAAAGATAAGGGGTTCGCCCCGGTGTGTCTGGCAGTGCTTTTGTCTTCAATCATTTGAAGGCTGCACTCAAAGGAAGAAGAAGAAGAAGTACTACATTTTCAATATCTGTATCTTATTTCAAAAGGTAGTAATGATAAATAATGAAAAAGTTATCGTTGTGGTCTTCTGTTTGGATGTTAAAATAATGGATTCTTCTTGGTGATTTGTAGGTGAGGTTTACATCTTGGCTACTGACTATGCTTCCACACAACATGACGGAGGGAAAGTTTACAAACTGGTAGATCCAGGAAGGTTGGTCAAAAGTAATCAGTAAAGTAGTGAAACAGTGTTAACAATTTATACAGCTTCGAAACTCAGGAAAAAGGTGATAAAATTACAAAATCACCTTATGAAACACAGTGGCAGCAACGGACTCTTCAATATTTGGGGGGAAAATGTTTGAAATATTGGATTTCGCACAAAAAGTTGCTAAGCACAACAAAATTACACTTGCCAGGAAAAGGTTACCAGCTAAAATAGAACTTCACGTGTGCCATCTGTGACTGGTATCCTGCTCATTTTTGCTTGTCTTAGGAGAGGAAACCCATCTGAGTGTGTTGAAGACAAGAAGACAGTTGAGGTTACCAGCCCATTGATTCCATTTGTTCCAAGTACACCAAGTAAGTTGAACTCATTGCCTGGGAGAAGTCAAGTTTGTAGCTTCATTGAGGTAAAACCTTTCCCTCTGACACAACTAATGCTATGGCCATTTCCTTGGAGGACATTCAGATGGTTTAAAGAACTAAAAGTCATGCATAAAAATGTGTTTTGAAACATTGACTGTTGGTTTAAAATGTAGCATGCTTCATCTGAGGGGCCAACATCATAAAACATTTTAAGCACAAAAACTTACTAAGCACAGATAAATCTTGCTTAGCTGAAATTGGTTACCAGCTAAAATACCATACAGATTAGACTTGTAAGATTGGTATCCCACTCATTTTTAGCTTAGCAAAGAAATTTGTTAAAGAATAATTTTTCTGTGTTCTCTATTTATGAAATTGGTAGTGTGTTAGTGAAAGCAAAGTGAAGCCATGCTAGATTGATGTGACCTCTTAAATCACATGATTGCAAATGAGCTACAAACTGTGTACACTTATCCATGGCAGAAATTTTGAAATCTTGCATTTCCCCAACAATTTCATTTCATGTTTAATGGCAAAATGCATAGATCTGTGTGTTTTGGGGGATTTTTTGTTGTTGAAAGATTAAATTAATTCCCAATGGGAATTGTGAATTAATTAATTTTTTCACAAAAAAACCCAAAATACACAGATGCATTTTGCCATTAAACATGGAATAAAATTGGTGGAAAATGCAAGATTTCAAAATTTCTGAAACGCAATGAAGATACCACACAACCAACCTTTGAAAATTTCATCAAATTTGTTGGAGTGACATTTTTCAGTGAAAAGAAAATTTACTTTTTGTCAGGAATGTTTTGCATATTGATATTGAGTTTATTTCAATTGCAGCAATCGAAATAAGCTATTTTCTCGACATTGACAGTACAGTGTACTCATTGTGTCAGACTGAAATATTTCTCTGGTGGATCGGTCGTGGTATGAGCATCATAATCAGGGAGCTTTTATCTGAATTGTTAAGGGAGTAGGCCTCATCTAACTCTTTCTTTTTAATTTTTTGTATTTTTTGCGATCCAAAATTTAGTGTAAAAATGTACAAATTCTCATGATAACTTTATACAAAATGTTTCCAGGAAGTTCCCAAGTATATGTACAGGGTTACTCTTTCTGAACATAAGCAGTGTGACATCAACTGTAATGTTTAAAGAGGAGGGGAAAAGTTCAATTTTGTGATATACTCATTTTTCAATAGATAGAGTCCTCATGTGAGTGGTAAGGATAAAAAACATTGATTAATTTTGGTCTGAAAGCTGACTGATTATGACATTCAGAGTGAACCTTTTTTTTTCTGTGAAATGAAGTCAGATTCGAGAAAACTGTATCTGAAAACCTTTTAAAAAGGCAACAACTGATTTCGGTTGTTACAACAAAAGTTAAGGACAATGTGTTTACATGCTGAAAATTACGCATGGCTTTCCACTGTTTTCTCCTGACTCACACAACCGACATTAAGCGAAAATGTTCACATTTCGTATATATGGTTGATCACAAAACAAATTCTGCTATTATTTTGTCAGCTCTACCAATTCCCTGTAATACCTTTGATTGCAGAATGCGGTGAAATACTAATCTGATAAATGCATGTAAGAAATAGTGCACGGTCCATAGACAAGCTGATTTACACAAAGCTTGCTTTTAAAAAAACCATTCCAAGCATGTAATGCCTATGCAGCAATTTGTGTAATGATTCCAAATTGTTTTTCCTTTTGTTCAATGTCTGGTACTCTAAAACTTGAATTTAGATTTTGGGGAGTACTGCATTCATATGTAGCAGTCAAGATTTACCTTTTAAAAAATCTTTTAAAAAGGCATTAAAGGCACTGTACACGTTTGGTAATTACTCAAAATATATATTAGCATAAAAACTTACTTGGTAACGAGCAACAGAGAGCTGTTGATAGTATAAAACATTGTGAGAAACGACTCCCTCTGAAGTAACGTAGTTTTTGAGAAAGAGGTAATTTCTCACTAAAATAATAAAAGACTTCTGGCCAGAAGCCTTTTATTCCTATCTGAAAGCACACTAATTTGTACAACAAGGGTGTTTCTTCTTTCATCATTTTCTTGCAACTTCAATGACCAATTGAGCCCAAATTTTCACAGGCTTGTTATTTGATGCATATGTTGGGATACACCAAGTGAGAATACTGGTCTTTGACAATTACACAACGTGTTCAGTGCCTTTAACGGGTGAGATTTTCTATCGTAAAACTTCATTTGTAAAATTGCGAATAATACAACCTACAAATCAACATTCAAAACCACTTGGATGATTGCATTTGTATGCATGCCTCAGAAGCTGAAGTTGATCTAATGTGCATGACATTTGAAGAGTGATAACTGTCAGTAATTACTGACTTCTTTATTTATTATTTTCCTTGAGATGATTTTATTTCAGGCAAATTTTGTTGTTTGCATTCAATAAATTTCCCCATTTCCTTGATTTTCTAACCAAACAATCTGGGGCTGGATATTCAGCAAAATTTACGCTTGTCATGCTCTACAATGAGAGCGATCTCTCAAACGCTTCTGAAGTTGTAGTAAAGTCAGTTACATCGGAAGGAAATGCTAAGTGTATCCACAGAGGCACTTTGATCTTGTTCATATTTGGGCACAAATTCCAATAATACACAATCAAGCCATTACAGAACTCATTATATTTAGCACTGGTAGACAGTTTTGTTTTTTAATGATTTTGATAAAACAAGTAACTCACTTTCTTCTAATCTGAAATTCCGGGAAACAAATGGAACACAAATTGTGGAAAAAAAATTATGAAAACTTCAGAAGGAAACTAATCATCTTTCTGTGGATTATTAACAGTCCTGTACTTTTTATCTGAATTAGTAAGGGAGGAGGCCTCATCTACCTCACTTTCTTGTAATCTAAAATTCCGGAACACAAATGGAAAACAAATTGCGGAACAAAATTTATGAAAACTTGACAACTCATTTGACTTAGAATGGAAAGCAGGTAAAGCATTATTTGAGAAATTTGAATAATTCAAAACATTGTGTATGATAAATGCAGCCCCAGAGCATGCAACAGTCACACTAACGGTAACTGCTAGCACTGGTAATGTAGGCGACGTCGTTACAGATGTTTCAGGCAAAGCATCGCTTGTGTGCATCCCAAACCATGCTGCTTTAATCCTTGTTGTCTGCGTTGCCATGGCACTGACTCGCATTGTCTCCTCATCATCATCATCAATGATGTCATGGTCTTGGTCACATACTCTCTGGTCCGCTCTGCAGAAGACCAGCGAGCCAAGCCGAGGGTCTGCTCTACTGGGGAAGAACAGGGACTCGTCAACAATCAAACCATCTGCTCAGCAGACATCGGTGAGTCACCATCAGTGGTTGTTGCCTTGGTTGATATACACCAGTAGAAAATACTGAGGTAAAAGGGAGACTGATCATTGGCTGAGACTTGTGCGTGGTGCGTTCACGTATGCATATTTATGATAATAATAATGATTTTGAAAAACGGCTTTATACAGCGCCCTTAACCCAAAATAGGATCCCAAGGCGCTTTGCAGAGGTTAAAATGTGTAGAAAAACCTAGAACAATTGAAGAAAAACTCATTTAAAAATGCTTAAGAAAAAACATAAAACTACAGTTACATTGATGTAAAGTATCAGTCTCAAACATGACATAGGCAGATGAGAAACTTAAAAAACCCAGTACACGTTTCCATTGTTTGACCTCCTATTCTCTACATGTAGACATGAATGATAACTTCTTCCATTTTCTTGCCCCCCTCCCCTTTAGTTTTTGCAGGTCAAGTTGTCTCCACAAAGGTGTACAGCCGGAACAGACGCATCAAACTGAAGGTACTGAGTGTCGATCACCGTGCCTCACACGTCCCAAAAGTCCACAAAGAGATCTCTGTGACCATCACTTGCAAGGCCCACCGCTGTGACTGCCCAAACCTTAAGGATGGGAAGCTATATCTATTGAGTGCAACTTATCAGAAGACGTGGGATCGCTTCATCTTGAACGTCAACACCTTCTGGAGGGACTGGCATTGGTATCTGTCTTTCCAGGTCAAAGTTTTCAGCAGAAATTGTAAGAATATCTCCAAGCAGCGTCTCTAAAAAGGACGTCTCCGCAAGTTATTTTTTATTTTCCTTTTTGGAAAACCTCATCCCCCTTGTATTTGCCATTACCCTAGCAGTGACCTGAATTAAATACAAGTAATGCCGTAAATAGTACTTTTGTTTTTAATTGCAAGTAAATATTCTTGAAGCAATGACTGCATTCATGGCATACTTCCTGAACTTTATTTGGGTCACAACTTGAACTTTCACAGAGGTTATTTCATGGTTACAAGTTGTGTACCCAAAGCAAATACTCCTGCCAGTACACAGTTACTCACCGTTGGGCACTGCTAGGTTTTCGAAAATATAAATGAACAATAATAAAGTACTTTTTATAGCATTATTAGATCAGCTTTATGATTAAATATCTGCAGATGGTTATTTTTTTAACGATGTAAACAAAATGAAATATCAAATTGATAAGTTTTTTGTAATGTGTATTTTCTTAATTAAAAAAGCAAATCAGATAGGAGGAAGTTTATAAATAAACCTGCTATTATGACTATATACATCTCTATTTTCAAATGTCAAATATTAAAATTACAAGGTATTATCATATAAATTCAGGTACATAGGAATTTTTATATTGTAGGAAACAGAGCTGCCAACTCTCCCCGATTCTGCAGAAAGTCCCTGAAAATAAACCAATCTTTCCATGTTCTGATGAACAAATTTTAAAATCTTCCTGAATGTTGTACAAATCTCCTTGAGTGCAAAATGCAAATGTTGGCAGCTCGCAGAACCTAGCCCTGGTCAACACTTTGTTTACAACAAAAACGATAGCCATTATCACTTCATTCTGGGAAGTCTGTTTTAATGTTGGGTATGACGGGTTAATATAAATTCCAGTATCAATGTTTTCAACTTTGGTTTCTTTAAAGGCTATTGAACAAATATTATGCACATTAACTTATAATATACCATCACATGATCATTTATACTTTATCAAAGAAATTAACAATTTTCATCCAAACTGCCCGAAGGAAGAACGAGTTAAATATATCTAAAATGCTTCTGCATCCAGTATGCAAAAAAGGTTGAATGGGATAAAGAATCTATCCCCAGCGAATTTGCACCTTAAGCGCCAGGATCAATTTTAATGTTTTACAATTAAACCATAAATAAACGGAGTAAACATTCTCATAAAATATTTCAGGAATTCTTTTTCTCTTCTGAGGACTGTTTGTGTGCCTGTAAAACGTCTTCCAGCGTTAACAAAACATGAATTTCATTTTCTTTCCAGAAAAAGTTTTAGTTGGTCTTGCTGCAGTAAGTGTTGCATAATAGAACTAGAGGAAGCAATCATTCAAAACCGCACTGTCCCACCATGGGTAAATTACATACAGATGTTCACTTACAAAATGGTGGTTGTGTGAACTGTGTTATACGATGCGTCAACACCATTTTCTCAATGGCCAAAAATGCTTCTTCTTGAGTCGTGTCACATGGTTTTGTATGCCCTCTAGTTCTAATATTTAAATCTATGGTGTGTATACATTTATATATTGCATTCGATATTAAGAATTCATTGTGGGATTTAAGACACTATATTTAGCACAGATACTTAATCGGGAAAAATAAAATAAACTGTTGATTGTTACCGAAGCAAGATTTACAAACACTTAATGAATCAATACTGCTGTACCTCAACCTTGGTATAATTAATACATAGTATAGTTTTATATATATAAATAAATGTAAAAGTTGTTAAAATATTTGGAAATAAAAAATTGATATTTGTTTAATCAGAATCCATTTTCTTGTTTTGGTTGTGTCAAAAAGGACAAGATTAAATAGAAAACAATAGCTGCTAAATATAAAGCAGATAATATTTCTCTCAAACTGAAGCTAGTTTCAATATAACCTGGGTGTGATTTCTGACTGGCACTCCCGAACAAAGATATTGATAGCTCTACAAGCTCAGTTGGTTGAGCGCTGCCACGTTAATATGGACGTCGCAGATTCAGTCCCGCTCTAGTCAACTTTTCTTTGTTCAATCCAATAACATTTAAAATGTTCCCGGTCAAAAGAAGTTTGAGGAATAGACAGTAGGTGAAGATCAAAGAACTGATCCACAGGGGTTAAAAGACTAGCTGAATATATAGCCTGTCCAGTGACCACAGGTAAACAAAGGGTCTCCTGGAGATTGATAGAAATACACAAAAGTACTTATGCATTTGGTAAAATTAAAATACACTCGTAACCCAATACCATATTTTGATCAAGGTTACACTATCCTTGGAGAAAAACTGAAAAGCTCCCCTTGTTCAAATGTGAGGCTACTACCACATTTGAAAGACCAAGATAGATGCAAATGCTGGACTGAACGTCTATATTTTTGAGCTAGCTGGAAAGGGTTGATGATGCATCGTTACTAAATACATCGTTATTCAAACAAAAAAACACTCACTGGTTTTAAACTCAAGAGACAAACAAAACATCTACATATTATTCACCATTATTCAAGATTTAAAATGACTTCCGTTAGTGGTTTTGACTTATTCAAAATGAATATTTAAAACTTGAACCTGGTGACGAGGTCTCAAGCAGAAAGTGGACTCGCACAAGTCAGGCAGAATAAATAGGAGCAACATTTTTCTTGTCCTCCTACTCAACCCCTTGGTAACACTTTCCAAAGAGTTGACCAACCATTCAACTGCACAGGTTGTGTATGGTTGCACAACTGTGCACAGAACTAAACTGTGTACATGTGTAAGGATGCATTCACCACATGATATCATATTGCATGTTGGCATAGTTTCTCTATCAATTCAAAAGCACAGTGGGAGGGTAAAAGTCACATGAATAATATCACAAATAGAATAATCTTAGAATAAATACCATTCTTTACAGATATTTCATTATATTCCAGCACCAAAGATAAATTCTACGTCAGCGATGATTTATTGAAAAGGAAAATTCTTATTTGGATAAAAACTGCTGTGCTCTATCCTTGTGTATGTAAAGTAGAGCAGCCACTGTCCCGATGGTCACAGAACCTCCGACAAGCTTGAGGAAAGTTGAAACCGATGGAACTGTACGTAGGAAGAGACTGTTGGCATAGGGATTGTTGGTCACCCCATCATTCTACGGATGATAGAAAGAAACAACTGATTTTAGATTGGAGTAAAATTGTCAACCAAACACTTTTAAGTTTTCCAAAAGTATTTCAGATTCCAAAAAGTCACTCTCCCATAGACTAAGCACACAATAATTCCAATGTGAGTACAGCATTGTTCCGTTTGTGTTTCTTCGTTGTGCTGTCCCTACTCTGCTGGTATTACCATAACACAGATTGTGGCAAGCATGCTCTGTATTGTGGGATTTAAGGCATTGCATGTAGAGGTATAAATGTAAATTTGGTTTGCGGTAAGACAATGTGTATATATCTACTTGCTGGGTAGATTTTGTTCTTTTGAGAACTTATCTCGCTATATAATCTACTGCTGCGGAGTAGATTTATCGGAATTCCGGGAGACTTCTCAGTTCTGAAAAGAACTGTCCTGCTTATTAACTACTACCAGTGGGCAGAAGGTAGGAAATTGGCCAGACGACTACGCTTAGTGGATCAAGGGGACTTCTTATTATTAGCTTCACTGCCACGGAGTAAGTTCCTAATTGGTCTGTATAGCTTCAACTTTTTTAAATAACTAGTAAACTTAATTGCAACATGTTGTCACATTTAATTTTAGCATACAATATTTTGGGGAATATGTTTCAATATTCTAGCTTTTTGGTAGGTGAACTTTAAACACTCAATAATCATGTGAATGCTATGAAATCAAATCAAGTTTAACTCCATTTGGGTGTATTTATACCTACCTCTGGGTCAGGCTCGGGCTCCCATATTTCATTCTCATTCAAAATTCCCTTGGCACATAGCACCTGTATTTATAAACAAAGTAAAAACCTTACTTCACATTTACACATGAAGTCTCGAAAAATAGAAAATACTGAACCTCATACCTTAAGTATTTCCTCTGAAGTAATTAACGGAAAATCAATATTATTTTATTGACCCAATTCGCTTGATTGCGCCATTTTGGGAGTCAATGTCCCCATGTGTTACACAGTGTAGTGCGCATTTAAGGTGCTATGGCATGTACACGCTCTACCATAGTTTACATGTACTATGAGTTGCGAGAATGACACACAATGGCCTCATGGTGCTAGGGGTCTCAATATTGAGAAAAACAGTGCAGCTTTAACCAGTTTGCACCAGTGCACACATAATAACTATGACCAAGTGACTACAGCCAATAGATCTCTTGAACATGATGTCACAAGCCCAAAACAGCGCCCTCACTTAGGTCAGTGAAGACACATCATTGGCTGAGAGTTGTGCGCAGTGTGCGTGTTTCCATTGTTTGACCTTGGCTAATGCAAAGTATAGTAGACTCCATGCATATGCCACCATCGTGGAGGATGTGCCATGCACAACTCTTCACCAATGATAGGTCTTCCGCTGATCTCAGTGAGGGTGCTGTTTGAGTTTGTGACATACTCATATGTGCTACCTTAAATAAAACAACTTTCATCTCATATTGTTTTTACCCAAAGATTTTTTTCTGAAATAGGAACATTTTCTGGAAAGTTAAGGTAAGAACTGTCATTGCCTATGACTTTGATTATACTCAAAAAGGCAACAAATGCCATCATTTTGAAATTGGTATTATTCTTTTAATCCTGCGAGGGGTAGAAGTGAAATCGTAATTTCCTTACTTATACAGGCTTTTTTATTTTACATTCTGTCCCATGGGAACTTAACGGTTTGACTTGAACACTACCTTCAGAAGTCCTGTAAATTAAGCTCTAAAATACAATAATATAAACAACAGTAATAAGAACACTAAAAACAAATCTATCTAGAATGCACAAAATGCCAAAGCTGAAATAACATTTGCTTGGGAAAAAAGAACAGCACTACTCAAATTTCAACAGAAACAAAAAAACCAATCCCAGAAGATGAAGTGTCTTCCTGAAAAGAAATCATAATTCTGCAACTGAACTAGTAAAACATGCAAAAGGTACTTCAGACAAATCAATCAGTCACGTTTAAGAAGGATGCATGCAATGGAAGACTTTCAGGACAGTAGGTGGCAGCAGACTTACTAGGTGAATCTTTATTCTTGGAAATAAGGCTGTGTCTGAATTGGCAGCTACAGCTACATTTACAGAGGGATCACTGCGTCATTATTCAATTAAATATAGGATATCCTTAGCAACACCCTCAGCAACAGTCGTAGCCGTAGCTGTAGCCAACAATAAGAATTTGGCCAAATTGCATAATCGGAACCAACTATGTAATAAATGGAAATTTACCCGGTTAGTCTGCTGTCACCTGCGCTCGAAAGTCTCCCATTGGCTTAAAAATAATACCATCCAAAGCAAGACAAACCCTATGTGTTTTGATTCAAGTATTCAGTAAAAATGCTATAAATATCACAGAGGCGCAATAACAATGACAGGAATTCAAACCAGGAAAACATATTAAATAGTCAAATAAAAGAGTAATACAATCACATCACACACAGAACACAGGGGGGGGGGGGGTTGTTAAATGCAACAAATGTTGATTAGACTTCAATCAATCTCAATCAATGTGCAATGACAGATTACATGCAGTCTCAATTCATACATGAACTAAGGCTGTGGCTACAGCTGTTGCTAATGGCAGCCTATGCTTTAACGCTTGTTGACAAGGCAATCAAGAGCCCTGGCCATAGCCACCAAACCGAACACGACCTTATTCAGCAATATTTTCAGCCCAGGGCCTAATTTCATAAAGGACAAAAAGGAGCTAAGCACAACAAAATTATGCTTACCAGAATAAGGTTACCAGTCATTTACCAGTTACCTGCTCATTTCAGCATAGAAGAAAATTGTTAAGCAGTATTTTCTGTTTAAGCAGCTCTATGAAACTGGGCCGTCGGAGCTGTATTGAGCCTGGTTGAAGCACAATGTTAAACCAGATGCTGTTTTTCCATCATCCTCTGACTTACCTCTCTGGCTGCCCTCTCTCCAGCCTGGACTGCACCGTCCATGTAACCACTCCATCTTGTTGCTGTCTCGGTACCGGCAAAATAAACCTTACCAACTGGAGTACGGATTACTCTGAAAATGAGAGAAGAAAACACATTATCTGAATAATTGATTACTGACATTGCATGAGTGAATTGGATTGTGGATTGTGGATTGTGGAACTGTAGTTTTTTTTAGAACTGTTCCAGTCCTCTCAAGATCAAGGGCTCAATTTCACAAAGCGCCAAGATTCATTTTAAGATGAGCTGTTAATATCTCGCCAAGCAATGTACATAGTTTTTACTGATAGTGAAGTAAACAACATAGATATATGGAATTGTGTGCACTGCTTGGCAAATATTTTCAATTTTACGCAGTGGGCACTACGCATTACACACAACGCATTACAGACACATGGATTTCCGGCCTAAATTCTTGAAGCGCACACCTACCTCCCCATTGTAGTCAAGACTCCAGGGGGAGTAGCTCCCATATAACATCCACCAGAGTACTGCTCTGCCATCCAATTCTGTTCCACTGTAGCTACAGGCTAGCAGACAAACAAAACCACAGAAACCATTCGGTCAGCAAAGAATGAACGAGAATATTCCCCTTCCCCCAAACTGAGTGTCACATGACCATTATCCCAATGATGTGATGACTTTCATCAGACTTTTCTTGTTAAGAAAGTGTCCAAAACTCCTTAAACACAGCAAGGCCAACCTTCAGACAGGTTTGTCTGTAAAAATTACACAAAATGAACATCCTAAGTGACTAGAAAACTATCAATTTCCAACATAAAGAGGCTATTGTGGGTTTTTTTTTAATAAATAAATTGACACTTACATTAAGGGCCTCATTTGATTTGAAGACTTTGGAATAGACTTCGGCTACCATACTGGCTCTGCAACAAAAATGGAATCCCACAAAACTAAGTCAATTATCTGCTATGTGATAGAATGACTATTTGAATTAGAATCTTAGTCTATGCCCCTGGGCCTTGGTGCCCCTTAAAATGGTTCCGGCAGAAAATACTGCCTTGCCATTACGAGAATGAAGTATCAGTCTTGAGCCATCAACAGGCTTTCATAGGCCAGTCTTACAAGGGTGCGTTTTCGTGGGTCGTAACCAATAACTGTTTCGGTTGAATTCACTGAAGCAGTAATTGGTTACAGCCGTGAAAGCAAACGCACCCATCAGAGATGTACTCTCTTGTGACTAAAGGGAGTTGTTTGATGGATCCTCTTAGTGAAGTGACACTTGAAGCGCTGCTTGGTGTGGGTATAAAGAATAATGTGGGAGGCTAATCATCCTTACTGGTAGCTGAGACGCTGAAGGATGCGGCTACATATTCGAGTCGCAGGCATGCAAGGGCATCTACGTCAGTCAGCCACATTGACCAATGACCATGGAGCTCAGCCAGAGATCGAAAGAGTTCAGTTTTTCCAGAGAGAGAACAACCGGAGGGCCAACAGAAAAACCCTTGTGGCATAGGAGAGAACCAATGCACAACTCCACTCACATATGGCCCGAGCCAGGAATTGAACAGGGCCACAGTGGTGGGGGTGAGCACTTTCCCCAATTGGTGGCTAGTAACTGGTTCACAGGTGACAACCATGTGGAAGTATTATCTCTTCTTTGATGACGTGGTGGTTCGGACAAGAACCAGTGGTGAGTGAATAGTGACTTAGCATTTTGAAAATTGTGCTTTGGATTTCTCCTGAAGATGAACAGAGAGTCCTCTTCAAAATCTAGTGTCCCTGGTCCCTCACTACTGGTTCCTTACAGAACCACCACTTCTTTATTGAAAAGATTTCTTTTACATGTTTGCCACCCCTTTACAAAGTAGTTTTTATCTCTTAGCTAGTTCCTCTGTCTGAGAGTCTTGCAATGTAATCTTGAGATCTTCAACTCTGCAAGCAGAGCGTGTCTCATGTATTGATCTAGACTAGGTGTAACATGAGGAGTTAACAATAGTTACCTTTTCTCTGGGGTTTCCATGCAGTACTTCCTGGCATTATCAGCATTCAAGAACCTGAAACCAACCAATTAACATTGTTAAAATTCATCAACCTGATGAGCACGCTTGGTTTCACTAAAAGAATGTCAGTTATCAAAGTAATATTTAAGGGAGAAATGCAGAATTAAGCAAGTGGCAACTCGAAGTTAAACCCTGAATAACCTCTTTAAAAAACCCGAAAGCCTCACTGTCACATGTAACCATGCAACATTTGAATTCCTCTGACTAGAGATAGTTGCTTTGTCTTGTAGTTTTTGCGTAGTTATGGCAGCGAACAGCCATACACAATTCTGAATGAATATGTATGGCACAATGGTACCACGGTTTGCTCATCTGGAGCTTGCTATACAAAAGCTTGCCCGGAACCATGTGACGTAGCATCGCTGTCTTTAGTCTGGGGAATCCAACTTTCATTCATTTTACCAGACATTGTTGAAAGCAAAGCTCGCAAAAGGCTTATTGGTGTTTTCAGGAAACGGGTTCTAGATTTCTATCTTACCCTACAAGAGCTGGATAGGAGCCGTCTGGCTTGGTGTCATCATGAGCTTCAGCCAGTAGGTCTGTACCGCATAGATCACCACAGAAATCTAATAACAAGAACACATGCACACCAAGGTATAGGTTTCCTCAAAATCAAGAATTTTTGAAAAGGTGCTCTTCCCTAAATCCAAAAGAAATGGATGATACTTTTAGAAATGCCTGTCAATAGTAACTGAGCAGTTTTAATTTATTTATTAATTCTGGTTGTGAAGCCAAGGATTCTTGTTTTTTAAATTCAGCAAAAATCAGTGTAATTATTTTGAACCAGTTTATAAGTGAAAGAAGAAAGGAAAAAAAAACCAATCATTCTAGGAGCAACTAGAAATTACTGAATTAGTGACTCACCCATTTCCCTCCAGAATGGGGTCTTGTAATACAACAGTACTTTGATACAAGATCCCATTGGAATCCGCTGTATGAACTACATGAAGGACAAGAAGAAAAACCCCAAATTGAAGTTAAAAAACATTTGTTTTCGCCAAGTATTTGCAAAATGCAATAGTATTGTTATCAAAGAAACTGTTAAATGTTACCAATATGATACAGCTGCATTGGACTAGTCCAGACCCCAAAATATGGATAGCAAAAATTTATCCACACATTCCATTCGTAGTACTTCTGATCGTGTGAGGGCTTTTCTGAACCAAATTGTATGTTACATAACAAGTAAAATAAACAATGTTTTCATTGTTGTTCCTAAATTTATTTGGCCCTTAATACAAGAAAATAACAATGTCAAAGTTGTAATTGAGTTGCTAGGAAATTCGCCATTGAAAGCGCCCTCATGCTATTAAAATTTTGGTTAATATACCAAACTCTTAAGAGACAACAAGCAGAGACCTACAACTTTTTTTCAGTTGGACTGAAAAAACAAATTTGATTTTTTTCACCCAGTCATTTACTTCCAAGAGATATTGACAAAACAAAAAACACTTTGGATAGAAAACAAATTTTTACTTTGTCGATCGACTTACCTGGTTCCTTAGAGAGGGGAGGGGAGGTGAGAATGTTATACGACCGATCAGAGCTTGAGGTACAGCACTAATAACATGAGCACAGCTGTAGCTGTCACCATCAAGCGTTGCTACGGTAACGCTTCCATCGTCATTTTGGGTTACTTTGGAAACAGGCTTATTGAGCAACACATGATCTGCAAAAATAACAACAATTTCACCAACCTGCTTAATGGCTGATTTTATGCTTACTGCGAATTTCCATTTTATAGCACTGCTAACCGTAACATACCAAAAGGCATGCTAACCTTCAAGTGCTTACTGTATGAAAATGAATGACGTAACAATGCAAATCCATGGTGGTTGCGCAAGCTAGCTGCCTAATTTTCTTGCTAACTTGTGAAACACGCTACAGGTACGCAATTTTTTCTGCTACAGGTATCACAAAAATTTGCTTACCATTAAGCAGCTCTATAAAGTTGGGCCCAGGGTAAAAAACCTTATCTCTGGCAATAGTAACCGAGTCCAAACTAGCAACTCACTCCCTTGGTCATTCTTGGGTGTCTTGGTACTTGGGCTGGATTATCCAATAGACACATTAGGTACTGCGCTTGATACATGCCTTCTTTTTTGCTGAAGAAGCTGTTGGTATGTCTACAAAGGCCACAACTATTGTTGAGAATGGATGAATCAAAAAGAGATGCAACAACTTACCAGAACCTAGAATATCTGCAATACGCTCTGTGATCTGCATCGACCCACCAACAATCTTACTCTCCTAAATAACAATCAAAACATTTGAGCAAAAGTGAACTCCCCAAAAATATCCACATGTTGTCAAGTGCTCATGTTACACACTTGGCTTCATATAAATGTTATAATTTTGTAAACAGCAAAAAATAGTTAATGGCCTGACGTTTCGACTCTAGTAGAGTCTTTCTCGAAGGCTAAATGGTCATTTAGTCTTCGAGAAAGACTAGGGTCGACTAGGGTCGAAACGTCAGGCCATTAACTACATTTTGCATTTATACAACAGGTCTTTTTTGTTGCTAAGCAGTTTGCAACAGCTAATTCTATTTTCTCAAAATTTTTTAACTGGTAGAATCCAGATTTAAAACTAATTTGATTGAATTCAACCTCTATAAAGTGATTTCAGTCATGAAGTAGGATCATCTGTAAAATCACATTTTTAAGTTGGCTTTTGTGGCCCAAAATGGTGCAAACAAATTAGTGTTTACGCAAGACTTGTTGAAGGAGATCTGCTAATTAAATTAAGCTATAATGGTTTGACTGGTATTAATGAGCAGTTTAAGATAATTGCATGGCGAAATACAGTGACTTCAACTGCATGTTACATACAACGTTTAAATTTTTAGTAGAATTTGTCAGCAAATCCAATAGTTTTGCCAAGTAATGCTCAATGCCATTCTTATTTGCATTTCTGCTGATGTGGAAACTTACTTGTGCTCCATCACTTGTCGCCATATGGGTGTAGGCATCTAAGGTAAAAATTATAAAATAAATATAAATTATAAAAACAAATGAACATAAAACACATTTGCTTTTTTCTTTTACCCCTGACCCCTCTACTTGCTTTGACCCAGACATTTTTTTCCCATTAGAATCCTTTAATGGAAATGGGATTGTTCTGGGGTTTTGGATGTCAACTTTCCATATGCTGATTAGCATCAAATTGGCATACGCAAATCAGCATATTAGCAATTTGACATATGCAAATCAGCTTATTAGCAAATCAGCATATGCAAATAAGCATTTTAGCAAATCAGCATATTAGCAATTCAGCATATGCAAATCAGCTTATTAATAAATCAGCATATTAGCAATTCAGCATATGCAAATCTAACCACTAAAAACCTTTTCACTATAAAGTTTGATAATCCTGACCACGAGGAGCTAAGCAAATCTGAACCTGGCGACGGCAAGGAAGTGGAATAACTTTGAAGGATTTGGGACAGTAAAGCTTTAGAAAGTTAAGGCCAACAATTTCTAACTCATTGTCAAAACTGGGTCACTGTCAAAACGGGGCAGAATTTGTACAAGTTCATCAAAGGGCTATGTTAGGACTAAAAACTTCAAGAAGAACGGCTGATGTTTTGTTCTTGAAGTTCAGCTTATTAATACATGACTTCATATGACTAATCTTTCATCTTAAAAGTATCTGTCATCCTTAAAAAATCAAACACAGAGTTAGTCATTATCCATGCCACTCATTTGTGGACCTACACGGCCATTTCGATACACCATGGTTTTACTTGTGTAAATGATATCCCATGATATCACCATACACGCCTCTGGTAAAATTATTATGTGAAGTTAATGTTTATACATGTACCATTTTGACTTGTTGTGTGATATCATTTTGCCATACAATGCAATCCTGTGGTATCAATTTGCTGCTTTCCACAGCGGACGATTCTATGATTCTATGCGATTCTGATTCTATGCTATTACCACAAATAAGTTTGAGCCACATACAATTGCACATACTGTGATGCTGCGCCATCTATTTCGGACATTTGTGATTCGAGTTTAAGACTTACTTCCACCACTCCTGTTGTACCAAAGGAAGAACAGAAAGGACATGTCTCTCGGCTCGATGGCAAAGGTCATCCTAATCATGGCCTCAGCACTGGCTTTAGTAAACCTCGTCCAGCAGGTCTTGTCAATGAACTCCTGGGTGGTGATGGAATCCCATTCTACAGCTCTTGGGCAGTCCCACGGTGCTGACAAGGGGACCTAGGCAGTGAGACAGGACAGGGGAAAAGATTATAAAATGCTTATGACGGAATAGGTCACTCAGCCCAATCAGACTTCTTCTTCTTCTTCTTCTTCTTCTTCCTTGGAAGTGCTGCTTCATAAATGAAAACTACCGCACTGAGGTTGAGCACATTTGTGGAATCAGGAGCCCAAGGTGCAAGTGAAAACTGTCCAGCCAAATTAACATCTGCATGGTCAACTCAGTGCATTCCTGAAAGCATCGAGGGATGACAAGAGAGCTGGGTCCATCTCCAAGTAATTAAAGTGCCTAATTGTGTGGGGAAAGAATGATGAGGCATACACCTTGCTTCGTAGATAGGATAGCCTTCAGGTTCGTCCAAAATCAACAATCTGCCAGTATGACACTATACTTCTTTTCCATGAAAATCTCTCAAACAAAGTAACACTTGCTGTTTTACACTAAACAGCTAAGTCACAACTAAGGCTGACAAGCGCAGGTCCCAATTTCATAGAGCTGCTTACGCAAGAAATATTGCTTAACAATTTTCTGCTCAGCAAAAAGGAGCAGAATCCCAGTCATTAATTGTACATGTGACATGATATTTTCGTTGGTAACCACTTTCTGGTAAGCATAATTAAATTGTGCTTAGCTACTTTTTGTGCTTAAGCAGCTCTATGAAATTTGGCTCTGGTGGCTGGTCAGTCAGGAAAACAGACTTGACAGGCCACTTTAATTCAAAAAGTTTCTTTATAATTCTTTCAAGTGTTCTTGATTGCATCAGTAATTATATAGAGACAGGTGCCTATTTATCTAGAGAAATCGAGTTGAACTTGTGATTGACATTGGAAGTGCGAATCTTCACCTAAATCTTCGCTCAAGAGAGAAAGAGGTGCTGGGGAAATTGTTACTTTGATTAAAGGAGCATATTGCAGCTTAACATCCCCCCACTCAAGAAACAAAACCTACCTGTACACAATAATTACCCACTGTCCTCCAGAAATGATTGAAATCCATCAGAGCAAATGGGTTGTAGATCCGAGGGAAATCTCTGTACGCCAACACCTTGCCCTGTAGCAGACATAGACGGCTTTTCAACACAATCGAATAAGGTTTGCGACAACACCATGTACATGAAATATCTCTCTATATTACGAGTTGTTGTGGTTCTGAAAAAAGACAGTGGTGTAACAACTAACTATTTTGACCAGTATGCTTTGATCGTCTAGCAGGCTGTATAAGTACTGTAGATTGCTCTTTGAAGCGTAGAGGCAGGCAACCTAAAACTGGTTCCTAGTGCATACTTATGGAAACGCTACTGCACTACTTGTACTTTTCAGAACCACCACATCTCATTTTTTAAGAGCTCCGGAATCAAGCTCAGGTGTTTCTGATCAGTAGAGTGTGGGTTCAGGTCCTCTTCGTGGCACTTGTGTCCTTGAGCAAGATACCTTACTGTTATTGCTTTGTCCTTCGAATGGGACATTAAGCTGTCGGTCCTGTGTACTAGGATTGGTATTGCACATAAAAGAACTCAGAACAATCATCATGGAAGAGTATTGGGTTAACCCATTGTTCCTGGTTCACATAGCAAGCACCCTTGTTTACAGGTTTCCTCTGGCTTGCGAGCTACAGTGATTAAAGGGTGTGTACAACATTGGTAAGAATGAAAATATAAATGTTCACAGATTTGAACATAACTTACATGGTATAAAGATGGTCATGGTGGAAAACTTCCCTTGAAATAGTTTTGCTTGAAATGCTATAGTTTTTAGGAAATGAGTAAAATAATAGTCTTTATCCTGCAGGATAAATTCCGACGTTTGAAAAGAAGTTAAAACACATAAGGGGGTTTTTCACTGTTTTCTCATGACTCTGAAGACTGATTGAGCTTAAACTTTCACAGGTTTGTTATTTCATGTATATGTTGGGTCACATCAAGTGTGGATACAGGTCTTTGGCAATTACCAATGTTGTACACACCCTTTAAGTTCACTTATGAGGCCTTGTTGGTTTCATCACCAGAAATATTTAATAATATTAATAATAACAATACAGCACTTATCACATATCGGTGTATAATAAAAGCAAATATAGTGTATCTACCTTGTCCATGAAAATAGCTCTTTCATTGTCGTTGACATGATGAAGGTTCAACCCAAGCTCATTAGCGAGCTTAGATATGCGCTTCTGGGAGGGGCCTATGTAAGATCCTCCCATATCTGCATATTGAAATGAGGGATCCTGCATAATTACAAAATGGAATATGTTATTGCAGCACTTAATAATATGCGAGGACTCTGCTGTTATTTAAGTCGCGGCCTCATTAAAATTGTTTCTGTCTCCTTTTCTAAATCTGGTGCATTTCCGAGAATTGTTCTGTAAGAGAATTGTTTTGTGTAAGCTGGCTGGTCAGTCACTTTGATTTGTAAAAAGAACCAAGCAAGGCTATTACTAGGCCTACTATTACTCAGGGGTTGATTTCACAAAGCAAAGCACTAAGATTCATCTTAAGATGAGTTGTCACTATTACCATAGTGATTTGTATTGTGACATCACTCTTTGCTAAGCAACTGCCATGGATTTGCAGTTACGATCAATCTTAACTCTTTGTGAAATCGAGCCCAGGATAAATAATTTCAAAAATGTTAATGCATTAGAAACTCCTTTTCTGTGTGGATTATTTGTCTGACGCAAAAAAAAGGAAGAAAGTTTGAAAAGCACTTGGACGTTCTGACAGAAAGACTTGACATTGAAAGCAAGAATGTCAGAGCCCATGTTTATTGAGTTGCCATACATATTTGAGAGAAATATAGAGAAACAAGTTACAAACCATTATTTTATTAGACCAAGACCAAATTAAGCGACTTCATGGCTGCGACTGCGGCTGCGGTCTGAAGCAGTACAGGCCTTTTCAGAGATATAGCCATAGCCACTGATAAGGCATGAATTCTTACCCGGCCATGCATGAGAACTTTATCTAGTAGCCTGCATTTGTTCCGAAAAATTTATCTGCACTTAGCAGATTTGTGTGTTTATCAGAAAGGAGGACCATGGCCCGATCTCATTAAAGCTGGTTCCAACAAAAAGATGCTTAGCAAAAGTTTTTCCTTTGGATATTGAACTGAGTGAGTGGTAAAAATTCAAATTGACCATTGAAGCAAAATGACTGCAGCAGGTTACCTAACAAAAATGCCATTAAATTCCCAATTTCTGTTGACAGATAAATTTGCTTAAGTAATAAAATTAATATCAATTTCTTTTACTCTTGAACCGCTGTATGTAATTGACCTATACT
The DNA here is from genome assembly GCA_037783415.1 of Leptasterias polaris. Classification (NCBI taxonomy): domain Eukaryota; kingdom Metazoa; phylum Echinodermata; class Asteroidea; order Forcipulatida; family Asteriidae; genus Leptasterias; species Leptasterias polaris. The sequence continues at coordinate 5,256,454 of JAZGTN010000045.1, forward strand.
GTTCATCATCTTACCCTCTTTGTGTAGGTGCGGCCCCCAACTCGATCCCTGGCCTCAAGAACCAGTACATTCTGTCCACTGGCTTTCAGCAGCTTGGCGGCCGATAGACCTGTCCAATGTAAATGGCAACATTTCTAGTTATAGGACTTAACATGCATAATGAACCCAACCAGGGCCCAATTTCATAGAGCTGCTAAGCACAACAAAAATTATGTTTACCAGAAATTATGTTTACCTGAATAAGGTTACCAGCCAAAATATCATGTCACATGTACCATCAGTGACTGGCATCCTGTGCTTTTCCGCTAGGCAGATATAAGCTAAGCAATATTTGCTGCTTAAGCAGCTCTATGAAATTGGGCTCAGGGATCAACTACCATACTTAGTAGAAAGCTTGTGAGCCATTTTACTGTAGGACCAAAAGACTCTGGTAAGTCATACTCTGCTTTTTTCCAATTACATGGAAGGACAGGGATGAGACGGAGGGAGGGGAGGGCGAAAACAATACATGGGAACATGTGAGAAGCAAAGGTGACATAAAATTGGAACGGGACAAGAAAAGATGGGGAAGGAGGGGGAAGGGAAGGAAAAGACACTATGGGAACAGGGGAAAGGCCATGGGGAAACACTGAGAATTGGGAAAGGGGGCTGGAAAGGCATGAGTCGGAAAGCAAAACCCACACCTAAGTAACAGTAAGTAAGCCTAAAAACAACAATAACATTCTCCAAAAGTCATCTAATAAAACTCTTCTTAAAGGGAAGGTTTATGTTCGGTAATCACTCTTAAATTAATGGCAACAAAAACTTATTGGTTAGTACAGCAGCTTACGATAGTATAAAGCATTTTGAGAAACATTTCACTTCGAAGTAATGTGGTTATGTGAAAAGTTAGCAGTTTATATGCCCCAAAATTTGAATCTGAGTTCTAACATTACTGTCAGATACTTTTCTCAGATTGTGTAAACCTAATAGGGATTGTTTTTCCTGCGTGGACATAATCAATCGAGATTTTCTGCATTATCTCCGAATGCGACCACCTTTTGAAATGAAATGTTCACAGGTCATTACACAACATTGATATAGGATTAAAACAATCGAACAGTCCCCGCCAAAAACCAAAGGTATAATTTTGTGCAGCAAGAGGAGTGGGCAAGTGTTCTGATTATTCCACTGGCCATCTAAATACCTAAATGATTCTAAATACTGACTAACACCTTGCTTGACCCACAATTGCCTCTCTGGACCAGCATTAAACACGATGGTCAGGACTTACCACTGACACCTGCACCTAAGACGATGACATCATATTGAGAGGCCATTAGTAAAGACTAAACAAAGACAGATTGAAAGCTCATACGTCAGCTTGGTTCACCTAATGCAAATGAAGAAAGAAAACAATGGATATTTTACATTCAATATGTACTATTACTAATCAATAAATGAAAGGGTTAAGGCCGGATTTACTGGTGTTAAAACTGCAGTGCAATCACATCATCATAGACTAGAGTAAGAGGGGGTGGGTCCTTTTTCGAACTGTGCGTGGTATGTACCTAGCTAGCTGGTTAGACCATAGAGCCAGCAAGGTCCTCTCTATGGTTAGTAGTAGACTAGTTAGTTAGTGTGGGAGATACAGTCGGTAGAGTCGGACGAGGGGCATGTGCATGGATACTGCTACCATGGATGTAGGAATATCTAGAACTACGACGAGGCTCGAACGAACCTCTCGGGAGTCTCGGCGGAGTCGTGTAGTCGTGTAGTTTCTCTAGCCTCTATAGGGGGAGTGCAGCCCGTATCAGTCTGTTTATCAATGTTTTATCCCATGCACTATGGCAATGGCACAGTTATAACAGGTGCCTTTAGGCCCTTTTCAGTCTTTGATAAAGACATGTCAAAAAACGATAAAATATTGTGTTAAAACCTTCAAACCTTACCTGTTCTTTTCGTTCCGATTGTCTTTTCCTCCCCCCCCCCCCCCCCCCCCTCTCTACTCTCAAGCACCGTTGTTAAACCAGTGTGTGCCGGTTGCGTGCGCCATCAATCGGCAGAAGATGGTCAATGAGACTTCGCAAGTTGCGCGATCGAACTTTGTTCTCGTATTGTTAGGAAGGTAAATATCAGAAATAATATGAAAGTAAAACCCAAGAATAAGACATGACCACGTTTCCATTTACTGATAAAAATTAAGAGTTTTGCCCAACTGACGTTTATGTTTTCATAAAACATAGGCCTCATGGTCGCACAAGTTCGGGCGCGATTGGCAAAAACGTGGTTTTGCTATGATTTTAGAAGCATCCCACCCGGGGAAGTTTTAAATGTTTCAATGTCAATTTTAACAAACTATTCTTATATTAAGACATGACATTCCTAACAAATTGCAATGCAGGTATTTTTATTTTCAAGAACTTTGTATTTTAAAAGAATCACTTATATAAGGCAGGGTGTTTGCCTATACATGTACTTTTGGTAATATATACTCCACAAGTTAGGCCCATACCCAATGCTAATAAAAACTGATAATGAGCAGGCACTGGATCGAGCTGTTGATTGTTAGAAACGACTCCATTTGAAGTAATGTATTAATTTTTCACCAAAGAATGAAGCCTTTCTCAGGCATCTGAAATCGTGTAAGGTGTTTTTTCCTTTCATTAGGACTTGAGGCTTATAAGTTGCAACTTCGATGACCAATTTGAGCCTATACAGGCATACTTTGGAATACAACAAGTGAGGATTCTGGTGTTGACACTCATCAAAAGTATACCCTGCCTTTAAAGGCACTGTACACGTTTGGTAATTACTCAAAATATATATTAGCATAAAAACTTACTTGGTAACGAGCAACGGAGAGCTGTTGATAGTATAAAACATTGTGAGAAACGACTCCCTCTGAAGTAACGTAGTTTTTGAGAAAGAGGTAATTTCTCACTAAAATAATAAAAGACTTCTGGCCAGAAGCCTTTTATTCCTATCTGAAAGCACACTAATTTGTACAACAATGGTGTTTTTTCTTTCATCATTTTCTTGCAACTTCAATGACCAATTGAGCCCAAATTTTCACAGTCTTGTTATTTTATGCATTATGTTGGGATACACCAAGTGAGAATACTGGTCTTTGACAATTACAAAACGTGTTCAGTGCCTTTAAGACAAATATAAGCTTCAGCTCCTTATGTGATTTTAACCCAGGAGCACGCATTGTAGAGCAGTTGTAACCCCGAAGACCATCTGTGAGAGAGTGTCCGGTGAGGCCCTGGACGCCAGTTTGAATCTTTTAAGTTACAAGTGTAATCATTCAATTTAATCGGGGATGATAAATGAATATCACATTGTTTTTATACGGAAGCCGGATAGTGCCAGGAATTGAGATGTGAAATATTTTTTTCATGAGCGCGAAAATATTTTTTGGTACAATTTATTATTTATCTGGCGGCCGCAAAATCCGCAAAATAAAAAACGTGTGGTACAGATAATTAAGTGGCGGCCGCCGGATAATTAAGTGGCGGCCGCCGGATAATAAGTGGCGGCCGCCCGATAAATGGTTCCAAAAAATATTCTCGCGCTCATAAAAAGTTATTTCACTTCTTATTTTCTGGCACTATCCGGCTTCCGTATTTTTACCACCGGTTTTACCCTACAGGCAAAATGAAATACTTTACCCCAACGCCATTAGGGCCTATGATCAGTTCAATTAATGATGACGAAAAGTTCAGTTTGAGATGGAGGAATACACCAAATGAGGAAACCCACTGAAAACACACCAACATCTAATCCGGGTGGAAACTGGCGTCCACACAGAGGTGGGAGGCAGGGAAAGAATCCACTGCGCCAAACCTGATATCCGGCTTATTTTCCTACGATTTAACTCTTTTTGGGGGGGGGGGGGGGGCAGCACCCACTTTTGGTCCCATAAATAGATCTTGAACGACTCATGAATGGAGCAAGACGGAACTATTATAATAGACCAAACAAACTATTACTCATTACTACATGATCAGACACATTGTAAATAAAAATTGATAACAGTAACAACAAAATAAATACAAAAACATGTAGAATAAGTAAATTATAGCAAATGTATCACTAAAAATATATATTTGTAAACAGTTGATCATTAAACTGTCTAATATAAACGTGGTGTGGCTTCAACCCCGTTTTATATTAATAAGTTGATTTTACGAGGCAAGCAAAGTGCCATTGAAACAAAGGATACAACTTATCATTTGTTTTTTGAGCTAGACCTATAGTTAAAAACTGTGGATATGCCTCTCGAAACATTACCCATAAATATTGCTTAGGCCCCCTAATAAGCAATTTGTCATTGGGGCCTATTGCTCTTACATAAAACAGCACACGTCACCTCTTGCTTGGCTCAAAACCTTGTTATTACATTCCAGTGGAATTCCCGGCAGGCAAGAATAACAAGTTTTGAAAAGTGCCACTTTCTTCATATAAATTATTGTTGATTTTAAAAAAATCGTACAAATTGTGTGGCCTGCGGGAAATCCAGGATACATAATGCAAAATGATGTAGTTATGACAATTCATAAAATAGCTTGTGCACAAGCTATTTTACTACATCATGTGGAAGGTCAACGCTGGGTAAGTATACGGGGGTCCGGTTCCCCTTTTCATGTTCTTTACAGAAAGGGTTTCCCCCATCGAATTTTCGAAACCCGGAATTCACCTGTAAAACTCATTGTTTGAACGTCTTTCACACAGGTCAGCCTTAAATGGAACTTTTTTCTGTTTCCGCCTCCACCCAAAAACTGTGAAAATAGTTCTGTTCAACCACAATAACTGTAAAACTGCTCTACAAACGGTTTAACAACATTTTAACACAGATAGTTTAACAACATTTTAACAGAGAGTGACACTCTTCAGTGTCCCGTCTTTCAAACACAGGCCAATAACATTTGTTTTATGAAGTTACTTGAAACACCGTGTTATGACCTCAAACATAAAACGTAAGACCCTTTCATTCGAAAACTCTTGTTTGCTGTGTTCTTTCAAGGCCGAGCTTTATAATGCCAGACAAAGCCATGCGTGTACATCATGGATGTAATTTTGGTAAGAATGTAACAAGAAAGACATTTGGCTTTTCCCTATCGCATTATTTTGTCCTTTGAAAAAAATATGGGTATAATAGGCCTAACAATCAATTTTCAAGGTTTCATAATGGCTGCCATTGCTTGTAATTTTTCTTTTATTTTGTTGGCCCTATACAGCCAAATACCCTTCTCATGACATTCTCTGACTGTTACTAAATTACATGCTTGTTTAATCACAATCACATTTCCTCTAGTTATCGGTATTTCCCCCCTATCTGCCCCATTAAGACCATGTATTGGGGTTTCCATTGTGCATAGCCTCTTAGTCTTAACCCCATCTTGCCAGAACACCTTTCTTCCACTCAAGCTTCTTCACACTCTCATGTTCTGACAGAGTCCGGTTGGGTTCTGGATGGGGGAGGAGCGGCCTTCCTGACTGCACGATCACTGCACCCTTGTGTGGTAAATACAATGGAATACTATCTATCTATATGGAGGAATGATCGAGCAAACTTGATCATCATCTGAAGGAAATTACGGAATGAAAAACATCCGGGAAAATATATAAAATCATTTTAGAGAAAATCCGTGTTTTGAACACGATGATTCAGCAAAAAAATTGCAAACAAACCCAAAAACCAACAAAAAACAACAAAAAACAACAAACAGCAACATTGTAAATTGTTTTTCAATCTGCCTTTGCAGTTTATACATTACGGATACAGAATAATTCTTCGAATTGAAGACGATTTTGCAACGCAATAGGACCAACCAGTATACCCGTCGTGACGTCATATTACTGAGTATCGACCACGCCTTTTCACTATGAGCTACATTCGTTTTGAAAGGTTTCGGGGAGGAGGGAGAGGGGGCAAGATCTACAATCAAAACGGCTCAAAGGAGTACATTAAATAAACGGGAAAACATAATAATTATACTGTGACAAACAAACAATTATTATATAATTGTGACAATTTAAATTCTAATATCTAATTGGTTACGATCGAAAAAGATAATGGTTTATCAAAAACTTATACTATGTAGGCCTATGTACACACTAATTTTTATCAGTCCACTTGTTCCACGAAATGTATTTTAGTGTGTTTCCACCGTAAACTTAGTGCCAAACTTGTGCCAATTGTGATCGTTCAAACCAATTATAAGCAATCGACTTGAACGTGTCCCAAAATTCCTGAGAAACCGAAAAGTATTTTCCCTGAAAACGGCCTATCATAATTATTTGATATCGTGTCCACGGTCATTTTGTTAGTTTGACGACTTTCTTTTATAAAACTATTCTGTTTGTAAATGGAAACTTTAGTTTTAAAAACTTTAGTTACAATTCTTGCAAATTAAAACATAATTATGAACGAACACAAACAAATTAACAGAACGTTAACAGTAAAATAATTACACAGCAATAAATTTACAGGATGTTGTTGTTGAAATAAATCGTGATGGGGTCAGGTATCACAATGAGTAAAAACATGGGTCCGTTTCATTAAACTTACTTTTTTGGTCATTTCCGTGACATTGCATTATTTGCAAGGACATACAAATCTAAGTTTTGTCATTATTGTATACGAAGATATATTCATGATCCAGAACGTCATGAGCAAACCTTATCGTCAGCTAGTTGACTCGACAAAAATTGTGGCAAAAGGTCTCACGAATAATCTTGATGTCCTCTACCCACGTAACTTCAACTCAAGTTCTTCAAAACCAAATTAAAACCAACCTTTGCGTAGAACTTCAGACTGATCCGAATACTAAACGATGACTGACTCTCAGCATGGAGGTCAAACGGTCTCGATTTCTCCCTGAAACGACGAGAGTCTGTTTGAACTTGATTCAACCTTTAACTGGGCCTGGTAATTCTGTCAGTCTTCCAACCAAAGATCGTATCTATAGCGCCACAAGACACAAGATGGACATTACTGCAATCTAAAAACACCCAGTTCAGATATGACCCGGTTTTCAGGTCACAGGAAAGCCTGAGCCATTTATTGGTCAGACCGACCCGGAAACTGGTAAAAAAAAAACACCCGGATTTTGAAACAGATTCTTCGTCAGTTTGACCAATTTCCGGGTCATTTTTTTACACAGATTCTGGGTCAAACTAACCCAGAAATTGGTCAGACTCGGATGCGGGTCGATTCTGACCCAGGAGTATAGAGAGTGTGGATCTCTATCTAACGTGAAATACGGCATTGGCGCCATTTTGGTAAGCACATTTTTTGTAATAGCTTTATTATTTGCACTAAAGAGTCGATCCCCTAACTATAAAATGACGCGTATAAAAAATTATCAGCCACCCACCGCCGCAGTGCTGACGATCCTTGCTTCCTACGCCCCCATCTATTTCTGGAAAGTGACGTAATGAAACGCGTACGCGCGAGGTATAAATAAAACCGGCTGCTGTCAGAATACACAGCGTCAATTTGTGTGAATGAGACCAGTCCATCCTCAAGTATTCATTGGTGATTTAATTTGTTTGCCTTCTTCGACAGCGGTGCTAGTGTGAAAATAGTCGTTTTGAAATGAGTGTATCCATCGGACATTTTTTGTTTTTTATGTTGGCTTTCGTACGGGGTAAGTAGCAATTTATTATGTGAAAAGAATTTTAAAAAGCCACAGACCTTGTTTTCTAGGTGTGTTTTCTAGGTGGGGTTTCCCCTCTTTTTCAACGCGGAGTGTACCTCGAGTAAGGTCTGATTGTGGACTTCTAAACAAACTTTACATTTGTGTTTCCGTGTGAATTTGCTATTTGTTCGTATAAATGTAAAGTAAATAATAATATTCTGCCATTAGATAACAAAATAATAGTATAAACAAAGCAAATTGTGTGAGTGAATAATTTTAATCGGTTATCGTCAATGTTATTGTCCATCGACGTGTGATGTTTTGATGAACTTGCAATTAAATCAGGGCGAAAACCAGGAAGCAATGTAAGCAATGCTTAAAGAAATTTGGTGATAAAGTCATTTGCTTTTGATGGCCGAATATCAACATCGACGTACCGTATTTTATAAAAGTTTGGCCTAAAAGTTAGTATTTACATCCTAACTGGTCTGGGATGCAGACGGTGAGGTGGTGGGGCTGGGTGGGACGGGAGCTCGAGGCTCACAACCAATAAATATAGCATTGTTGTGAAAGCAGAATAAAATAATGTGCTGTACTCAACATTAAAACTAATTCCAGTGGAAAAGTTTGGGAGAAATAATAGATTTGCCAGGATTCAACGTTCATAAATTAAATACATTCTTAAAATTTCGAATATGAAATAACGCGGTCCTTGCCGAATGTAACTCTGTTGTGAACAAACATGCGAAACCCCAAATTAAGTGCCATGGACGGCATGATGTTGTATAAAATATATCACTCACTCGTATGATAATAAGAAAACGGATCCACTCTTCTAATAAAATACATTAATCTTGCAAATGGCAAGACATCTTAAAATGTTCAAGCGTAGATTGAAACTAACGACCTGCCAATGGGCATTACAACATGATTAGTCATTTCTCCGAAAAGTCCTTATGTAACTGAACGCAATGCAATTCAAAATTTCATCATGTTTTGAGTCATGTGCAAACTTGTCTACAAAGCTTTTTTTAAAGAAATAATCATTTCAAAGTAGTCGTAATAACAACATAACTTTCTCTCCATGTCAAAGGAATGACAACTGTACAACAAGTTTACGTCCCACAGTAAACTTTCATTTTTGTTGTCATCTTCCATCAAACTTTCATTTTGTTTTTCTTTTGTTGGCAGTTCAATTTTGTTGATTGTCGACATAAAGGGATGTTCATGCGCGTCCATTGCTACACCAACCTAAATTATTTGGTTTTCTGATTCGGAAACCACAGGAAAAACCCGATGGAATAGACCTTTATCAAGTTGCCACCATCTTGGTCATGTTCACTGTATCTAATAACAATGCTTACTGCTAATATCCATTGTACAACAAATAAACCAGACTATTTCTCCTTCCAGCCTCGGTTTGGTTACATTGATTTGAATGCGAGAAAATCAAGATGGCCGCACCATGATAAAGGGCTAATGGTCTTCCCACAGTCATTCTCTGAATCAATATGTTCAGTGTGCGACACGTGCTTTTGTGCGTTTGGTAATCTTCTGTTTAAACCCCGTTCCGGGGGGAAAGATGTGATAAATGTTTTTGTTAGAAAAACTAACTTATTTCCATACGAGAAATATACACGAGGCAATTTATTGTATCAGTGGAAGGAACGATATTTCTTTTCTAGAATCTTAGCTGCTTAATATAAATATTGGCTGGATCATTTTCGCTAGCAAAATATTACTTTGTAAAAGTACTGTCTTTGAAGCATCCCGCTGAACCAGCAAGAATTGACTTGAGTATAATTTATTTCATTACTGGTAAAAATACCTTTCCAAAAATATCGATGATTTTAAAAAAAAACTAAAAAACAATCGATGAAAACAACCATGAAGCAATGGGGGAAACCCAAAAGTGCCAAGGACATCATGAAAAAAAAAAAAATTAAACAAAACTACCGGCGCTGTTATGTTACATAGAGACAGAAGTTGCTAGTCTGACAGACGCACACAATGCTAATTTTCAATATTCATTACTTAAAAGGATTGCATAATATTTACCAAGTGTTGCACATATATAATATGCTGATAATATGCGTTTATTGAAAGGTTAAATATAGGCAAACATTAGAAACACAGTTGAACCTTTGAAATTGTTTTTGTTTATTTATTTATTTATTTATTTATTTATTGCAACATCTTTATTATACAGAATGAAAAGATCAACAAAAGCTGTTTTACATCAATGTCCTGTTTTACATCAATTGCCAACACAAACAACAGACTTGAAGTACAGTATCTTATATAAACATTTAAAGGTGTCAATGGAGGAGGAATTTTGAATAGAAGAAGGAAATAAGTTTTATGAAATACTGTCTCACACAGCAAGTTAAAATAACTTCCCGGACTGTGACAACATTTTTCTCACGATGGTATAAATGGATGAAAATAGGAATACTTTTTGTTTTAAATTACACATGCATTCATCACCTCACGTTTAGACTACTGTAATAGTTTTTTGTTTCATCTGCCACACCGTGAGATTGCTAAGTTGCAACAAGTCCAAAATGCTGCTGCCAGAATGGTGACACGTGTGAAAAAGTATCATCATATTACACCAGTCCTTCAGCAATTACACTGGCTGCCAGTTCGCAAGCGGATTTTGTTTAAGATTTTGCTGCTTACTTATAAAGCACTTCACGGGCTGGCACCTGACTATATTACCGAATTATTGATTAGCCATAAGCCGATCCGGTCACTAAGATCTAGTAGCAAACTTTTCCTGAAACCTGCCATAACATCAACATCGTATGGCGATAGAGCATTCTCAGCTGCTGCTCCCAAACTTTGGAATGAGCTCCCAATGTCTATAAGGTGTGCTAAGTCATTAGATGTTTTTAAGAATTTGCTGAAGACCCATCTTTTTATCTGTAATTAAAACCTTTTCCTAGATTGTGTATAGTTTCTGTGTAATTTTCAGCATTTAGGCATTTTAATCTTTTTGGCTTTTAAATTTGTAATTTTTAATAACTAGTTTTACAGTAATTGTTCAGATCCTTTTGTTGTTTGTAGTATTTTTAATGGTTTCATTTAGGTAACAGCTGGTCTGGCCTAATTTTATATTAATTTGTTAGTGGGCTTAAATTGGGAAATATACTCCAAGTTTTTGTTTTCTTAATGTTTTTCATTTTGCTGTTAAGCGCTTTGAGGAATGTTTATTCATATTGCGCTATATAAATACTGTTTTATTATTATTAGGCCTATTATTATTTAAATTCAGACTTCCTTTTCTGTCTTGGCCTCTTTTTAATACTGTAACATAATGAGAACAATTTAGCGTCCCATTCCATTCCACGCTCAATTCATCACTAACATACATCAGCCAGTAGCTTGTCACAGTCATGTCATTTTCATTTTATGGTTACACATTAACCATTTTCCTCGTACAAAAATATAATGAAAATAAATCAAAAATTTGAACGGAAACTTTTAAAACAGACCTATATTTTCCTCAGTGAAGAGTTTCCACGGTACATCGTTCTGAATAATGGTTCAAGACCACATGTTTTTGATTAAGAGTAGCGCTTTCTATCAGCGAGGAAAATAAACAACAGGAGCGTCTTGAACCTAGACTAACAAAACATAAAACATAATACGTAAGGGGATTTAATAAAAACACTGTGCAATTCTTTTATTGCGTGATAGGGGGGAAACCAACTTGCCCGCCCGGGCCGACTTCGCACATCAACCTTTGAACAGTGCTTCAAAGTTTTCAATGGCGATAAAGAAACAAAACGTGGAAATACATTTTGAGCGGCGAAGCGGATGACATGATTATGTTTATGGTGTAGTCTCCCCCCCCCCCCCCCCGTTAAAATTGATATTGTGATTCATAGGACAATGTTTTTATGTTTGTGTTGGTTTGCCTATTTGTTTCAATAACTTGTGTTTTACTTTAATTAATGTACATTAGGAGCAAGAGTTCAACATCTTTCATGCAACGACCCTTTGACCTCCACTGAAATCGAGTACAATCCTGCCAGCCATGTATGTTGCAATGGTCACGTGTACGATGCAAGCGACGGCATTGGTCAAAACTGCTGTAAGTCTTATTTCTAACAATTGTGTTTTTCCCCACTTATTGCATGATGGGACGTCCCTGTTGAACATGACAATGAAAAACGAAAGGGGACTTGGCTACTGTTATTGTGAAATTTCTGATAACAATGGTCAGGTACAGAAATTGTTCCATTGTATGATGTTGACAATTCTTGGTCTTGATACCTGTGATAATCAGCACCAATCAACGGTTGAGTAACTCCTTATCACATACCATTTTCGAAAAAAAATGGCTCGGGCTTGCTCCGGCTTGTGCAATTTATTTTGAAAACGTCATATGCTTTGAAGTAGGCCTATAAATACTTTCAATTACTGCACTGAACATCAATTAAGCCCTATTGTACAAAAATAAACGAAATCAATTTTTTATAATATTTTTTCGAGCAAAGCATTTTTCGCTTGAAAGGAAAGTACTTTTGCTTGAGGTTTTTTTAAATTTAAATAAATACCTTTAAATTTCTTTCGATTTACTTCAACAAGCCTTTTCCCCGTGGGAATAAGTTATTTCAAACCTTTAAATTTACAGTTCAAACCATTATCAATTCCTTGAAGTTGTTTAGACTGGGTCTTAGCAATAAGCCCACAAGTCCCGAACAATGCCAAGTCTTACACTCCCGTCTTCGGAGAACTGTGAGTTAAGAGTTCGCGTTGGATTTCACATGGTCGGATAATCAATGTTTACGAGAATTTTGTTTCGAAGGAACCAACGCCATTTGTAACCAGAGACCAATTTCATAGAGCTGCTTAAGCACAACAAGGTAACAGAGGACTCAAACCAAATTTTGCTTACCAGGTTACCAGCCAAAGTACCATGCCACACTGTACCATTTGTGACTGGTTTCCTGCTTATTTTCGCTCAGCTGGAGATTTTAAGCACTATTGTCCCACAGGGAGTTTACCTGACACTTCATAATAGTAAATCCCCCGGCCTATATTATACACACTTTTAATGAGACGAAGAAAATGGTGACTTTAGAAACAAATAGCTTACAACTTGTTTAAAGGCTGTGATTACAATTTTGCCTTGAGAAATAAAAGATACAAGCTCGTACATGTTCTCCCCCATACAATAAATGATCTTAAATGTGTGTTTGTTCGGTTCAAAATCAGGACAACGTCGTACCCCCTTTCAAAACTTGAACTTTCATTTTTGACGTTTACAATTACGTCATTGACAATGAGCCAAGGATCAAAGGGTGAAACGTCACCATCACGAGTTGTTTTGTATGCCGGAACGGAAATTCCCCTTGAACGCAAAAAGAAAAAAAGAAAAAAAAGGAAGGGGGAAAAATACCATATTTTCTTTTAATAGTAAACATTTAAAAAAGTGACGAAAGTTGTAAAAATCAACTCAAGCGTGAAATCACGGTGGATCTACTGCAATTTGTACTTTACTTCCGTTTCCTGATAATATTTCACTTGGTATTTTTTTCATAAACCAATGAGAGTTACCGGCAGAGGCGAAACTTCCTCAAAACGTTTCGATGCATTAAGTAGCCCCCAAAGAATGTCTTTGCCCCATCCCCCCCCCCCCCCCCCCTCTCCCAAAGCAAAACATGATTGGCAACTCTTCCACTTGTACCTAGCGGATGCAACAATGCATCAGTGGTTTTCAGACGGGTAAATTCCGTCGCCTCCAAAAGTTTCTTTAAAAGACAGAGTTCAGCATTGGTAGTTACGCAAATAAATAAAGTAATAAATAAATAAATTTCAAAGAAAGACAAGTTAAAACTCACTAGTTTTCTTCCAGAGTATTATTTCAATGCCCATTACAAAGTAAGGTAAAATAGCATCCTATAGTCTTTCTTAATTCTTATTTCTTTGTTGTAATCGGAATAAGAACGCATGTGACGTCAGTAGGCCTATACTGGTGAATGTACACGAAATCCTAGTTTTTCGTTGACGTCACAAAAAATGTGACCCCAGGTTGGTGGGTGCTTTACGGGTCAAATACGTGACCATTTGACGAATACAGTTATACTATATGTTTTGACTGAATGTAAACATATTCGTTCTTTAGGCGGGAAACAGTTGTACGACAATTTGTCATCCAGTTGCTGTGGACAGGAAGTGCTGTCGATATCTGGTAAGCGACAGTGTTGCGGCGGTGTCATCCCCTATGACCTGACAACCCAGATGTGCTGTAGCAGTAAAGTGTACACTATGACAGACGGTAAGCTAGTTCTGCATGGGGGGGAAAATGACCTTTAACAAGATTTGCGTGAGGAATTCATTTATACCATCTGTCAAGAAACATGGGAAACCAACACCAGTCGTTAAAGCGCATTTCTTTGAAAAAACGGAAGTCAGGATGTTTTATACACAAACTTCTTCTTGCAGCAATTCTTGTGAAAATGTTAAATTTGGAAGATAAACACCAGTATCAACTGTGTACCAAGCTTTTTAAAATGAAAATTGTCACTTTTATTTTGTTCAATTATGAACCACACTTTTACACCATGTCTTAAAACAATTTAACAAAATGAATAATTGTAGGAGATGTAATATTTAAAACATTCTTGAAAATTATAATATAAGAATTGTAGTTACAGGGTGTCACAGTGATGAAATTGAAGAATATCTCTCTATCTGGAGGCTTTAAAACAAGGTCACGTCTTCAAGAAGTTTTAAAGATAAAAGAAAATCTGTCCATTCAGTTTGTGGTAACACCATGTGTATTATCTACTTTGCTGCGTAGATTTGTTTTTGAGAACTTGTCTTGTTACTTATTCTACTGCTGCGGAGTAGATTTCGGAATTCGAGAGAGACTACTTAGTTCTGAAAAGAATAAATCTACACAGCCAATAAGATATAAACAAGTGGTGTTACCACAAACTGCATATACATTGATACCTCGATCACCTTGCATTGCCTCAAAACCCATAAAAGAACAATGTTGAGAAATTATACTAGTCTGAAACACTGTTGTTGTGCACTATCTATCCCCAGACTTGAACACATGCTGTGGTGGACACGCTATGGATGTCGCTCATGATACATGCTGCACAGTGACTGACCCCTCGGGAATGTCTCTGGCCCCTAGGAAGGGGAAAGGTCAATGCTGTGGCTCTGATTTGACCTATGACCCTGAAATTCAAAGTTGTTGTCAATCAGATGACGGAATACTCAGTGAGGTTAGTGTATGCATTCAGAACATTTTATGGGAGTGGCGGAGTGTAACTCCCCCAAGGTCCCCCCCCCCACCCTTGAAACTTGGACTTTTCAGGTTAAAAATTACCATAATTTCAGTGTTTTAAAAGCTATTTTTCCATTTACAAGCAGACAATGTATTTATTTTTACACTCATATCAGATTAGTAAATTGCATAACAATAAAAGTACTGAAAAGGGGCTTGTTTCAGAGAAATGCAAATGGAAACCACAGTTTTAATTGGCCAGTTGAAGTGCCCACCTAGAAAAAATGGTACACCTCCTTGTTCCCCTTAAATGTACTACTGTTTGACTTGAAACCAAGAACTAATAGCTAATTGAGGTAGGGTTGGTGCTTGAGTGGGGGATGGGGAGGTAGGGTAAATGAATCCCAACCAAGACTGATACCACATTTCAGTCGTCAATTTCTTGAAGGAGGGAATCCGTTGAGAGGAATTTCTTGAGAAGTCACATTTCCCAATTGAAAGAAATGAGTCACATTCTTATGCAGCACTGCCCTCTACTGTTTATATTAAAACTAACAATAATATTATTATTGCTCCTGATTTTCATCATCCTTTCATCGCTTGATAATTCACTCCACAAACTCTGAGTACTGCCCTCTGTTGTTCCAAAAAGGAAGTATCACCCAGCATGATTCATTTCCTTAAAACAAAGGCAGCACTGCCCTCTACTGTTGAGATATCACCATTAATTTAACCACCAACTTCAGTGGCTTGAACAATACAACAAAAAGCTTGCAAAACAAATCAACATTTTGTTTCAAAGGAATCAGTCTTTCAAAACTTGGTTGACAACAAATTAAAATTAAGAGGGAATATCAAAGTCAATTCATAGATCCTAAGCATTTCTTGAGGAAGTGATGATCTTGGATCTTGAAATAAATTGATTCAGTTGATTTATGTAGCAGGTGTTTTATTTGGTAGTTTCCCATTAAAAACATGTTTCTAATCATGGTAAATACAGCCTCTTTCCCATGGGCAGCAAGTACCATATTGAATCCCTCACTGACCCTTGGATTAAAACAAAGAATGAACATAAATTACACAATAATTACAATTATGATTGAACCAGGTAAGCTGGGATAAAATGGCAGGCAAGATTTAACACCCATGGGAACGAGGTTAGAGAAACATTAAGGACAATTCTGAGGGGGTCCTCCCTACGTATGATGTATACCATAGATGCATAGTACAAACTTTAAAAATGCCGCAGCATATACTGGTTCCCAGTATAACAACCACAAGTTATGTTTCTCATTCAAACAATAGTACCAGACTACTTTTCCCCTTCAAGTCTCAATTGGGTATCATGTGTTTGTGAAGAAACAACAATACTGTACTTAACAAAAATTAAAAAAATTACAACCTTACTGTAATTCCTTTACATTTTCTAGGTTGTATCAAGAAACAGCAGAATAGCTTGCTGTGGTGGACGATCTTACGACACTTCACACCAACTTTGTTGCGGTGAAACGGTATCCAACATGACATCTGAAAGAATGGAGTGCTGTGGAACCATAGCTTATGACCCCCACACAGAATTCTGCTGTGCAGATGCAGTTTCTCAAATCGGTAATCACATCGTCACGATCGTAGCTAGGATGGGGTGGCGGGTGGGGCTGGAGGTTGTGGGTTCATCCTACCTGAATATTTACTGAAAACAGGGCATCCTTTTACGAAATGGAACCCTTTTACGAAATGGAACCATTACTACTGAAGATTATAATTATTACCCGTGGTTTATAAAAATACTTTTGTCCATGGCAGCCAAGGGCTGAATAATGGAAAAATATTAACAGCAGCTTTTAAAGGTAGGGCCATAGATTGATAAGTACTCAAAAAATTATTTACAATAAAAAAATTAACAGGTGAGAACATACTGCAACTGTTGATAGTATAAACTGTTTTGAGAACGGATTCCCTTCAAAGTTATATGGTTTGAATAATTTTTCACCCAAAACATTTAAATCTTAGAAACGATTTGTGCATGAATCTTTTCTAAGATTTCTGAGTGTTGGTGTCCACTCGCCTTATTAAATGTGAATGGATTCAATGTTTTTGTGAGAAAACAAAAAAACGCAGAAGCTTTTTACTGTTGCTCAGCAAGTAGACACAGTGTATTCAGCTGAAACTTTCACAGGTGACTTTTATTGGATCTTTCATGATAATGTTGCCATTGAATTAGCATTACGTTGATGGAAACCAATTTATTACCATACCTTTAATCCTTTTGCAGGTAATGGAAAGTGTTGCAATGGTCAGGTGTACCACCCCAACAGAGCATCATGTTGCCTTGGCATCCTTCAGGATGGGATACCGGAGGTTAGCGGAGTTCAGGGATGCTGCGGGCAGCTCTCCTATCTGCAAACAGAATCAGTGTGTTGTCAGGGCCGACTGCATCCGAAGACCGAAGCATTACAGTGCTGTGGCCAAGGTAACATCAGACTATGTTTATATTAACTGAGGTAACACCTGGGCCCGATAAACCATTTGAGAGTTAGATTTAAATAATGTCTGGTACAATATGACTTGCTTAGTCCCAAACTACTGCTTAAATTTTAATTACTCAGACTATAGAGACAGTTGCTATCTCACATGATTCAGGGCAAGCTTTTGTGCAGTTATGTTAGGCTAAGAGACGGCGAACACATAATTCTGAATGAATGTGCATAGCACAATGGTATAGTACCACCAGGGTTTGCTCATCTGGAGGTTGCTATAAAAAAGCTCGCTGGAGTAAAAGAAAACATTATCAAGGTTGTGATGAGAATGGTAAATGGTCCACAAAACAATATTTTAATCATTTACTCACAAACGTGATTCACAAAAGTAGAAATACAATCAATATTAAACAAAAATAATAAATCAATGAATTTTTAAAAACAACATTGGTTCCATTTCATCTTCCACAGATGCTTACAACAGTAAAACTTACCTGTGTTGTGCCGGTACCCTTCATGGTAAATCAACCCAGAGTGACGCTTGCTGTGGGGACAGGCCTTATGATCCCATCACACAAACCTGCTGTGCTAATGGTCAACATGGCAAGGAGGTTTTCCCAGTCGAGGGTGGACAGTGTTGCCGAGATGAGGAAAAGGGCATGTTGGCGTACAATCCAAGCAAGGCAACCTGTTGTGGAGGAAGATCAAATGGTGAGACTTTGATAGAATTGCAATTAGAAGCCATTTTGTGCCCCCAAAACGCATGGGAGAATACAGGGTGCCAGTCTAGTCTGCCTGTTAGGTTGTGCTGCTATTGGACCAAAAATGGCGTCCAGCAACCACTTGACTGAAGAAAACTGGTTCCTCTATGTCGCAACTCTCTAAATACACAGCTCTGGTGAGGCTTATCACAATCTGAGAAATTTCAAAAGTAAACACTTTGTAAAGAGTTTCTTTATTAAATGCAATTTATGAAATAGGTTTGTAAATTTCAATATCGGGACAAAAATACTGCATGTATATTAACAACTTTATTTAAAGTCCTAAAGATTCCAGATTGAAATTCTCAGGTAACAGCCTGTAACAGCAACATGCCGTGTAGGATATCTTCTCCCTCTCACTCTTTCTCATCTGCCCCCTTCCTTTAACTTCATCCTGGACTCCCCTTCCCCAAACTGTCACCGCCAACGATAACATTAAAGCTACTCCCTCTTCCTTAGATGTCTTATACCCAGATGTTCCAGCAAATACAAGTACATGTTGTGGACAATATCTACTCCAAGCCACACATCTGTGTGATATAAAAGCAAACCATCCTGTGAAGAAGACGTCTCCAGCGGATGATCGGCTCTGCCTGAACAGGAACTGGCGTCGAACAAAGAGCTACAATTCCCAGACACAGGTACGTTCTCCGTTTTGTGTTGATTAAAACCCTTACTCCCTAGCCCCACTTGCCTACAGGTGACCTCAATCCTCCGATATCCTCCTCTCCTTTTGTCACTCCACAACAACATTTTAGGACTCTGCTGCGATTGGAATGCCTGACCCAGTGATGCAATTGCTATTTTTGGGGAATACAATCCTTTTAAAATAATCAGCAATAAGAAAAGGATTTTTGAAAATCTGGTGGGATTACCTTGTGGCTGCAAAATAAAAACCCCCAAAACAAAAACATACATCATTTACTAACAATGATACAATTTTGTATTGTAGGTTTGTTTTCATGGGATGGTAAGGTCAAAGAACCGGGTCAGTAATGGATGCGGACCTCACATCCTGGACCCTGTGACTGAGATGTGCTGCATGGGCACCATTCATTCCATTGAAGACAATCATGGCAACCAACAGATGTGCTGTCATCACAGCACTCGTTCCTACACACCAAGATACCAGAGTTGCTGTAGTGGGAGAGTGGACAACATACCCGCCTTTACATCAAAGTATGTCAAAATAAGTTTATTGCAAATTGTACAAAAGTAAATGTTTTGGGAGATTACAAAAATGATTTTGAGTTATCATCCATCATTCATAAAAATAAAATCACTATAAAAATTCAATGAGAGAATAGAATTATCTGTTGCAAACTACTTACCAACCAAAAGGACCCATGGTATAAATGCAAAACAAAAGTTAATGGCCTGATGTTTTGACCCTAGCAGAGTGTTTCTCTTTAAAAGTTCAAATTAAACTTAGTTGATTATAAACACCTTTCAGTTGACATACGATTCATAACACTCCAACATTATAAATGTTACCATTTGTTTCCAAATAGTACATTTAGGATTGGTATTTACTAACACCCTGAAATCTGCCTTCATTTTAGATGCTGTAGAAACAGAGCCTTTGATACAATCACCCACACCTGTGATCAAAATGGAATAATCCGTACCATCTCAGAGGTGGCGCTGTTTCCACTCCTGTGTGGCACTCAACCCTACAATCCGTCTGACCACGAGTGCTGTGGGCTGATCCTGATTGGTCCTCACCAGACATGCTGCCAAGGGGTGGTGTACGAAACGGGTGTCAGCAAATTTGGAGCAGGGGGGTGTTGTGATGGGGTCAGAGGTTACAACCCAGAGCAGGACCTTTGCTGTGGGGGTGTTTTGCATGAACGAGTTGCAAAAGGTAAATTTATTGTTTTGTTTCCCATGTGTTCTGCAATTGCCGTTTTCCAATACACCCTAAACCCCTCCCCCACTCTAGGCTCAACTTATCCTATAATCTAATGTTATTTAAAAGGCTGTCAAGAAAAAAACAAATCGATTTTGTTTATTCGTTGATAATTCTTTTCCTTCAATCAGAAAAATTTACAGCGGTGGAGAATAATGTAGCGAAAAATAAAAAATTTACAGAGACAATTGGTTGTAACCAACAGCGCTCAGCTCCCTTCACATTGGTCCGCTAGCCGATGCAAGTTAAAACACCCCAGGACCAGTCAAAGGGTCTGACAGGCTTGATCAGCATTGAAAAGCATCCCTATGCTATAAGAAATATGGTGAAGAGGCTATCAGATTAGTGAAATGACAAGCTTAAGAAAGGGCAAACCCTAACCAACCCTCACTATGCAAATCAGATGAAACTTCATAATATCTGTCTTCATTTTTGTTGTCTTCACAGGGACAACTTGTTGTGGCATATCGATAATGAAACAGGCAGATTTAAGTGTAGTTTGCTGCGATGGAAGTCTCCAATCATCTATAGGGGGTTTCAGGAGTGACTGCAGTGGAGGGATAGCCTTTAACAAGAAAACAGAAACTGTATGTGATGGAGTTGTCTACCCTCAACCAAATGGTGCCTGCTGCGGGAAATCCCTGCACAACAGCACCAATCAAATCTGCTGCGGGGGAGAAATGTAAGCACCTTCCCACCCCCTCAGGTTTATTAAAACAACAACAAAAACAAAACCTTTACTCAACGAGGAAAACAAAATCTCAGGTTTAATTCTGTTTTTCTTCCTGCCTGATTTAAGTAATCAAACAGATATTGACCAACAGTATATCAAACTTGCAAAATAGTAAAAGCATCATTATAAAAAAATAGTCCTCCTTCCTTATCAAGTGATAAACAACATATGAAAACCTTATTTTCCTTATCCAGTTTGACCTTTTCTTTCATTTTGGTAACCAGATTGTTACCCAATGTCCCTCCCCCGTATTCTAGTGAGTTTACACAACAACAAAATCTGCCAAGTTTAATAGTATTGTTTTTTTCTCATAAATAATTGTATCTCTGTAGACTTTACATGAAATTAGTGGAGATTTCTTTCATGTGAGGATCCCATTCCCATTCCCGAAAAGGACATTGACATTGACAATACAAATTTTAAGTTTAAGGAAATCAACAAATTTCTTTCGCGAAAAACCGAATATCATCAATGTTTTCCCCAGACTTTCGGATGGTATTATACACATCACAGAAAGTAAAATCTGATTTTGCAATTTCCTCTATATGGCCATGGAGAAAGTATAGTCCTTTCTCTATGGTTTGGCGAATAGAGGAAGGACAAGCCTAAACACACTGCCTGACAGCTCTACAGTGAAACCAGATTTCCTCTACGAGTGTTCAACACGGTTAATTTCCTTTATGAAAGTGTAACATAAAGTGACATGTATGGAATTTAGGATATGCTCACCAAACTAATACCAACAATCAGAGAGATATTGTCCACCCCTGATTTGAAGTTTACACAAGAAAAATGTTAAATAAAACTCCAATATCACTTTCTTTCTTTTAGTGGTAACATCGCTTAATTTTCTGTGACCAACTACACATACATGTAGTTCAGGCAAATGCAAAATTTTGTTCATATAAACAAAATAAGGGACACTGCCTACCACATGAAACTCTTTAAGTGTGTCTCAGTTTCCTGTGACACTGAAATAAAGGAGGCAAAGAAAAATATCAGCTGGTTGGCTGAAAAGATATGCCTGCCTGCTCCAAAGGGCTTTTGGTTCAAGGCTGTGTTAATTCAACATCCAAATAGTTTGACTCTGGTGTGTCCAGCCCAAGGGCTAAGAGTGAATGGCTAACTAATGCAGTTCTAAGCTTATCCCTCAAAATCAGACAAAACCATGAGGTGAATTTAGGAGGACTTGGGAGGGTTAAGCAATACTTTTAAAACAAAAAATTATCCTCATGTTTTCAAATTTCCATGACAGATATCCTAAGGAGACACCAAGTGTCATGTGCTGTGGATCGACGCCATACGATTCCATGGCTACAGACCAGCACTGCTGTGAGGATACCCTGCATGACATCCCAACTAGCTTGATGATGAGTTGCTGTCGTAACCAACATTACGATCCTCAACGTCAACACTGTTGCTCACTTAAGGATCGCGCCGGGACCTACTTACTGGAGTTTTTGGAGAGTAGAACTTGCCAGAGTTTACAGTCGGGCGACGATGAATCATCAATAATGTATACTCTTTGTAATGGAAGAATGTATCTTCCATCTGCTACTGGGGCATGCTGCGGGGATATGTACATAGACACTGAAACATCGGTGTGCCATGGGGGTCTACATGTAGTCAGGCTGAAATAATATGGAAAGAACTCTGTGTGCTGCAACGGAAATGTTGTAGATGCCTTAGAGACAACATGTTAGATTGTGTAGACTAAAGATAAAGGCACTCCATGTACAGACTCAAACAAAACATTGTTTAAAACACTAAGAAACTGTTATATAATTATTGCTGGTTGAAAACCTGGAAGTAATATTTTATTTATTACTAGGTAACAGAGTCAACAATATTAACTTTGTGTTGCTATTTACAATATATTCACTATTCAAAACATTTCAGTTTAATTGCTTTTGTATTTTATATATTTTTATACTGTATAACTAACAAATTTAGTCAGGAGGGAAGGTTAAACCAACTCTTGTTTTTTGACAATCATATTGAAAATGAAACTTTTGTCTAAACTTTTATGTATCATTTAAACCAAAAATATTGTTTATGTCTCATCACATTTTTGCAAACTTTTGCTCTAATACGTTAGTGATGAGAATGAATTGAATCAAGGAAAAATAAGTGTTTAAACAATTCCGTGTTTAAACAATTCCGGGTTTAACTGAAACTTATTTCAAAATTACAGGTGTTTATAGACTGCACTTACATACCTTAGACAACAAACATGTGAAATGATAGTTGAGTTCATTCATGTGCATTATTGAATAATAGCTTAATAGCCAATAATGCAATGCGCATAATCAGCGCGCAAAGGATTATGGGTGAAATCAACAAGCAACAACGGCAACCATCATGGCACGCTGATTTTGAAACAATGCAGTATGCAACTACAAAACAAGGCATAGCTAGAAGTAAAAACTACAGCATGGCATCCATATTATCAGCTTGATTTAATTTTCAACTGTACTCTGTTTCCCAGGATGCATCAAGGTATATTTTTAAGATAGCGCTTGTGCATATGGCCTACAAGATGATCTAAACACGTTTACAATATTAGGGTGCTCAAATTGTACCCTACCACATGTACCCCTCCTACTGTCTGACGTTCAATGTCATCCACTGTGGTTTTGGGTTCTAGATTATAAACTACAGGTTGTGTGCTGGCCTGCAATATGCAGTGAATGAATTGACACAGTAAACACTACCTGTGTACACGCATAGTTAAGTTCTGTGCCACAGTTGTGACACAGTCAACAACCCATGCTCTTAACATTTTAAAATGGTTGGTCAATTATTGGAAAATTGAGTAGGAGGGATGGCAGGTTCATCAGCAGGGTTTCCAAATCCAATGAGCTGTTTTCCATAACAGTACACCCTACTGTTTACACAATTTCATTCAATTTAATTTAACCATGCAAGGACCAATGGCAAAAAGTTATTAGTATCAGAGTAAAGAAGAATTTAAATAAATATATTTTTGTATTTAAATACACTGTGGTGGTAGGAAAGGGTTTTGTGAAAGTTATCCTCTCCAGAGTCTACACGACTCCCTCTATTCTTTCACCTTTACTATCATTATTTATTTTTACCCCACTTCTCAAAAATACAAACAGATAAAGTACAAAAAGTGTAATGCACATTGCACAAGACAAAATGTACAAAAACAAACATGAAATGTGCAGATCAGGAAAAGTTCGATGAGGAAACTTCGCTTTTTTCAACCTGCCTATAAAAAGAACAATCCAAACAAACCTGTGGTTAGAAATAAATCAACTCAATTTAAAGACAGAAACAAAAACAAATACTTGCAAGTTTCAATTTCCCGCTTTGTCAAATGTGTAAAAAACAACATTTTCATAAAAAATATTTCCCTTCAAATCTCCCGCAGAGTTCTCTACACCATTCAAAGAAGGTGCAGATTTTAGGACAGTCCCTAAATACCACCAATGGAAAACTATTTCGTTTGTGTAAGTGAGGAAAGGGTTGTTAATTCCTCAACTTAATTTTGTAATTACAGGTAGCTTCCTTAAGAGCGGTAGCATTAAGAATGCTTTCACAACAAGTTAACACAATTTAGCCGGGGGGGGGGGGGGGGGGGGGTGGGGGATCAATGGTTTCTCTCGTACTGTGATTCATTTCTCACTGTTTTTACATTCATTGCTGTAGTCAAAATACTTTAAACCAAATGTAAAGCCCCTTCTGTACTACATTTTAGTATACTGATTTTTTTTTCAAGATAGTAACTTGTTCAACCCAAAATCATTTAAGTCAGTTTCCCTTATGGTTTATTATTTGATATCTGAAATAGACAAAATACGTAAATGGTGCAAACTGAGGGGAAATAATCTGAGAGCTCACTAACTATAGAGTTTCTACCAGTACCAATCCTTCCAATATTTCCTTCTGAAATCTGAATTTACGTTTTGAGGAAGAGAAAACACTAGCACATGACGACACCAAATAGAACTACACGTAAAATTACATTTCAATGGCAAAAGATAAAAAGCCAGAAACGACAAAAATGATTTTTTATGATTTTTTGATTTGATGACATTCTCACAAGTTGGATGCATGATGTGTTTATTAAAAAATAGAGAATGGAAAATAACTTGACTCAACCTAAAATTAAGGGTGCACTACTTCCATATCAACTGAATTTTGCCAGTGAACAACATTTTTCCACAACAACAAAATTTACAAAACCTGATTATATTTTTTGCAAGCAACAAGTGGCCTCAAACTACCCCTATCCTCTTCTCCTATGTCACTCCACACCAAACTGTTTGGGTTCAGATAAAACTGGCATACCTGACCCATGTTGCTATTTGTGCCTACTGGCCCGATCCTTTTGAATCTGTCACTGTGGCAATTGGATATGATTTGGGGTTGTAAGGGTTAAATCAGTACAAACAGCTTTTGACTATTCTGTTCCAATTTGTACAGCCACCATAATACCAACGTTGAACTCTGAACTTATGTTGATTTACAACTCTATTGTGCTTTCCTTTATAAAGGTGTTTTTTATTATCAATTTATGAGTAATGGCTGTGAATTTTTGTGTGAACTTTTTTTATGCAGGAATGAAAGGATATTGACTTTCCCTTAACAGAGATAATTAAGATAGTTTGAATTGCAATGCATCTGGAATGTTTTCTTTTATTTTAGGAAATGAGTAGGCCTATAATGGTGCTTAAAGGGGTGCAAAATCTAAAATCTTCAGAATTAAAAAAATCCCATCACAAGAATTTACATCATTAAGTAGGCATTTTATGCCACATTGTTAAAAAGTCATTCATTGAAGTCGCAGTGTAATTCAGGGACCCCCTGTACACCAGGAGTCCAATCATTAATCAATGCTTTGATCAGGACATTGATTAGGACCCAATTTCATAGAGCTGCTTAAGCAGATAGTGCTTAAATATTTCCTGCTAAGCAAAAATAACCAGGATACCAGCTGCATATGGTACATAAAACGTGGTGGTTTGGCTGGTAACCATTTTCTGGTAAGCACACCTACTATGCACAGTTTGTTGTGCTTTAGAAACTCTTTGAAATTGGGCACAGTTGATTGACTAATGAGTACAAATTGAAGACGGGGAAGGGTTTCAATTATTGAAAACAGCAAAAACTTAGACTTTTCATATTGTACATGTTGTAGGCCTATAATATTAGATCCGAGTAGCTATAATTAAATGATTAATGTATGTAAGTTACATACATTAATCATACTAAGCACACTATGATAGTATTGGAACCGATACTGAAGCTTCAGATTACACCCTGATTCGTATTACATAAACTCTTTTAACTGATTGATGCCGATTACATGGTATGGTAATATCACTACACTGATCAACACATCGTTAAAAACGTCATCCCAATGTTTTGTTATTGTTCTAGTTTCCAATATTTAAGCCTTAAATCTTCAGTAGCTAAGAAAATGGCAAAGACGATATTTTTGTGTGAAAACTACAGTAAGGTATTTGTAAAGGGATGCAGGGCATTTTGTGTACAGAATGATACATTGATTAATCAGTAAGAAGTAGTTGACTGTACTTTTAGGCAAATTTCCTAGAATCACAAATTATATACAGTTATATCTTATTTTGACTGCCTGTATGTTATTTTCTTAGATCAATGGCCAAATAAAATGAAAAAGCAGTTTGGTTTTACTTGTGGCATTACGTGAATTTGGTTCACACACGCCCTCAAGTTGTCAAAAACACTGCAAATTGTGTTCATGGTTCCAAAGGAATCGTATACTGTAGCTCTGTAGAGCCATAACGTCCGCAGTAGGATTTAGAACTTCTCCGAGTCCACTATGCAATGTGCTTTCTGTTTCTATTTTTAACAGTTTACTGAAATAAACTTCTTCTTGCGGTTAAATTGTTGCTTGTTACTTCTTTCTGTTTGTGCTTTAGTGCAGTTCTCTGTTATTCAGCTCTTCAGAACCCCACCTGTTATTTCACAACCTGTTGGGGTCTTTGGGGATTGTGTTTATCTGAGTTAAAAGCAATCAATTTGAACGCCTCAGAAATAAAAACTGTTTGTGATTATCAAACAGTTTAAAACATCTTAATCTGGGTAAACAAAACGTGATGAGGAGAAATCAGACACTTTCCATGTAAAAAATGCAATAATAATGTGATAAATTACAATTGACAATGACATGTATGAACTATGAAAATGAATACTGATATCATTGTATGACTCTTGACTCAAACTTGGACTTCAGTCACATTTTCTGTGGGGTGGGTGGGAGGTGAGTACGCGTGCATGGCTTTTCAGTGGGAGGGGGGCAGGGAACCTGTTTTTTGTCAGTGGTGGGGGAGGGGAATCACACTTTCTAGTATATGAATGCACAACTCACAGGCTTAAAGGCACTGAATACGTTTTGTAATTGTCAAAGACCAGTATTCTCACTTGGTGTATCCCAACATATGCATAAAATAACGAGCATGTGAAAATTTGGGCTCAATTGGTCATTGAAGTTGCAAGAAAATGATGAA
Source organism: Leptasterias polaris (assembly GCA_037783415.1). Taxonomy (NCBI): domain Eukaryota; kingdom Metazoa; phylum Echinodermata; class Asteroidea; order Forcipulatida; family Asteriidae; genus Leptasterias; species Leptasterias polaris. The sequence continues at coordinate 5,283,732 of JAZGTN010000045.1, forward strand.
AGAAAAAACACCCTTGTTGTACAAATTAGTGTGCTTTCAGATGGGAATAAAAGGCTTCTGGCCAGAAGTCTTTTATTATTTTGAGTGAGAAATTACCTCTTTCTCAAAAACTACGTTACTTCAGAGGGAGTCATTTCTCACAATGTTTTATACTATCAACAGCTCTCCGTTGCTCGTTACCAAGTAAGTTTTTAGGCTAATATATATTTTGAGTAATTACCAAACGTGTACAGTGCCTTTAATCAGGGGGGGGGGGCAGTATCAGGGTTTTTTTTCATCATGGGGCACTGGATTGAAATTCTGTTGGGGGAAGACATGTCTTAAAAAAACCCAGTAAAAGTACACAAACCAGCTAAGGAATGTGACCAAGAAGTACATTTATCGCAACTCCTCCTACCGACCAAACTCGGCCCCTTTTCTCAACAGAAAACCCCAAACATGTTGTTACTTGTAGATGGATTGTACATGATGTCATTGACCGCCATCTTTGATGACAAACAATGGAAAAGTGTAATCACTGCGCACGACTCTCGGCCAATGATAGCCTTTCATGTGCATGTTTTATCAACAATTGCTGCCAATGTAGTGTTCAGCCATGTTATAAACAGTGACCTGTACCTTTAGTCCATGAATCGCAGTTTAGCTAATGTCAGTTTCTTTATATCTATCCCATGGTACATATTATCAGATAAATCAGACACTAATGACAACAGGTTAGTTTTGATAATCGTAACTCTCCCTCCTCCCGATGGTCGCACCCTTCATCCTGTCCTCCCAATCTTGTTCCCAGTGGTGTAGGAACGCGCCGCGCCATTTTTTTTTTCTTTCCCAGAATGCCTTGCTCGATCGTATCCCCCTGAAAGTGTGACTTTACAATATCCAAATATATAGGATATTTTAATTAGTCCTGTGGTTGTTCCATTCTGTGTTAGAGACTATGCAGAGCGCGCTGTCAAAAGACGCATCAAGTCATAAAGCAACTGGCCACCTCTTAGTCTTTTTTGATCTTGTGATCTAACTGTATGCAGTTTAGGGTGACCATATAAAAACATGATTCATTTGAAATGTGTTGCGTCGAAATACGTGTATTTTTACACGCGCGTACTAAGCGCCCGACGAGCGCCTACAAGCGATCCAAAAAGTTTTTAACAAGTGTGCACGCAGAGCAGTCACTCAGCACTCGTAAGCCAATCAGCATTGATTTTCAGTACTTCCCTTCCAAGGGTTAGAGACGTAAGCGAGCTAGCGAGCGATATGGCACACTGCCCATGGTAGCAAGGCTGCTGTCCTCCAGACCCTCGCAGACTGTCGTGAGGAAGGAGGGTTAAGATTATCACATTTGGTTTAGACAACATGTATGATGTACATCTGTAGCAATTGAATGCTAATCTGACGCCTCACCCTGAGACTTCAGTCTCCATTGCACTGCCAGAGTCTCTGTTGCACTTGTTGCACTGCCACAGAATGCAAGAGTGCAACAGAGACACCTGGCTTGACCCCCAGTACATGAACTACCTATATAAGCCGTTTCACGGATACAGCTATCTTGAATCTCTCAGGGGGCAATTGAATTGAATTGAATTGAATTGAATTCAGTTATTTATTCATTATGTCAGCATGAAAATGTTTACCTCTGTTTGCACATTTAAAGATATTACACACAAAAGTATTAAATATTTAAGAAGTAGACACAATAGACAAACAAGAACAACAAAAAACCAGAACAAGAGGTGCTAAAAATAAAACATTAAAAAAAAATAGTAAAATTTAAAACATCCAATGAAAGACGAAATGGGCAATGCATGACCTATGACTTAAAGGGAGGGGGTTAGAACGGGGACAGAGTGCGGGGTGGGGGGAAAGGGAAACACTACATGGGAACATGAGAGAGGCAAAAGGGACATGAGATTGGGAAGAAACAAGGAAAGGTAGAAAATAGAGTTTGAGTATGGGAAAGGCCAAGGGGAACACCAAAAGGTAAGAAGGCAAGACAGGCAGCAAACTACAATAGTTCTAACTGAACATTGTAAAACAAGAAATTGCACTTGGTACGAAAGAAAGGCGATGACAATTAGTGTTGGATTTGAGTTGTGGTAATCTCCCCGACTTAATACTAAAAACTAAAAGTGAATCCTTCAACAGTGGTTCACTGGGCAAATTCCAGTTAAAATACCTGAGGACCAGCTAAAATTCACTCCAAGTCGTCCAGCTGACTAGCTCAGTGTTGAAAAGCATCCGTGTTTAATATGAATTATGGACTAGTGACGAAGCTGGGGGACCAGTGAAATGACAAGCTAACTGGTCCCGCTAGCTAGTCACTGAAAAAGTTTAGGGCAAACCGTGCAAGATGTATTGTTTTTAGAGCCTTTGAGAACAGTGCACCGCACCTCTGGAACAAACTTCCACTCCATATTAGGAACGCTGGTAGCCTTGATGTTTTTAAAATCTGTTCTAAAGACTTATCTTTTTAAAGAAGCTTTTTACTGAATGTGCATTTATTGTTCCTCTCCTAATACATTTTGGTTTCTACTGTCTTAATGTTAATGCATTTTTACTATTTGGGAAGTCCTGTACATAAGGGTCTTGTATTTACTTTTTTTTTATGGATTGTTGTATTTCCTCACTTTTACCAGTTGTTAGCTTTTTAATCTTTGTATAATTATTTTTGTTATGCGCTTGTGTACATTTTATGGAATGGGCGCAATATAAATGAATAAATTATTATTATTATTATTATAGTCATCAGAGCTACCTCGTAGATCGAACTCAAGTCTTTAACAGTAGTACTAGTACCAATGACCTTACTAGCCGTTTTAGTGATTCTGCTGATTTTATTTCAATTACTATTACACTAAGTTACAGTAACACTAACAGAACAGACAAACCATTTACCCACACAATGCAAGAGTAACGGATTGTTTTTCTGTCCTTTCTCTATTGTATGACACTACTGTGGTAGAACATTCTGAAAAAATATGAGCTAAGCGCCGGAAGTAAGTGCAGTATCCCATTCAATTGCCGCCTTGGATGACGATATCCGTAAAACGGCTTAAGATTTTTTTAAAGCGGAAAGATTCATCAAACAATATAGATTTGTATTTGTAACCATAAGACCATGGATGGATGGAGGAATTCCTTTCCTCGATCTCCTCCATCCATGTTGTAAATAATGTAACTAAATACTCTAGCAGGCCTGGAGTATAGTGAATAGTGATTTGTTTTGTGACAGCACACTTTGTTTAGCAATCAAGATTAACCTTTAGCTCTTTGTTGAGAAATAGAGCCCGGCTCACGTTTAGTCTGATCACACTATTACAACTAGCTAGTACACTGTAGAAATTATGAGACGCCATGTTTGTTACTGACTTTACTCTACACCTACGGTACGGGTGCTTTCTGTCCTTGCTTGCTCTATGTTTCTACACAGTACGTACAGTATTATTACATGCCACCAGTTTGTACCCCAAAGTACAGCGCACAAGCATGACAGGTGAAGCTTACTAAAAAAGCACATTTCATTGAGGAAGAAACTTAAAACAACTTGACATAGATTACCTTTTTCTGTTCAGAGAAAGATAAGATGACGTAATGAAGCTCCATTATAGTTCCATTTCGCCCAGATATGTGTTGATTTCTCATTCTTTGTTGCATTTCGCAATCGCAGAAGACACAGCAGCTACCTTCGCGCGGTGTGTGTCACACAGTTTATTGGGGTTTCCCCTAATTATTATGCACAGTTCTTCACTGCGGTCATCGGCTCTGATGACGTACATGGGATTCCCAAACTCATTTTCAGTTTACCATCTGCAGGTACAGCCCAAAAAGCTCGATTCTGCAATCGATGCCAATTGTCATTTCAAACCATGGATGTAGACAGTCAGATAAGTCTAAATCACACGAAACACGAAAAACATTGTTGAACCTTGAACGATGAACCCGTTAAAGGCAAAGTATAGGCCTACCTGATTTGATTTTGTTAAATGCTGTTTTTTTTTTTTGCAATAGGCCTTCATGTAGGCTAAGTATGTGGATACATTAAATAAACAGTGGATTCCCCTTCCCAAAAACCACATTCCTTAGAAGGGAATCGTTTCTCAAAATATTATACATTATCAACAGCTGCAGTGCTTCTTAGAGAAATGTCATTAATTGTTGGAGTAACTCGAAAGGTATATACCCCCCCCCCCCCCCCGCACTTAATATTCAAAACACAGTTCTCCAATGGAGTCTGTAAAATGATACTTTGTTCAGTACGGGGTTATAAAGGCAATCGGGGTTGTCCATAGAATGTATACGTTTTCAAACTAAGGGTGAAGGCAACGATGAAAATATTGATATGTTTAAAGGCACAGTATACCTTTGGTTTTTGGAAGCGTTCGATTGTTTTAATCCTATTTAAAATGCTGATACAATAAAACTAACCTGTGAAAATTTTATTTCAAAAGGTGGTCGCATTTTTGAGATATCGCCGAAAATCCAGAGCGAATGTCCATGCAGGAAGAATAATCCCAAATAGGAATACACAATCTGAGAAGCGTTTCTGACAGAAATGTTTCTCAGATTCAAATTTGGGTTGCATAAAAACTGATATCTTTTTCCGTAACCACAAAACTTCGAAGTGAAATGTTTCTCAAAATGCTTTATATTATAGAAAGCTAATGTAGGCTTCGAACCAATAGGTTTTTATTTATTGCCATTGATTTTAAGAGTGATTACCAAACGTATATATTCCCTTTAATGTGACATACTATTAAAGTGCGACACTAATTATTTGAAGAAGAATATTAAATTGTTATTTGAAATTCAACATTTAATGCGAGAGACTAAAATGATTTATTTGAAGTTGATTAATCCATTTGCAAAATGAAATCATACGCCTACGCAATAAATAATAATAATAATAACAATAAGAAGGCAAGTTTTTGTTTCATTTTATTCTCCCATTCAGAATGCAAAGCTAAACAAATCTGGAGTTTCACTTTTCGATCTATTCATAAACGGACAAAAAACAAAACAATGCAAGACCGGATTTACAGACCCACAATCATTGTCTCAGTTTAGTTTGCTGCGTTTCCGGCCGATGATGAAAATGTTCAGCTATACTCCATGGTATCGATTTCATGTTCGGCCCGAATTGCTGTCTCCCCAGGTTCCGGTCTGTGTTACCTGTGTGCCCAAAAAGGTTACGGTAGACTTCAAAGTGGACTTGTTCCAACATCTTGAATTATAGACAAATCAGCACTCTGTTATAACAATAACAAGAATATGTTCTCATAGCGAACAAATCCTGTATATATAGGAACTTTATTCAAGAGGCATGGGCGGGGGGGGGGGGGGGTAGGGGAATTAAAAATGGGGGGGGGGGGGGGGGGTTAGGGGAATTAAAAGTGAGTGCGATTCAAGAACTGATCTATATTGTCAAGGTGATACAAATAATGATGAGAGGTAGAAAGGTACATGTAAAAGATGAGTAATGAGGAAACATTTTGATAAGTTTAGCTATAGCCTATACCCGGACCAATCAGTGGTGTAGCCACTGGAGGGGGACTGGCCGGAGCCACAAAATTGTCGCGCCCCCTCCTATGAGTTCCCCCCTACAGTTACGATCTCGATAGTGTCTTACAAAACAATAATTAAGCAAAAAGAAAAGAACATGGAAAAGAGGGAATTGTTTTCTTTTCCTGAAAAAATGTCATTAAGTATGAATTACAAATGTGCCCCCCCCCCCCACCCCCAACTTCATGTGGGTTACATGCGGCTTCAGCTAAATAAGATTTTCTTCAACAACAATCATCACACCAGGAATAAAACCTGGTTCTGCTTGACCTTTCCTCTGTATCTTTTCCATAGACCATTTATTCCCAATACCCACCACATCATCAGTCAATTTACCCCCCTCCCCCACCCTCCCCACCCAGACACCCCCACACATGTAGCGACCACCCCATCCAGGGCATTCCCGGTTTACCCGAGCTGAACTCAACACCCACACGCTATGCTAGGCACAGGTAAACGTGATTATGCAACATCCGTGTCAAAAAGAAACCGTTCTGTGTATTGCACGAAATGAGAGGCCTGATCAAAACAGTATTAAAAGGGAAGCAATATCTATGTACGCCGCGTACAATGGCAAAGACCGGCGGCTATTAATAAATCAATTACGTGTATAGGCCTACACTACATATTATACAAATTGCTCTTAAATGTAAAGTTTGATGGTGCACCTTTTCACTTACTTCTAAAATCACCAATCGAGAGAGACACGTTCAGAAGGTCTGATCTGCTTCTGCCCGAGAGATTAATATTTTGCTTTTAACTCTCAAATTACCAAGCAATTTCGATTACTAATACTATATACACTGAAGCAGAGTTTGAATTATTTTGCACACACGTGGGTCCTTTGAAGGATGGCGAAGATGGAACTGTCGCCCCTGTGTTTCTGGCTTTGCTTGACAATAATCATCAACGCTGGCATATCATCAGCCCAAGGTAAGAACTAATTAATTATAGAAATCTGGAAACCGGGGTTTCACCGTATATAATCTCATAGAAACTGAGGTTTTCGGTAACGCATTGTAAATAATATTTTCAGTGTGTTTAGTATATGACCATCGGTGGTCCCTGCTCAATTATTCTTGGAGGCGCCTCGAACAGTAGCTTATTGATGTACGTCGTACTCAGTACATACTCAGTGTTTCGATCAGGTTCTCTGAATGTCTTCATGAGATAAACAGTAGTGGTTCTGAAAATAAGTGATGGTGTAACAACTTGACGTTTCGCTTGGATGCTTTGATTGTCTTCCAGGAGATAAAGTTGTATTAATAATGTTATTATAGGTCACGTTAACGACTCGACGTTTCGCTAGGATGCTTTTATCGCGTTCATGGGCAAAGCTATAAAATACTTTGAATCTAACGGTGACTCACGACCTCTCTGAGTTTGCTATAAACTGTAAAATAGTTATAGATACTCTTTACGGGTCGACCATTCCCAGATTTTAGTCTACTGTCTGATATTGAATGTGACGTTTGATGGCGGGGACGAACTGTGAGGGGTTGGGGTTGTAACAGGGAAGCATGAGGCTCATTACTTGCCTTCATAAGAAACTGCCAACCTCTCGATTTTTGTAAGGTTGTTGAAAAAGACTACTTTTTAATAATAATACAAGTTAACCCCCAAAAATAAAATACTTTTGACAAGGGGCCAGAAGGTATATAGGAACAATAGTTAGAACAGCAAGTTCGTCGTCATCATCATCAACAACCAACAGACCACACATGCAATATGATTTGATTAGTTAGATCGCAGACGAGTGGGTCAACTGTTTTCAATTCAAGTCAGTTGATAATTACTTACAGGAACAATTCTTATATTTTGTTCCGAATTAATTTAACAGCATCATTGCAATGCATTTTTATAATACTCATTGACTCGTTTTGCCAAAGTCTGTTATTGTTAGTATGACACACGATCGGTATAATAATTATAAGGGTCGGAAACAATCAACGATTGTTTCAATCTGAAAGTTTTATTTGTGTTCATCAATCTAATTCAGTAGGCCCTGCTACTTTCAATGTTCCTGTTCAAATATTTATAATTGAATTTTTTGCTATGTGAGTGAAAACCGCCGTCCATAATTAACTTATTACTTTGATTCAGCCAAAATGGAACAGTTACCTATTGTCCGGTGGCGTGTCGGATGGAGGGGGGGGGGGGGGGATCGGAACCCCCACCCTCACTCAGAACCCTTGCCCCTGATCTTGCCCCCGATGAGAACGAAAAATGCACGATTGATACATTTGGTAGCCCCAAAAATTATGTCTTTGCTCCCACTTCAATACCCCCAACCCCCAAATAAACAAACAAACAAACAAACAACCCAACAAACAAACAAACAAACACCCCAACAAACAAACAAACAAACAAACCTACAACACACAAACAAACAAACAAAAAACACACAAACAAACAAAACCAAAGTGTGGTTATGCCGCCGGTGTTGTCGTAGGCCTATAGTGTTGTTCTTTTTGGAGGGGTTTTTTATTTCGGAAAAGTAGCCAGCTTGGTTGTTGAAAATGTCGTAAGTTTCTTGACTAATGTGTTTGTTGGAAACTATAGGTAAGTATAAGGTGATTGGAACAAATCCGTTCGACCCACAATCATCTCTCACACATTGGTTTTACTTTTAAACCAATTATTTTATACGCCTCAGCAGTCTGTTAATTTAAGACCAGCGTAAAAAAAAAAAAAAAAAAAAAAACCCCAAACAATCATTAATTAACTATCCGGGTGGATGGTTTCAGCAATGTTTTCCCGATTACGACAAAAATAAGAGTCACGTTCTTTGGTATAATTGGTCAATGTTCTTTCCCGTTTCGGTTGTCAAATGTGTTATAAGTGAAACTACAGATATTTCATTAATAGTTTAATTTCCCTTCTCCAAGGATCAGATTATGACTTTGTCGTTTGAGAGCTTTGTTTTATACAAACATAAACTTCCTGCAGGTAGTTTTAGTGGGTTTCCTCAATGTTTACAGTCGAAGTCATAACGACTTAATTGTGCGGTTTTTGGTTTGTCGGTTTGGATTTGGCGGTTTGAGGTTTTCGAACCACAAGTATTGATGAGCGGTTTGAAGGGCAACTGTCTAAACTATTGGATATCAATTTTTCAACCATTAGGTTGTACTCTTCAATTAGTTTGCAACTTTTGTGTGCATCCGCATAAAACTGTACTCGTTTTATTGTATGCCTTAATACATATTACACAAATACTGGATTATTTTACTTTTTTGGATCGATAAGTGACCATTGGCCAGAGTCCGTGTACACCCAAACTGGGGCTCAAGCTATTAAAGCCTCCCACCAAGTTAGACAATCGGCTGAAGGTGAAGCATTTTGTAAATAAGTTCAGGAAATGACCACTACTGACCACTAGATGACCATTGGCCAATTCTATGAACATAAAATTATATAATTCTCATGTGAAATACATAGGCCTATAATAAAAATTAAAAAAACAAACCTAAATATTAAAACGACCACTGTTGACCAACTACCACAATCTGCCAAAATCTGTGTTAGGCCTATACCCCAAATGTAGCTCGAGCGAATGAAGCACAGGACCAAGTTAGGGTGCAATCCGGTAAAACAGAAGAAGCATTTGGTAAATACTCATTAAATGACCACTACTGACCTACTGACCATCAGTTGATCATTGGCCAAATTGATGACCATCTCCATCTCTCAGGGTTGGTATCAAGTTTTAATTTGACCAAGTTTGGTTAAAATCTACCAAATACTTTTGGAGTTATGGCTTTTTTCATTTTGATCACGTGACCGTTTGACGAAAGACTAAAGGTTTCTAGTTTCTTAAACTACTTCGCCGGGCTAACTGATAGTGATAGGAGAAAAGAGAACAGGAAATTGCGCACCAAGCCTAATACCCCGTTGTGGGAAGCATCTGAATGTTATTCAATGTACTGTAATTTTGAAAGAGGAACCATCACACTTTTGACAGCCCTAGCATAGCACTCGACATAAAAATGTGTGTCCCATTATACAAATTGCCATAATCGGCACGTGGTCTGGAATAATGGTTTTTGTTTTCCTCGTTCAAACAAATCCTGAGATTTTGTTTTATTTCCATCAACATGATGGGTACTATTACCTAACAATATTAATTATAAATAATATTACTTCCTGAAAAACATATTGCATTACAAATCTCCAGTTCTCAGCATTTCGGTCCTTTCCCTCCCCCCCCCCCCCCCCAATTCGCGCATGAGTCTAAAAATAAACCCACGTAAGGTGAAGTTTGGCAACTATGGATACCCCCGTGATTTAATCAACTAAAAATACTGCAATAGGGCCTATATAATAATATAGCGGCAGATAGGCCTATAACAATTTTATGATTCGAAGGGATATTGATTGGTGCGCTATGGAGTGGCATTTGAAGTTTGGATGTTCGTGTAGATGTTGGGCTTTCTTTGCTACGTTTTGCTTCACGGCTACTGGCTTTATAGTTACAGGTATTCCGCTACTCAACGGTGTTTTTTCCCCGGTATTATTTAACAAAGTTGTCAAGTTCAAAGTTCACAATTTTATTTAAATAATGCGTATAGACCTTTCTATTGCAACGTCACAGCCCGAGTTTTTGCCAACCGAGGTTGGAAAACTATGGAAAGCCACTAACTGCAAATCAAAAACAGATAGCCATAGTTTGTAGCAATGTTACACAAAATATTCAAAAATAGTGTTGAATTTGTTGCAAACAAATCAACCAATTATGGAAGGTATTTCAGTTCATGACTCTTTACAGAAAATGTTGAATTTGGTCACAACATTTTTTACAACGATTGAATGTTTTGCTACCATTCGGCCGTCCATGCCAACCGGCGCACTTTGTTTATCAACAATGGCATTTTCGTAGCACACACACAAAACATGGCCACACTTTTTCCTTGCAGCCTCGGTTTGGTTCGTAGATAGGATATGGTTGTGTTGCGTTGATTTAAATCTCCGGGCAAGAGTTCAATCATCTGGAGTTGCAGCAAGAGTGACTTGGTTAAAAAATAATAATAATACATTCATTAAGTTGACTTTTATCAGGCTTGCAACTGTGACAGCATCGAATGTCCTTGTGGAGTATTCCAATATTCAGGTCTAATATTATTTCTATTAAATTAATTAAATTGTCAAACTAAAATTAGTTTAATTTTCGAGTTTGGCGTAATTACATTGAGTACATAAGGAAACTATTTGGCATGGTGGCTGAAACTTAATTTGGGTGAAGTATACACATACTTCATTTGAGGGTTTTAAACAGGGAAAAAAGAAACGGTAGTACTAGTTTGTTTCTGGCAAGTAAATTATTATTTAAAAGGCATACATTTGTTTATATTCGGGTTGGAAGACGGCGGAGTTGTAAGCAGAAAAAGAACAATCCATGGAGAAAAAAGAACTCAAAAAAACATCCCGTAGTCTTTCTAAAAAGTAAAATACATTTTCGATTACGAATTGTAGAAATATGGATTGAACACTGAGAGTCAGGGTCATTGAAATTCGGCGGAGTCTGAGTGAGTGTGAAATGCAAGTTGCATCACCGTGGTATTTCTCAGCCATATTCTAAATCAGTGGACCACAAATAAAGCTTTCACAGTCAACCTAAACAGGCACACCGTCACACAAACAGTGCAAGCCTACTTTTACTTTATCAATGAGTAGGGGGCCTATTATTATTAGTACGACATAACAGGGTTTTTGGAGATGGGATTGCGCAAACTTCTGATAAGAACTTTATAGTTCTATTTTTATACAACTTCTATACATCTATTAGTTTTACGTCATCCACTTTTTGTGATGAAACTTTGCTGCACGCCCTTTGATGGTCGGTTGCACACCTGTAGGCCTACCCGGAACATCCGCCTAGAGAATACAAAAGAATATTTTTCGGCACCTTCTACTAATTGTCCGTTATCACGAGCTTGTTTAGTAATGTTCATACAGGAACTATTCTTTGTTACAAATTATTTTTTATGAGTCACACCATTCGAAGGCTCGATCGGGTAATGAAATAATAACAAAAACTGATTTGACAGAACTACAGAGGGCGCTAGCCATGTAAACAAAATATTCATCACACTCCAACCAACTATATAGATCTAGAGCAAGTAAGGGTCACTGCACTTGACTGGACGTTCATGCTCTCTTAATTGCTCTATCTGATATACTATAGTAGTAGGAATTGGAGGAGGAAGGGTAAATCCAGGGTGAATCTTCAATGGTAAATATTTGTTTTTTCACTGAATACAATGAATTTATTTGTTTTGGTTTCTGTCCTGTTACCATGTTCAATTGTAATTATTTCTCTTGTCCGCGCAGGGTCATCGGAGTGGCAAGGTTGCATAAATGGTGGGGTGGAGTCGTTTTACCGCCCGAAGACGGAGGCGTGTTGTCAAGGTGTGATTCGAGTCAAGACGAAAGGAACTTACGAGAATTGCTGTAAGTTAAGCCAGCAGAATTACCGTTAATTACGAAGGCTCCTAAATGCGGCTCATTCAGGGGAAGGGGGGGGGGGGGGGTTTACTCTAGTCCATGTAGTCATAGAACTATAAGTTAACAAGTTTTGTTCCGCTCGTCGTAGTTCTGGAAGTTGGGGAGGGGAGGGGTCCAGTGAATATATATTCAAAATATTTGGCAATCACTCAGTAGACCCAGTAACGCATGTAATGCTTGTTGTGATAATCGTAACCTCCATCCTCCATCAACCCTAGTTCCATCTGCGACCTTTGGGAGGATGGAGATTGGAGGTTTACGATTATCGCAACTAATGTAACCATGGTAACAGGTTCCAACAGGGGCACTGTCGTACTCCTCTTGTTAATAATTTTTACGAGAGGAGTACAGAGCCCAAGTGACTGGGTCTCTGTGTCGCTCACTTTATATGCAGTGTAAAATGTAATGGAAATAATCGGTGACCAGAGTCACGTGACTCACAGTAATGTAACCAAACCTAGCAAGCAACATGCAGTGTGCATGGAAAAGCATGGCTGCTTCTCTCCTTACTGCAGAAGCAGTCTGAAGCAGCCATGCGTTTCCATTCATGCTGCGCATTGCTTGCTTGGTTTGTTTACATTGTATACTGTCTATGGGTCAATTGACTCCAGTCGCAGATTGTGTCTATTACCTCTGACTGGCACCCCAGCAGAAACTTCCACCATAGGGCTTGATAGCTCAGTTGGTAGAGCGCTGTCATGTTGGAGGTCACAGGTTCAAGTCTCACTTGAGTCAATTTGTCTTTGTTCAACCCAAAATAATAAGTTTAAAAAACAACACTTTTTGTAGAACAAGCTGGTGCCATTATGATGTTTTGTATTATGCAATTTGTGTGTGGGATGCTTCATTGAAGTAATGATGCAGAAGGGTAAATTTGTCAGCATCTACATACACCATGTAAGCACCATTGGTAACGCAGCTGCAATGGTTGGTGGGGTTATTGGTAGACATACTCTGGATAAACGTTGCAGACAAACTCCGGTCAGAAAGCCAAGCCAGCTTTACCCCAAACCACCACAACATTGCAAGGTTTTGTAACAGCCACACTTTTTTTTATCTTGATGGTAATAGGTGGGGGAGAACTGCACATTTCAAATACGGGTAGATGCTGTGGAGGAGAGGAGTGGTACAACACCTCATCGCAGGCCTGCTGCGTTGACAAGGTGTACAATCTGGACGGGCAGAGGGAATGCTGCAGGGGTGAACTCATGGATACCGGTACCCCCAGAACCTGTTGTGAGGATCCCCTCGTGGAGGGAACGGAAAAATGCTGCGGAGTCAATGCCGCCTACGATGAGCTGACGCAGCTTTGCTGCGAAGGACCTGATCAGGTTGGGCGTGTGTTCACAATAGGCAGGGAGAAGGTGGACAACAAGTGGATGCAATGTTGTAACATGGAGGTCATTGACACAAGAGAACAACACTGCTGCAATATGGTAAAGCTATTTTCCTTGGAAACAATGAATGATATTTAAAGACTCTTTGATAAGATATTTTGGAATTAACATAAATTAACATATTCAGCCTCTCCAAAACTCAACTATAGTACATGTACAACTTCACTCACCCAATTGATGGATGATTCGATGAGATCAGTATGTCCTAAGTTAAGATATGTTGTGTTCTTACCCATACAAAAACTTGTCAGGCTCTCATGTTTTCATTTATTTATAAAGATATCAGCAAATGTTTTATAGCTCTGCAATTTGATCTCTTTTTGTATTTACTGTGATCTGATAACAATTTACACGTTTTGTTTTTTTGTTGACACACCAGGTTCCACGTCCGAAGACCGATTTCAGTGAGTGCTGTGGTCCAGAAACGTTTGACGTAAGAACACAAACATGCTGTGTTGATGGAGACAACTATAAGATCAGCCCATTGGTAGAAGGGCGGACTGAATGTTGCAAACTGGAACCAATAAACACGGACAATGAGCAGTGCTGTCAGTCGAAAATCATCCTTAACATTGGTAAGTCCTACACGATATAAGTTATAAAGTGTCCTGACACAGAAGGCAATTGTTACAGGCAACATTGATGGAGGCAATCAACTTCATTATATCCAAAAGGAACACTTCAGTTCCCAAGTGACAATTTTCTATCCTCACCTCCTCAAAAAGGTTACACAATAATTTCAATAGATTGCCTGGGATTGGTTGCCTATTTGTGTAACATGACTATTAAAGAGAGGTACATCTTAGTTCATTAAAGAGTATGTTCATTAAAGTGAATTAAAATGATGCATAACAACTTAAAATTAAGAGTCGACCGAAGTTTCTTAGGTGACTTAACCACCAGAACTTGAGTCCGATGCACTAAACCGCTCGACCATGTGACACCACGCCAAAAAGATCCTTCTTCATTACTTGCAAAGAGGTACACAGATAGCATGATAAATAAGCATCAACCAGTGTTTACTACTCTTGAAATTGTTCAAGTAATAAGTATTTCGTTTTACATTCTTGAACTGTAGGTGATGGACTGTGCTGTGAATCACACGCCTACAACCCCCTGAGGTCTTCCTGCTGTTACCATAACGACTCATACAATATATCACTGGCTGTTCCTGAGATTGCCGACTTGCAGGACTGTTGCAGTGGGCAGTCGTTCTTGAAGACCGACCAAGTGTGCTGTTCAGGAATCCTTCATGATATGCGACCTGGTCATGATTGCTGTGGAACAGGTAGGTCTGCACCAGTGGATAGATGGGAAGCCATCGCTTGGGTTGACACAGTGGGATGGCTAGTCTAGCTCATATCAAGACCCTCACAAAATCAAAAGAGTCTGCTTTGTTTGGATAGAATGCAAGGCTGTAGAGCTATTTTTAATTTTAATTTTGTTTTTCATTTATGAAAACAGTTTTGGGTATTGATACTACGGGAGTAGGAATAGCTCAGAACATCACAAGTAAAAGGCATTTTACCATCATCTTTTTCTCCTTCATCCTCCAGAATTGTACGACAACTCAAAGCAACTTTGTTGTGAGGGTAACCAAGTAAACAAAACCTCCCCATCTTCTCAATGCTGCGGGGAAGACTCATATGAGTCTGACCGACAGACTTGCTGTTCCGGTCATGTGCTGGATGTAGTGAACGGGTCATGCTGCATGACTGGGAAAGATACCTACGAGGCTTACTCCATCCTGGAAAATAAGTGCTGCGTTAAAGAAAGCATACGTTTACCTTCATATGGTGAGCTTGAATTTATCAAAGTTTGATGAAGATCTTCCTACAACAAAAAATTAATTAATTCTGTAAATTGCGAAAAAAATCACACTGTTTAAAATTTATGGAACACTCAAGTTAGATGCCTTAATTTTAACATTCAGACTTAAACTGAGGATCATTTTAAGCTTTTTTACTCTTTCTTACTTTGTAGCTGGCATACAATTTTGCTAAATTTTACCTTAATTTCCTAATTGTTGCCCTCTTCAGAAACAGTTTTCTGGTTTAAAATTACACTTGTAATGAGGTCTTGAGATTTTAGGACGATTTTCCTAGAATGTCAAGTTTTCAAAGCTTCCTTGCTAGTTTTCTCTGAAAGTCTGAAGCCCTTTAAGGAAACCTCAGCTTTGGTTTTGGCTCTGGCTTTAGGCTCTATCCGCCTGTTTGAAGACCTGTACCAAAAGCAAATGTTTTCAAAATAGCTTGTAGAGCTTAAGCCAGAGCCTAAGCCGAAGCCCAAGCTAGAGCCCAAGTGGAAGCCAGGGTTTCAAAAAGGGCATTGGTTAAGAAAAAACTGCTTTATGTATTTTCCATGGGCCTCTTCTAAGAGTCGGAACTTGTCTGTGTGATGTGGATGAGTAGTGGTGAAATGTTGTCACCCTTAATCACCAACAGGATAAAACAACGATTGACAAATAAAGGCTCAGCGAGTTGCGAGTTTTGTTTGAATAATGTCTGGTTCAATAACTTGACAAAAATTTGAATTCCTCAGTCTAACAGGACAGTTGCTATGTCACATGATTAGGGGCAAGCTGTTGCATAGTTACGGAAGAGACGGCGAACACCCATACACATACAATTTTAAAAGACTTTGTATGGCACAATTGTACCAGGGTTTGCTCATCTGGAGCTTGCTATTCAAAAGCTTGCCCCGAATCATTTGACATAGCAACTGTCTCATTAGACTGAGGAATTCAAATTTAGATGGTAACATATGACTAAGCAAGTCATTTTACCAGGCATTATACACATCAAATTCGCAAAAAGTTTACGTAAATCTGGGTATTCGCACTTTTCCAAGAATGACGCTTTCTACGAGACAACTCTGCAGCCACTAGAGTGCCGAATATTCCCAATTGGAGTGAAACTGAAATAACTGTTGAACTGCTTTCAAATGATTGATGGTCGCAATTGGTTTGTTTGTCTTCCAGGCAAGGTGCACAGTAAGGATGTCAAGTGTTGTGGAGCTGAACAACTGAAAGAGTCTCAATTGTGTAGGAGTCCTAATAAGTATTTTGCAAAGCTGATAGACAAGAAGGAGCCCTCACATGATAGCATCTGCAGGAATCTCATAAGGATTAAGAAATCTCAAACCTACGACTCTCTTACACAGGTTGGTTTTCATGTCATTAACAAAAAATTAAGAAACACCTTTATGTCAATGAGAAAATGTAAGTTTTTTTTTTTTTGCAGCATGCATTCATACTAACAAGCTATTAAACTCGGACATATCAAAAAACATAGCAAAAGTAACTTGACTTCTGGCCACAGCTTCAAAGCTGGTTCAAGTGCTGCTTAGTTTGAGATTAGAATGATTATCATCCCCCAAGCACCAAAATTATATACTTGGTAAAAGTTCTTGCAAAACAATGTGCAAGTATAGTATGTATTAAGTGTCTCTCTGGCCACCTGATTTGAAGCCCTCCAACGGAGGGCAATGAGGAATCACCAAGAGGTGTGGTCAGCAGGCACCCACAAGCAAAACCACATATATTGATTGTTCTCAGAAAATCATGCACTTTGGCAGGTCACAATGTTCACACATGCTTGAGATTTGCTAACTTGGTTTCCATTCCACAACTTAGCACCCTTCAGAATGAGTTTTTATATTAAATCCACTTTACTAAAACCTGCCACAACAAATGTTTTAAGTAACTTTTAACCTCCTTTTTATATCTATGTTGACACAGTATTGTTTTCGAGGCATGGTTAGAGAAAAGGGGGCTCCAAGACCTGGAATGAGACGTTGTGGTAATTCCAGGTACATGGTAGAGACTTGGCAATGCTGCGACGGAATTATCCTACCTAAGACTACAAGCTCGGGTTCGCCTCTGGTTTGCTGTGGCACCGATTCCTACAGTCCAGAATCACAACTATGTAACGACAAGAAAACCTATGACAACATCCCAGAGAGATATGCTGAGTAAGTCAACATTTTGGTTCTCTTTGTATCATGCTAATAGACCGATCCATTAAGCCCCGCCTCCTTACGAGTTGACCAATCACAGCCGCAAAACCCGATCACCATTAGTGCAAAGATCACCAAACGGCTCAAATGGTGATCAGATTTCGCGGTTGTGATTGGTCAAAGAGAAATGGGCGTGGCTTAATGGATCGGTGTATTGGTTACGCTAAGAAAAACACAAATATTTTGCCTTGTTCAAGCCTCCCCCCCTAAAAAAAAGATAAATAGATATTTAAGAAAATAATTAGGAATTTATAAAAGTTAGAAGTCAAATGATGTTTATGCGTTCCATAATGAGCACGCCGGTTTGTTCAGAAAATTCATCACTAACTTCTTGTAAAGAATGGATGTCTTGAATAATTATTCCTGTTGGAACAGGATCATTTCTGCGTGGATGTTAGATCAGTAAACTATGTCACGGAAAACAATGACCTTTGATTACGATACGTAATTTATGTATTCAGTTAACTTCATGTTTCTTGCACAGGCCGCCATCGCTGAGGTAAAACATGGCAGTACGCGCCTTGCACTTCGCTCAGCCAATGATGAGTCTTGCTTTGACCTAGGGCGCAGTTTGAGGGCACTATTGAAGTCGCAGGTTTATTCAGTTGTGGATTGTTTTGACAGATTGCATGCTTGATTTTCATGCTTGATTCGTTTGTTCCCAACTAGGTTTTGTCGCGATAAACCGTACGACAACAGAACTAGCGAGTGTGACCTTAGCAACTCACTGATCCGTCCCATCACTGAGAGGCAACAGGGTTTGACGGAAGTCTGTGAGAGTAACATGGCAGATCGAGGCTACTACCCGTACGATCCCACTAAACACCAATGTTGTGGAGATACGCTGATAGGGCCAGGGGAGACTTGTTGCAACAAGCAGCGTTTTCAGACTCCTGGTACCGGTGTCGACGAAGGGCAGTGCTGTGATGAAGTTGGTTTCAATCCGAGCACCCACACATGCTGTGATGGCATCATTTCTGAGTTCATATCAGATGGTAAGTGGATATTTTTAAGTAAAATGTTTAATCCAGACCTAAAAGACACAAGAGGTATTGCAATTACAAGTATATTTACACACTCGCCATAAATTTTATTTGCAATTTGACCTTTCGAAATGGTGAGCAAGGCAGACAGTAGACAGTAGCAGCAGGTTACATTGGTTCAAGGATTTATTAATACCATAATTTTTATGAGCATTTTCTTCTCCGATTTCCCTCCATCAACCTTTCAAAGTACTCCAAACTCTTCCACACACAGATTACCAGTGCTGTGGTCGCAAGCTGTTTGACCCAGCCAGCATAGTAGAGATGTGTTGCAATGACCGTGTTATGTCAACGGTGCACGGTAGGACAGAGTGTACGTCAGGCGTGGCACACAAGCCCACGGAGACAGTGTGTGATGGCGTGGTTTATCAAGTAACCAATGGAGACTGCTGCGGGAAAGTCTTAATGAATACAAACCTACAGATCTGCTGTCAAGACAAGTTGTAAGTAATTCAAGTTGTAAAGGTCAATTTGAAAGTTCAAAGTTTTTCCACAACATAAAGTTTTGTTCGGCCTAACCTGAAGGGATTATTTCTATTTAAATGTTTACTAATCTACGAGAATTTTTTATTTTTTTTACATATCTTTAGATGAAATTTAACACAATAAGTTAATGTATGTGGTGCATTTATATTCAAATATGGACAACGTATTACAAAATTTTGGTTGAAACTATGATTTAAGCTTTTGTCTAACACTACTGTAACTTTTTTATCTAACTCTCTAGCCTTTACAAAAAGACTACTCATGGTGACACCTGCTGTGGAAAGGTTGCATATGATTCATCCAACCCATCGGAAGTTTGCTGTTTGGGCACCTCTCTCTTCCATGATGCCAGCGGCTTTGTCTGTTGCGAAAACGGTCTGATCGATCCCTTCAAAGACGTTTGTCGTACAGTCGCTGGGGCTTCCTACATCTTCCCAAGACAAAGTAACTGGGTGGACTGCTCTGAAGGAAGCTATGACCCAGTACAACAGACCTGCTGTGAAGGAATTCTATACAACTTCCCAGGGGAGTGCTGCGGGAGTGAAGTCTTCAGAGAGGGAGAGAACCTGATCTGCTGCGGGAACCAGAAGCAAGAACGCATGTACGGGGAGAATACAATTTGCTGTGGAGAAGAAGTGAGGAATATGAAAACCCATACCTGCTGTGGAGACAAAGGCTTGGCCAAGGAACACTTTTGGGAGACTTGTTGCAATGGGGTTGTGATGAGCAAATCGGATTGTCGCAAGAAAGAAAAAAATCCTCCAGGTCCTGCGCCAAGAGACCCCTCCAGGCTAGGCCCATCAAGCTGTGACGGACACCTCTATAATGCATCTGAGCAAGGCTGTTGTAATGAAGAGCTGTTTGACCCTGAGCTGTACGCATGTACAGACGGCAGCTTGCAACCGCTGTGCGCTGGTACCAGTTATGATGACTCCACCATGATGTGCTGTGCTGACGAGGTACACAGTCTGCAAACGACAGGTTGCTGCAATGGTACTGCATACGACCTGTCATCGCCAAATGTATGCTGTAACAACGTCCTGCGTCATGTGAGAAATGGAGCATGCTGTGGACCCAACAATACGCCCTACAGCCTCAACAGGAATCTCTGCTGCAAAGGAAGACTTCGGAGGAAGAAGAAAGGTCGCACCGAGTGCTGTGGTGAATACGCAATCAACCCCGGCACGGACACATGCTGTAATGGTAGCGTCACCCGCGACGTCGCTCATGGATCATGCTGCGGAGACAAGGCCTTTGATCCTGCCGTGAAGATGTGCTGTCTCGAGGAGGGTAAGCTGTACAATCGTCGTCTTGGCACAGAAAAGATCTTGAGTGACGGCCGTTGCTGTGCAGCCAGTATGGAGTACAACACAACTACAGGAACCTGTGTACCCAAAGGTAATTTTTAAGTTAAACTTCTCTACACTGACTTGATGATTCAACTGCCTCCATGCCCCTGGTCGTTGGAATTTCCAGTAGAAATTAAGAATCCCCTCATAAAGGTGCCCTTTACTAAGAAAAAAAAAACCTTGCCCTAAAAAGTATCTGGGGTCGATTTCACAAAGCACTAAGATTCATCTTAAGATGAGTTGTCACTATTACCATAGTGATTTGTATTGTGACATCACTCTTTGCTAAGCAACGACGATGGATTTGCACTTTAGATCAATCTTAACTCTTTGTGAAATCGAGCCCTGGAGTGATATTATGCGGTTTTAATGTCTGGTCTTCTGTAATACAACATGATCATCAAGAGCATTCATTTCAACGACGTGGTTCTTCCATGAAAACTCCTGTGGTTTAAAAGGCTTTAATAATAGCTCTGTAAAGATAACCAGAAACAGCAAATCCCAACAGGGCCCAATTTCATAGAGCTGCTTAGGCAACAAAATTATGCTTACCAGAATAAGGTTACCAGCCAAACTACCATGTCACATGTACAATTTGTGTCTGATATCCTGCTCATTTCTGCTTAGCAGAAAATGCTTAAACAGCTCTATAAAATTGGGCCCATGAGGATAGACGATGAAACGACTCAAAATATTTAAAAGGGATGTCAATTTTCAATGACAAGTTTGCTTTTAAAACACTCACCCTGATGCAAGTCTTGCTTGGACACCCTGCTGAATGTCAAACACCAAAAAAGCAAATTAAACTTGCATGCTACCAAGTCTCCTTTAAAATGTGCATCCCCAAAAAATTTGTTGATGATATTTTAATTTTAATAGTTTTGATTTCCGCTATTTAATGCCTTGTTTGCTTATATTTTATTTTTTATTTTACGCTTTATTTCAATTTCACAAGTACCAACACTTATTTGATTACAGTCATTTAATGCATGATTTTCTTTTTCAATTCGGGCTAGTTTATCAACTTTTGTGGTCAATGTAAACTGTTTGTTTGCTATTTTGTTCCCTCTGCCTGGCATGGCTTGTTATTTGCTGCATGTTATATATTGTGATCCTGTTATTTTTTGC
The DNA here is from genome assembly GCA_037783415.1 of Leptasterias polaris. Taxonomy (NCBI): domain Eukaryota; kingdom Metazoa; phylum Echinodermata; class Asteroidea; order Forcipulatida; family Asteriidae; genus Leptasterias; species Leptasterias polaris. The sequence continues at coordinate 5,305,209 of JAZGTN010000045.1, forward strand.
CCAGCTTTTGATGTGCAGTAGCTTAAAGTTGACTTAAAGTAACAGCAGTTCACTGACTTAGGTAATTTATTTGTTTTATTTTATTATATTTTATTTATTTTTTGTTCCTGGGAGCATTTCAGGTCATCGACTTCTAAACTTTGACCTCTTGAGGGTGACAACCACATGCACCTGATCTAGGTGCTTTTTGTTCATTTGCAAAGTTTGACATTTATAGCATTATCTAAAAACTAGATGTATTTCAGGCCTGTAATTTTATGGAGGCCATGGCCTCTGCACCTTCAAAAGTTTCCCCTAGATTTTAAGATTTTCTCAATGGAAGTGCCTTTTGCAAAACCATGGAGGAAGGAATATTCCTTCCTCCATGGCAAAACGAAAATGGCCTTGCCCTGGAATTTGAAGCATCAAAATATTCAGGGAAACACTGAAAAGGGCCCATTTCCTGAAAAACATGGTGGGGTACGGGTTCAATCTGAATTCAGAACATTCACTTATTTATTGACTGAAATGTTGACAAAAATGATTAATATGTGTTTGTTATTGTGATTGCAGATTGTACAGTGTGCAAGACCCTATCATCAAACAAAGGCTGGCAAGAACACACCGGGAGGGCTACGCTGATCCGAGGCACCGTATCTAACATCACACATGCAAACAACCACCATCTTACAATACATCTCACACGAGTCAGTCATCTCAACCGTGACAAAGAAACGTCCAGCCCGGACTTCAGAGTGACTGTGCCGACGCAGTGTGGATGCGAGGGAATCATACTCAATAAAGCGTACATCATCATGAGTGATGAAGTCGCAGTATGGAATGAAGACTTCGACCAACTCACACTTCGGCCGACTGACTTCTTAGCCAGAGCCAAAGATCAACTCGGTAGAAAAATCAAACACTACGTATGTAAGCATAAAGATTAGGTGTCTTCCATATTACTGTCAGTATTTAAAACAAGACAATAATATATATTTTAAACAAGACTCAAGTAGTGACTATTTAATTCTGGTGTATAGATTCATTATAAAGATACTTGTGTATATATTTGGAGCTTATTTATTTATTTATGTATTTATTTATATTTATGTGTATTATTTATTTTAAATAACAAAACAAATTATAGAAAAAATTGTGAGGAACAAATGCATTGAATTTTTTTAAGTAGTAGCATATTTTTGCATCCATTTATCGATACTTCAAACTATATACCATTTTTAATGACAATGTACAAAAAGCAAAAAAAGATTGAAACAGTTTTGAAGAATCTGCACATTAAATTAATCATCATATAAGTTCATTGGAAAGTAGTATATTGTATGATTACTCCTAAATGTGGTTACTGTGTTTACTGAAGGCTGAACGTTGAAGTGAAGTTGGTTTCACACTCTTTAATAAACTGTTTACTATGCAAATGTTTTCAAAAAGCAACTCACATGATCTTTTATAGAATCTTTAAGCTTTCATGTAAGTTAAAAGCAAACCGTCCATAAAGTGCTTTTTTTTACATGGCACATTTTCAAAGTTGCAAAAAGTATTCCAAGGTTTGTTCGATATCTAAAACTCATATCAACACAATTCACATTGAAACGTATCTGACAAAGTTTCTTGTGAAATATTTTTATAATACAGAATATTGTAATATTTCTGATAAATTTTAAGCATGTTTTTTGGATGCAATATAGGCGTAGATGCAATTAAAGTTTTCTCATTTGAGTTCCTTGAACAAAATAGTGCTATTGATGCAATTCACCTGATGTCATCACCATAATAATATTTGGTTGCGCCATTTTGGGAGTCACGTGTGCCGGTGTTATGGCCATTTTCGTAATGGCGTTAGGTGGTCAAATCTCTCTTGAAACACACTACAGTACTTTCATGTTATTCAAGTAATACTATTTATATTTAAACTGTTAAAACTTTGCATTTTATTTTATTTTAACTTATTGATGCCTTATATTACAACGTGTAATATTTATTTGATTAAAGTTATTTCAATAACGTACCACAAATTGTGGGTTGTTAACCAGATTCGTTTAAAAATGAATCCAATATACATTACAGTATAATACTGTACCTCATCACTGAGTTATGTTTGTACCGAAAGCTATGGCTTTATCTTTTAGAGCGGTTTTAATATTTTGGTATTTGTTTTTAAACTTACAATTTATGTAGTTTTGTAAGGATTTATAAGTAATGATTTATACGAGGTAAATCGTATGATACTCAAGAAAAGGGAAAGTAGTTTTGTTAAGTAGAAGTGTGGATAATGATTTTAATGATGACTATAGTGTTTGTTGTTCATACAGTTTTCTCGAATGTGACTTCATTTCAGAGGGAAATTTTTCACCGAAAAAAAAAAAAATATTGTAAAACGAACTTCATAATCAGTAAGGTTTCAGACTAAAATTAAACAATGCTGTTTTTATCCTTACCAATCCAGTAAGACCTTTGGTATTTCCTCCCAGCAGTAGCTGTTTAATAATAATATTTTAATATTAGTGCCTTAATTCTTATATATGCAAAATCAAGCCTACCATTTTATACTAATATTCAAGAAGTAAAGTACATATTTTATAAACGTATTTAATGTTTTTTAAAGCTTCTAAAATGCATTTATATTTTGACATTGTGTAGGCCTAGCTAATCTAATTATTATTATGTAAAATAAATTGACACAGTGTCAGCGTTTTAAAATCAAGACAGCAGTGCATAAGAATTTGTCCGTGTTGTTTAAATGAAGTTACACTGGATTTCGAAAAGGTGATTGTTTGTAGAATGAAAGAGTATAATTAAATAGGGGTGGGGGTAGGGGTTTTCACGGGTTTCCGTTTTGGTAAGGTTGTGTTATACATAATCTGGGACCAATTTCATAAAGCCTGTAAAACACAAAAACTTTCCAAGCACAGACAAATCTTGTTTAGCAGAAATAGGTTGCCTGCCGAAATGACTGCGCCACTGGTATACCACACTCTTTTTTTGCGGGATAAAACAAAGAAAAAGCTATAAGCAGAATATTCTGCTTAACATCAGCGTGATGGCATTGGGCCCTGCTGGTATTTTGAGTTGAAAGCCGAACCTGTATTTTCCTTCATTGCAAAATATCCTATAATCGTATTTGAAAAACATTTGATGAACACCCAAACCGTGCTAACTCCTCGCTCCCGATGAGAAGTCCTCAATTCACCTGGTCGACAAATTAAGGATGTGTTTTTTGTGATTATAGGCTGCAGATGTCCAGGAACCAAAGCGTTCGACTCCCGGGCCGTATAATGCTGGCAGCGTTATACACTCGACACCATCGAATACACATTAAAAAAAATAAATAATTAACAACCGGACCGAAACAACTTTGATCAGTCACGCAACGAGACAAATCCAAACAGACATTTCTACCGAGTCATGCTCCTCCCTTGGGCATCACGGGAATGGAAAACCACAACATTATACCATCCCAGTCTAGTTTCGTGAGAAAAATTCCAGCATTTCCAGAGAAATGACGGTATCGATAAAAAGGGTGCAATTAAGGAAATCAAAATGTAACCACTAGCCATTATTGCCGGACAGAACTAAAAAATAATTCACCTTAGTAATTAAGCGTGAGCAATTTAGGGATGAGGAAATTCAGACTTTTCAGTTCTTTTATTTCATACCTTTTAAAGTATGCCTGCTAAATACACTAATGCTGTATTTTTTCTCCAAATAAAGTCAGTCATGCTCTTTGATCTACTCCTCTAGTGCTGAGGAATCTATAACCTCATGGGTTATCAACACGTGACAATGCCATCATTTGAATGTGCCTCCTAATAAGATCGGGATCCCAGTTTCAGACTTTTTCGTCAGCCATAACTCCCACCCCTGGCAATTAAAAATGACCCGTAAAGTATAGGTTTTCTCGGTCAATTTCGGCAAATGAGCAGCCAATTTAACAACCACGCTATTCTATTTCGCGCGAAATCGAATGCTACTAAAAAGGGTAATTCGATTTCGTTTTATGACTAGTCAAATGTACTGTTGCGTCATTCGATTTAACAAAATAATCATTCAATTTAACGATTCAACAAAGCAGCATTCAAATTCGCCGGAGCTTTTTGAGGCGTGTGTTTAGTCATTCAAATTCATTTTTGGGCAGTCATTTCTGTAATTTGTGCAATCTAAAAAACGCTTTGTTAATAAGGCATATACGGTTCACTTATTTGCACTTGAGTCACTTTGTACTTCGAAGACGAGCTTTTGCTACAGTTTTACACGCATATTTCAATAAGTTTGCAGCTTGTGGTACAACCATACCTAAATATATACGCCAATATGTCTGGCACGCCAACAGATTGATGGTTGAGGAAGAAACAACATAAACAACAAAAACCAGGAAAAACATAAAGAAACACCCCATTCAAACACAATACAAAATTAGGCCAGTTAACCAATAAAGATCCCCCCAAAAAAAGAATATTGGAGAAAACAAAGAAGAAAAAACATCATGGGCCCCATGTAAAGTCTCCTGGAACCATAAATAAAGAAAATAAGGTTTTCCTGAATTAAAGTGAAGATACGAAACAGTTGCCTAATACAGATTATCTGTTTATTCGTATTTCTTTAGTCGTACTTATTTGAATTCTCATTTAGCGAAATTGATTGCCTCTTTACGAAATTGTAAAAAATTAAACCAGTAAAATCTCCAGTCGAACCAGCTTTGCTAAATTGAATGATGATTGTGCGTCACGAAAAAGAATGACGATATGCTAAATTGAACACAGTGCAAAAGGAATTTGAATGCCTCAATACGAAATTGAATGCCCGAATTTTGAATTTGAAACGCAGTAACAACTGGAGAGGCAAAATAGCTTTAATTCGAACGCACGAAAATGAAATCGGCTGCTCATTTGCCGAAATTGACCGAGAAAACCTATATATTTTATAATTGTGCGGATTCGCAAACAGGGACTTAACAATAAATAGGCCCATACAATGATTGTGATTTTATTATAACGCAAGCTCATGTCACACCGGCCATCTTGTCAACAACCGCTTACAGCCAATCCCACAGAATTCATTAGGCACTAACAGTGTGCACAATGAGTCGTTTAAAGTGTAAGTGTCACAATACCTTCCCCAATTTTATTTGGGCGGCAGAATCAAACCGGGGGAGAAGTCCGGGATATAATCAAGATGTCTGCTTACAATAAAGGGCCGAATGCTCTTAGAGGATGTTTAAACAAAACTGGAAATTGATTAAGTCACAGACTGCAATATTACAAAATTTTGATAATTAGTTTATCGTCAGTCGTTCTGTACAATTAATTGATGCTTTGTTAATGATTTTGCAAGGCTGGATAAAAGATGTTTGTTACAAAATATTACAAAAGGAAAAATAAGTATAAAGACCATATCTAAAGACAAGTAAGGATACAAAGCAGTCCATATAATCTCATCGTTATTGAGCAAGAGAGATAATTAAATCTGGGCTAATTTTATCCAGAAAACCTTGCTTTTAGTTTATATCACAAAACAATAAAGAAAACAAATTGTTGACTAACGGCTTCGGGCGTTGAACTATCAGGGTGGCTTATAAGGCCAACTCTATCGACCAATCATTTTCAGGCAATTTGACTGATGACCAAGAATCAAGAACAAGAACATTTGCACATTGTTTACTTGGGGAAATTAGTCTGCCAGCAAAGACTAGCGCTTTACTCAGCATGTTATTGTAGAAGTGTAGAACAAAGGGACAATTTACCAGTCCGTATAGGCCCCCTGCTTAGGACTTACTCTTTCCCACATAGTGGATGTTTTTGAGGAAAAGAAAACATTTCTTGATTTTCTCCGAATTCAAACAATAATATTTTTAATTAATGTAAAAACAAATTATCTACATGTGGGAGCTGTGATTTTTTATTTGTCATTTCAAAGTTGTTTTAAGTTGATATGTGCATATTTATTTTTATTAATTTAGTTACTCAAGCCATAAGGGATCCCATAATCTGGATCCCATAATCTGGAACCCCCCCAAACCCCACCCCCCAAAAAAAAAACACCCCCACAAACCACACATAAAAACCCACACAAAAACAAAAGATAAATAAACCCCATAACATTTGGGTTTAAAAGACCATCGACTGACAAATGAATGAGTAAACACTTTATTGAAGCCTATAAATATCACACAATAAACTTAAACTTTTAAGTTGAAATAAACCGCTTAAACTATCAGCAGCATGACTTGGCCGGCCGAGAAGAAAGCCAATGAGGAAAGTGTCAGAAGATGACTCAACATTCCATTAAAATGTGTTGTAATCTTACTGTTTGATTTACCACTAGTGTTTGTGCGGGTATTTCTACAATACCACGAGTCACGTTAAATTATACGCTGTACAGGCCTACACTGCGGGCATTTGGGTAGAAAGTAAAACGAAGAAAATCAAGGAACACTCCATTCAAGTTTCAATTTAACATAAATTTCTCTGAGTTCAAACTTTGAATGAAACTGCTTGGTCGTTTCAGAGTGTGCTCATAACAGCCATCCGCAAAGCCACGGCACATTGCGCAACTTGTGCAGGTAGCCCATCCGGTCGTTGGAGGGAAGCAATACAGGGAACAGTATACAGCAGCACAGTATTTTCTACCATGTCCCCCAAGAAACCAATTTGGTTACTTAGAGGTAGGGTCGTAGATTGGTAAATACTCCAAAAATTGATGACCATACAAACTTACTTGGTGAGAAGCACTGCAGGTGTTGCTGATAGGGTAAACTATTTCAAGCAAGGATTCACTTCGAAGTAATATGGTTTGGGTAAATTTTCACCCAAAAACATTTAAATCTGAGAAACGCGTGAATCGTTTTTCAGACTTATGATGGCTGGTGTCTGTTCGCGAATGGGTGTGATTTGTTCTTGAAGAGTGTCCACCTGACTGGTATTGTGCCTCGTAACACATGCTTCAGACGGCGAATAGTATACAAATCGGCGCGGCCAGCCATTTCGGGGAGGATAGGAAAGTTGACTTTGTCCATCAGCTCCCACGTGCCATCTTGAAAGAAGCCCTCAATAACTTGTTTCATTTTAGCCATGGTGTCGATGTGCTCCTGTGGGTCATCTTCTGTCATGGCCCAACTCAGAGTAAATACAATAAAGCCACCTTCAAACAGAGAACAAAAATGTACATAATACACTTTGACCCATTCAGAATGATCAATGTTTAAAAAAATATTTGTTCGTGGGTTGGTGGGTCAAAAGAAACAGTTGAAATAAATCAAAATGAAAATTTTAAAAATAATGTTGTTTTAAAGTTTGATGTGCCCAGCCTGTTCGTCTTCAACGACAAAGTTGCATGCTGGAACGACTCAAGCTTGGAGAGCATTGATCTAAAGACATTGTTGCTTCATTTTTGAGGCAAACTTTGCTCTTATCTTATAGTGAGGTTTTTTGATGATATTCTAGTTATAGATCCCATCGGAGCATTAACATCGTCTATATTATACTAGTTCATTGGCGTAATCAGCAGACGCGGACAGGAGCCCCCGCTTAGAACGTTTGCCCCAACCCCCACCCAGTGTGATTTTAACGTAATTTTAAGCATAATAATGACACCCCCAAAGTATTAAGCCGGAATTCCTGCGTGCTATATGATTGGTGAAAGAAAAGGGGTTAACCCCGGAGTTTCTGGTTCACAAAGCAAGCACCCTTGTTTACAGGTTTCCTCAGGCTTACGAGCTACAGTGATTAAGTTCACTTATGAGGCATCCTTGGTTTCATTACAAGAAGTATGCACATAATAATAAAGTTTGCTGCCCACCAATTGTTTTGAGTTATTTGTTACATCATCGGTGATCGGTCATGACACTTATGGCAATATTGATGTGATTATCAAGCCACTTAAAAACAATCTTACTGATCTATAAAAACGTCATAGATGACGACATTACCCTTTTTGAGAATCCGGTTCCATTCCGGGAATACATCAAAAGTTAAGTGACCGACTGCCAAGGCGCCAACGCAGGTCAATGCACTATAATAACCTAGACACGCAAAAGACGAACACTTTTAATTTGGTATAAAAAATGGACATGACAACTAAATTAATGTGAGTCTCGCGTGTGTTCGGTCGATTTGGCACCGTTTAAGTGCGTTCCAAACTTGTTGAAAGACACCTGAGACTTTTTCGTTAAAGGGGTCCCTTTCCAAGCACTTCGTAAGTTTGTCATGCTCAGTTCTCTCTTGATTCAACCATAGAGCAAGGAACCTTGCTCTATGATTCAACTGGCCGTGTGTTTCTTGTTTTCATCGGCATTAATCTGTCCCGGGCATCTTGCCACCGGCCCAGGCTTCTATGGATGCCTCCGGTACTAACATTACTTCGCTTCTTACTTGTTGACAGTTCCATTTACTTCCTCAGGTCCGATTTTACTTTCCCATTTGTTATGGAAATACATGTGAGTTTGAATTGAATTGAATACGAACTTAAAGAACCAAATTGTTTATATCTGTAAAATAAAATCCGATATTTGTTATTTACACAGCACATCAGAGTCACATGTCTCATAATACTAATAATACGCAGTTCTTTTGCTCCGTAATTTTCCTACAAGGTATAATATGGAGCTATGTGTTGGAGTTATGAGACCTATTCCTTTATATAGCACCATGTAATGGTTTACAAGGTGCTGTGGCGCAATATACAGCAAAACAAACCTGCAGCCGATTTCACAAAACGCTAGGATTAATCCTATCTCGAGTTAGGACGAGTAACTCGTCCTAACTTAAGACTAGTCCTATCTCTTAGCATTGCCTATAGGACTAGTCCTAAGTTAGGAAGAGTTTGGAGCAAACACCCTCTCTTTACGATAAGAATACTGGGTTATTTTACGTACATACGGGACCTAAGGCTTTACGTCCCATCCGAAGGACGAAGCAATAATGGTTTGCTTAAGGACACAAGTGTCACGACCGGGACTCGAACCCACACTCTGCTGAACAGAAACACCAGAGGTACAGTTTGGTGCTGTTATGTCCGCTCGGACACGACATGCCTCATCCATAGTGTTTTTAGTCGTGGGGACGTCACGATGATGTCATGACGAAGCACGTACCGTCATCAATTCCCTCAATCTTGTTTTTGCCAAGACACTCGCAAATGAGGCGCTCGTATACTCCTTTCGAGGCGCTGATGTCCAGACATTTCTTGGAGAAGTCTATAGCATCGATTCGCTTGAACCCACGTTTAGCCAACTGTATGGGACGTCAGGAAGGAATGTAAAAAGTAGAAAATGAAATGCTAAAATATGCACACTTTGTATCGACTCATTGTTTAGGGGAATGAAAATTATACGATTTCAAACTTAAATACTAAATGTATATATGCGTAGTGACTGGCACATGAACAATAATGCTTAGAGAGAAAACGCAGAGGAAAAAATAAATAGCGCAAACAATGAGCAGCATAATATATACCTCTTGGCCTACTAGGCCCGTTCCTGCAGCACAGTCGAGGATGGGTGCGCTCTTTTCAGGCAGGACTTTGCTTAATGCTTCAGCGCATAGAGCGGGGCCGTTGTAATTGACGTTATCCATGTGCTTGAAACAGAAAGAAAAAAAATCAATCCAAAGGTTTGTCATTAAAAAATCATTTATAGAAGCGAGTTCATTACAAGCTTAAAGCTTATTATAGCATTTGTAAAAAAAAAAATTAATACAACGGATGGTAAAGCGTATACGTTGACCTTTGACCGCTTTTGTTTTTTTGATCATTTCTCGTTAATTACTTGACATTGTTTTATTTAAAAAATATAAAAACCATCTAGAAATAATTGTCTATGATTCTACATTACTAAATTACGTAAACAGTTAACCGGTGTGTCCCTTTAAATCTTCTAAAAAAACTCTGCGTTACAGGCTAGTATTGGGCTGAGGGGTAAAAAGTAAATAAAGCTCGTTCCCAAAACATTGATGTACCATAGAGAATGGAGAGCAAGGATGGTTGTACCACCGCTTCATTTTTTTATTTTTATTATTATTATTTTTTTAATATCAGCTCTTATATAGCGCAATTCCAAAGAATGATAAGTGCGCTTCACACATTATTACCTCTGGTCACTGGGCCATTTATTTCATTCCTGAAACCATCTCAGCTCCCTGGGGAAAGTACAGGAAAATGTGCTCCCAAAACGCACTAAGCTAAATCATTCACAAAAACCATCTCAGCCCTCACAGATACCCATTTTACCCCTGGGCGAAGAGAAGCAATTATAGTTTAAGTGTCTTGCTCAAGGACACAAGTTTCATGACCGGGATTCGAACCCACACCCTGGATGACTCAGCCACCAGAACTTGAGTCAGATGCTCATAACCGCTAGCTCCATGTTCATGATGTTCTTATCAACGAACATATACCTTCTCGTAGCTCTCTGCCCAAGTCTGGTAGAACTCCTGAATGTCATCCTGGTGGTCTCTCTTCGAGGCGAGTTCGTGAAGTGTGTGAAAGGCAGAGTAAAAATTTGTTGGTGCCGCCATGTTGTATGTTCTATACGCTACGAGCGGCCATTCCTTTTCGCTATAGACCATGTTACATTGTTTACACAGTGGTGACCTTGTACATTTTAAAGCGTTTCCTGCCGGGCAAGATCACAGGCTTTATGGGAAAATTTACATTTTGTGTCATAATTTTCACATAAATTCAAAATTTACAAAAGCAACAGCTGTACAGCTTTTGAGATGTCCTCCCTTTCTTCATATCAAAAGTTGAGAAAAATCAGACAGTGCAATCTCCATAAAACATAAGATTTGTTGTTTTCTTCCATTGATCTGTACTGTGTACATGGCCTGCACTGGAAATCCAGTCTCTGTGGCTCTTTTGTAAACATGTGATGTCACAGGTCACATCATCTATAGACCTTTCTTTTGACACGTCACAGCCATAGAAATAGAACCCGGAGAACGCTGAGCTCGACCGTCCTCTCTGTGTCGTCTGTGGACGCGGCGTATCGATACCACGCGACACGCGCGCGTGTATGGCAAAATGATCATCACGTGACACGCGTGTATGGCAAAAATGGCAACATACTACTACTACTATAGACCGTAATATGCTAATTTTGCCATACACGCGTAAAATAAATGGCGTACGCGCGTCCATAAAAATGGTCTCACAACGAAACCGCACGCAATGACGCACTCAGCGTTCTCCGGGTTCTATTTCTATGGTCACAGCCCAAGTTTTTGCCAACCGAGGCTGGAAAACTATGGAAAGCCATAACTGCAAATCCAAAACAGTAGTTTGTAGCAATGTTACACAAATATTCAAAAATAATGTTGAATTTGTTGGAAACAAATCAACCAATCATGGAAGGTATTTCAGTCCATGAATCTTTACAGAAAATGTTGAATTTGGTCACAATATTTGTTAACACGATTGAATGTTTTGCTCCCATTCGGCCGTCCATGCCAACCGGCGCACTTTGTTTATCAAATGGAAAGGTCTATAGACTGTGCAAGTCTCGCGCGTAATCGAACTTCCGGGACCATTGTGGTCCCAACCATATATGGAGTTTTACGTTGGCGAGATTTTGTTTCGTCTATTATTTTAGTTTAACGTACTTTATGACCATGAAAATTAAATAATGTTGTTGGGAATGTATTACTAAGTGATCAAAATATGAAAGTTAAATCAATTCAACAAAACAACGAAGAAAACCCAAGAATTAAACTTGACCTCTACTTCCGGTTACTTGCAAAAAATTAAGAATTTGTGCCCACCTCCGATCACCAAATTTGTTTTGGTCGCGCGATGATAATCACCAGACGCTGTAATTGTCAGACGCTAAGCCTTTTCATTGCAGTCTACGGTTGTTGAGGGCGTCAGCGTCCTCTTTAAACCGCGTCATGCGTTAATTCTACGCCCGTGCGATCATCGCGCGTCTGCGTTTAAACCTGCTTTTAGTGGTTGCACGTACTCAGGCGTGGATTTACAAAAGGGTTTCTTAAAAAGTTAAGATCAAATAAACATCCTTGTCCCAGAGTTTTTAGTTTGTTTCAACAAAAACTAACAAATGATTTGTGTATTTATTATGAAAGCTAAAACTCATATTATGCAAATTGTAAAGATTATTTTTGTTGGTCAGATTTTTTCATAGATCTAATTTATAAACAATGATTTGATTTCAGAAAAAAATATGTTCTTCACTTGACGTGTTTTCTCGCTCCGATACGCGCGAGACTTGCACAGTCTATAGAGAGCACTGCGCTTCCAGCTTGCGACACCGCAGTTGTTAAATTTTGTCAATAGAGGGCGCTACCAATTTTTGTTTCGTCGGATTGGTGTATACTTTTGCACGGATCTGCCGTGTGCGTCCATGCTTCAACTTGAATGCTACTCTATTGTTCTAATTGTTCTGGACAACACACGGTTTTTCCATGCCGATGTATCCTAGCACCTTCTCGTGGTTGATGGGCGTGCTGAGGCTCGCGACTGTGGATGGGTTAGTGCCTTTATAGCTGGCAGTCTGGAACCCCTGTATCACCATAAACCATCAAAATAAAATGAATACAGGAAGGCTAATTCACGCAAAAAAAACATCAAAACTTACTCACATTTCCTAACAGCTTAGGAGCAGTAATTGTGTTATATAGAAGTTGAAACGCCCGTGGAAACTTTCAATTTACATCTTTACCCCTAAGTTTAGAATGTGGAAACATCTACCAAAAGTGACAATCAAAACCAAAAATCCAACCCAACATGTCCACCTATCCTTTGGTTTTGGGAACTGTTCGATTGTTTTAATCCAACATAATATTGCCGAAAATCCGGAGCGAAGAAAGAATGAATCCCTAGGAATACACAATCTGAGAAGCGTTTCTGACAGAAACTTTTCTCAGATTCAAATTTGGGGGCACAAAAACTGCTATATTTACACATTAAACCACAATACTTCGAAGTGAAATGGTTCTCAAAATGCTTTATACTATCGAAAGCTGCTGTAGGCTTCAAACCAATAAGTTTGTATAGCCATCAATTGTGAGAGAGGTTACCAAATGTATACCGTCCCTTTAATAAAACCACACAACATTAGAGGAGACCCCCCCCCCCCCCAAAAAAAAATCAAAAAAAACCCCCACAAAAACAAATTTCCAGAGAAAATGACGACATTGGGAAAAGGGTGCAGTTAAAGGAAAGCGAAATGTCATATCAACTTGCCATGGCCGGAAGGAACAGGAGTGGCCGTCCGTGGCCTTGTGAGTTGGGCGATATCTCATAAAAAAAAATAAAAAAAAAAATAAGTCGGGTCATTAAATTAATGACTGTGCAAGTTTAGACATCATGATTATTTTTCCCCCGAAAACGAAGCGAATTGAAAAAGACTTTAAAATTTAATGACCTTAATATTCTCAAGTGTCTTGTATAATGTGCCCTATTTCTATTAGAACTATGAGTTTCCGAGCGAAAGATTGGGGGGAGAAATAGCCACAAAAACTCAATTGAAATGATTGTATTTGACTTTGCTTAATCATCTGTATTATCTCTTGTGGGGAAAAAGTAGGAAATAGTCTTTTTAGAATATATTTCTCAAAAGGGGGTAAGCAATTAGTAATATATCTTGGTAGCGTAGGCTACCGGTTGTCCAAACTAGAATCCTAAAATAGAACAACTCAAAATGATGTATATTTCTCAACTTTGTCTTTAGACCGATTTCATAGAGCTAGATATTAAGCAAAACAAATTATGCTGAACAATTTTCTGCTCAGCAAAAATGAGCAGGATACCACTCACGGATGGCATAAAATGTGACGCGTTTTTTCTGTTTTTTTTCTGTTTTACTTGGGGGGGGGGGCGGGGTTGGTAACCTTATTCTTGCTAAGCATAGTTGATTGTGCTTAGCTACTTTTTGTGCGCATTAGCAGCTCTATGAAATTGGGCTCAGCTGTTGTTAGAGCAGCTGGTCTGAACAGCCAATCGATGACCTCCATGGGTTTATAAAAAGCGACGTCAGGGCGCTTGCTACGGTGTGGGTGCGTTCGATTAGCTTCCCCGGGTCGACCCAGGTCTTCCCCCGGTGCGTTCGAATAGCTTTGACGTCATTCGCGGGGCTCACCCGGGTCAGCCCCAAGTGCCCTGCTTGTGGAGCGGGTCACTTGGGGCTGTCCCTGGTTCATGACGTCACGGCGAAAAACTTTCTCAATGGCCACCATTTTGTTTGTAATTCAGCGGGACATTTTAGGAAGTTTGACACACATTTTCGCCATTACAACAGCGTTTTTGTGAGCAATAAGTATTTTTTATTCGAAGCCGGGTACCTTTGTATCACTGTGGGGTTGTACAAATTGTTTAATGTTGCAGTTTTACCTTGAGAATAATTATTTTACGATGTTTTCGTGAATCCACGGAAAGTATCGGACATACGGCACAAAATGGAAGTAGTTCCGGTCGGCTGTCCCAAGATGCATCGGTGTGAATGCTGGGGGAAGTTGGCGTTCGATTAGCTCATGGTTAGGGGCTCACCCGGATGAGCAGACCGGGGTCGACCGAACGCACCCAAATCCCTTCCAGAGGTCAATAACTGTCCAGCGAGAGGTCGACTTGTACCTCTTATGTCATGACTTGTGTATGCAATTTTTTATTTTAGGAACCAGACTATTTGTATTCGCAGCCTCGGTTGGGTGTTTGCGTTAGTTCGAAGATCTGGAAGCGCCTAATCAAAATTGTAATTATTAAGGGATACATCAAACCTAATCCATTTCCCCCTCATGTCAGCAACAATGATTTCGTTGTAATTATCACACTAAGCTTTCAGCGAATGTGTTTGGGTGATAGAATTGCAACTTCACTTTCATAACTTCGTATCACACAATTTTATGAATGAAACAGAACGGGAAAGGCGAAAGCAATCATCATTGTGAAATGACAAGTGGTGTTGCAATGAGTAATTTCTACGACTGAATATCGTTAGATTTATTCTTTTGAATAGTGTATACTAGAAAGTCCAAATCCTAACGCTATTGCTTTCGATGCCCTCAATCTCTGATATTCTGCGAACCACACCTTAATTGATACTCCTCAACATTCCGGTAACTGTTAAAAGCAGGGTTTCGAATTGTTTTTCTTTTCCGAAAATTCATTCCAAATGAAAACATACGTGAGCTCAGGTTTTGATACCTCATTGGTTTCTGTAAGACTTTATTCATTGCCATTCTCACACACATACACCATCCGACCAACATAAAACTGCCATGAAATTTAACACACCTTGCATATGACGTCACAAGATCAATCAGCACACTTCTGGGGTCAAAGGAATGCCTATCATTGGCTGAGAGTTGTGCGTGGGCGCGCACACACGTTCCATTGTTTGACCTCAGCGATGGCGGCCTATGCAAAGGTGTGTTTTTTTTCTTCAAGAAAACATCAAACTAACGACTTTTGTTTTGTGATGGAGCAACGTTTCCCGGTCATTTTCAGCAAAATATAAGCGTTCAATTTAAACGTTGTGCTATTCAATTTTGAACGAAATTGAAATCTCCTCAAAACAATAATTGAATTTCAATTAATGTGTGAGCAATTGGTCTTTTACATTCAAAAAGCATTCGAATTCGCAGCAGCTTCTTACTGATCTCTAATTGCGCCTACTCTGCTAAATTGAATGTCGATTTCACATGACTAATAAGAATGCCTTATAAAAAATAATTTAAATATGCTGAATTATAATTATTCGCATGTCTCTCAAAGTGAAATTGAATGACGGTTTCAAATGAAGAAACAATATTACTTCACGATGGAATATGAATTAAATGTTGTGGCAACTTGTTAACCCAGACAAATATTTCAGAAAAGTTGCCCACAGCTGGTATCAGATGATTAGCAATCTTTCATGTTAATAAAAATTGCCAAAAGTCGCATTTCTCTGCTGCAGCTTCCCATGTCGTATCATAAACTTGGGTGCGATCCCTGGCTACACGGCAGCTAACGGATGTATGGCTTCTGACTTGCACCCCGAACAAAGATATTGACGAAAAAGGGAGACTGTCAATATAGTCCTAGATAGCTCAGTTGGTAGAGCGCCGGCACGTTAAATTGGATGTCGTTGGTTCAAATCTCGCTCCAGTCAATTTCTCTTTGCTCAACCCAAAATTATTAAAAATTGCAAATTCATTATTTCGATTATAACTCCAATCGCTTCTTTTAAGAAAACTTACAATGAAACAGGACAGAACACAAATCATTTCAAAATGCCCTGTCGAACCGATTTCATATAAAGCTATATGAGCATAAACACAAAATGTTTATTAATCAACAAAATTTACGCTGCCACGCTAATAACAAGTAAAGAATTGCTATTATTGATGAATAAACGATGCCATTAAAAATGTTTGAGATAACTTTCAACATGACATCACAATGCGGACACTGGTGTCCTTACCAGCGAAACCAGAAAGTGAAAGCTTGAATTCCATCGGGAATAAAAACATTTAAATATTGCGTGATTTTGCAGCTAACAGGAAACTCGACTAGAGGTTCCACTGAAACGTTGTCCAGACGACGAGTCCTTTCAGTATCGACGCCATTTTATCCCGCCCTTTCGTTTGCGCTTTCATTGATGAGGGAAGGCGCCATTTTCTCGCTCTATTTTGTCGTTTTGAACTAAAACGCAACTTGTCATTCTATATTATCTTCAAGAGATAAAGCAGTACAGAGGGCATTAAATCGCATCAGGGGTCTCCCCCTCAAATATCCCGTTTACTTTAATGGATAACAAAATATTCGTACAGAGATTTCCATCTCTAAAAATATCATAGACATTATTCAATACAGGAACAAATTAATAAAGTCGCAAAATAATTTCACAATTTTGGCACTGACTTATTATTCAAAATTAACCCCTTGGTGTGTGTGTCTCAAGGGATTGGGGGGGGGGGGGGGGTAAGTATTTAGGGGTGGGTTCACCTCACGTTTAGGATTGTTACTGTGATTGACACTATTCTTTATAGCCTACTTTTTGTTAATATATAAATATGTATTCGAACTCCACAAAAACGGTAAATAACAAATGCAGTGCCCCTGAGTAGAAATGTATCTCCCAAAAATGTAGAAATGTATCGACTATCAATTTTATTTGAGTTGTTTTTTAAAGAAAATAAATGCCTTAAATACAGAAGAAAGGTTGGACCCCAAATTGATTTTAATTTCACTTGAAGTAAACTGTTGAGGGTAAGGCCTATCGAAGCTATTAAAGCTTATTCGAGAGAAAATAACAAAAGAATATAGATAGGCCTATCGGCCTAAAGTAATTTGATAATTTCCATTTATTGAGGCCGACGAGTTGCAACACAAAGAAAAAGTAGTAACCACTTTTACAATATTATTATTAAGCCTAATTTTGTTTCGATTTTACATTAGCGCTGAGACGGGACAAATGCGTGCATTACGAAACCAGGAACAACATGACCATTGTATACTAGACGGTGGGGGTTATTGACATCAGGCAGTAAAACACTGCACATAATGATGACGCTGATATTTTCCGATACTGTCTTACGTGGCCATTTACCAACCGTGCACACCTGACTGTAATTGAAACAATGCCGGACAAATTACTATATCAAATACTTGAATTGCTTAGCCCCGATCTCTCTTAGGTTATCACATATTATTTCCAACCTGAAACTTCCTCGCTTTTGAACAGACACAACAGTCAACAATCGAAATCAAACAGGGAAAGTCCTTCTAAAAATAGACCATGATGACTAAAGGCTACCGGCAACCAGATGGATATTAACATTAATCGCTCAATATTACAATTAGGCGCATGCGTATTTAGTTGTTCAGAGGTGTATCGTTACTGCAATGCATTTGGTGCGCGCATGTAGATGGTGTTGTGTTGCACAATAATCGCTGATATCTGACGCTCAGGCACAACTAACTTCAACCACATCGTTCAAAATTGTCCAATTACGGTCCGATAAGTAAGAGTTTCAAACTAGGAATAGAAAATGATGAAACCCCCATCTTCATAGAAATAACAAATGATCATATCAGAATGTCTGATAGAGAAGTTGTATTCGTCTGGTTTTATATAAATAGTAATACCCATCAGTCTCTACACACAAATGAAAATAGTAAGAGACAACAACTTCAAGTCTTCAACATTATCAATTGGCTCTGGCAGTTACGAACAAACTACAGCGAAGAAATCACGTAAAGATTCACATTTGAACGGACTATACACTTTGGGATACGTGAGCCGTGACTTGTTTTAGGCATTCCCTTTATTCGGGGTTGCGAGCATTTTTATCTCCAAAATGATGATGTCCTACACACGACCGTGCTCGTTCAGCCAGCATCCCGGAACATTCCATATCGTCCGAAAGACAACTATTTTGCTGCTTAGTATTCTGATAATGTTAATCAAACAAGGTAAGCTTCTGTTAAGATTTTGATAAAAAACAATACTTGAACGAATACCAACGAGAATGGCCACAATGAGTTTCAAACAGAAACAAATGCAATCATTTTGAATTATTAACTTTAAAAAATACGTGTTGTTGAGCCATTGTAAGCGACGTTATAATAAATGATTTTTTTTAAAGTAGGAAAAACACCCGAAGAGTGAACAATATTGTTTATGATGATAGAAAAACAATACTTGAACGAATACCAACGAGAATGGCCACAATGAGTTTCAAACAGAAACAAATGCAATCATTTTGAATTATTAACTTTAAAAAATACGTGTTGTTGAGCCATTGTAAGCGACGTTATAATAAATGATTTTTTTTAAAGTAGGAAAAACACCCGAAGAGTGAACAATATTGTTTATGATGATAGTAAATTGGTGTCGGGATAAAGCTGTTTATTTAGAGTGGCTAGTTGTCAAATTCAGTTTTGCGATTTACTCATGTTCCATAGATGAGAATGGAAAAGAAAATTACAAGTCTCCAATTAACCTCAAGTTAAAACGGTGTAAAATTCCACTCTGCTTGATATGTCAACCCTTCTAGTACAATTTTTGTCCAAATAAAAAACGTTCGATTAAGTCACATTTTAAATATAATGGTCTGTACATTTTTGTACAAAGAATGTTCAGTTCATTTCTGAATTATTATGATAACTCAATCAAAACGGCATGGAATTTGACCTTTTCACTGGCGCAAAACTTCCCCTTTGATTTCCAATGACGTCATGTTTCAATTTTCGCTCTGAAAGAGTATAAAATAAAATGAAGTTTTATCACTATTTTAACTACGTGAGGTTTTTGAGGCTTGTTATTTCCCCCACATTCATGAAGACTCAATCTATTGGAAAATGAGTGCATCTCAAAACTGAATTTGAGCCCTTCTTTATCATTATCTCAACATTTCACGGCACGGATTATTATTGGGTTTTTTAATGATAGGAAACAAAGAATGAACGATTTACAATCTAAAAGATTAAAACATCGTTGTTACACTAAATGACGGGGAAAAAAAATAAATATTTACGTAATACAAAAATGTTGAAACACTTTCGGCTACGCGGAAATGAAAAACACTGCATATCGGTTATTAGAATGAAAAGACAGTGACGGGATAACATAATATCGACGCAATAAATCGTGTATTCCTGTTACCCGTAACTATTTATTGTTACCAATACAAATATATGTTCCGAAGGAGGTGATACGCCGTTTGATTGTGCTTGTCGGGGTGTTTGTTGTTTATCATATGGAATAAATAAAATGATTTACAATTCAAATGACAGCGTAGTTTACAGGGCCCCAAGGGAAAACAGTTATTTGAAAACTGGTGGGGCTACCCTGGTTAATTAATTAAGACGAAACAATAAAATAATTAAGTCAATATGAATTAACGTCAAACCGTTTTCTCTTCATTCGGATAAATTTCGTTTCATTAAAATGTGGTATTCAATGTGATTTATGCGCACCAGATTTTTGGTTCGGATAAGCCACCTGATCTTTAGAGTTAGTTTTACTTCCATTGATGGGAGCCGTTTTCAAAATTGTTGTTATTGTTGTTTACAAACAGAGAAAGCAGAAACAATAAAAGCTTTTCAATTTATCACTTTGAAATCATCCCACTGTTTTTACGGAACCAGATAGTGTGTATTATTGTATTATACACTGTTGACATTCAACTAGAGATAGCCAACCCCGGTGGGGCTGTTTTTGTCCTTGCGTCACCGTGGCAAGGGACAAGCTGCCCTGATGCAACCTAGCGGAACTTTAGTCAGCTCTCTGCATCGCTGTGCAGTAATGATTTCCGTCAGGAAAATCATAGAGTAGACGATGTGGTAATACACATTGAAATCGGATTGTTTGTTTTAATCTCAAGAAACATAGGCAATTAAAAGCAAATGGTGCATCTCTTCCTCTATGGTACAGTTTCAGAGATTATCGGTAAAAAAACAACAAACAAACAAACAAATAAACAAACAAACAAACCATCTTTCTGTACCTGTTTCGGTGTATAAATTTACCATTATGTTAATAAATGTCAGTTTAATTGAATTATTATTGATGATTATAAAAACATGCCCCACCCAAAAAATGCAAGTATGAATAAATTAATAAACACCAAATAAATAGGTAGTGAAAAAAAGTTGACAGTGACCACCGTCTATGAAATTCATTTTATTTGAGTTGAAGAAATAATAACAATGCATGGCAATTTGTTGCAGGTGTTTGTCTGAACCTATGCCCGGTATTTGACTCCGGAGAGAAGCTGTGTTGCGGTGGTGTACTTCACTCCATACGACTTGATATAACACCTATGTCGTGCTGTAAGTATAATATTGTGTTTACCTGCGGTGTGGTTGTAAAACAACTTTAAGATGTGGACAGATGGGTAGAGGAAATAAACCGTCGTGAATGTACCGTACCGGCTTTACAGACCCCAATACCACCACAAATTAAAACATACCCCAATACCACCACAAATTAAAACATAGCGGTTTTGAGACAATTTTTACGGGGCTGCATCCATCTTTCCTGATAAAATCAACTTAATCGAGATTGCCTTTGAACGTATATTTTCTGTACACTTATGTTTTGTATTTGTATAAGCCCACTCACACTTTTGTTTTGTTTTGAATCCTCCGTTTTATACACTTCTCTCCATACTTCTCATATTTTGTGGTGGTCGAGTGTGTAGTTGTTATTCTTATAAGCCCCCATTTGTATGTAGGGCCTACTTCTTATTATTGCACGTTTTCTTTCAGGTATTATCTTTAGCCGTTTTGTCTTTTACTCTTGTGTATGTTATATTGCATGTATCCATGGGCCCCTGTAGTCTTTTGAATACCGTTCTGAATCTGAACACCTGGGCCCAATTTCATAGAGCTGCTTAAACACAAAAAGTTGCTAAGCACAAAGAAATGTTGATTATCATAATATAAAGGTTACCAGCCAACATGCTGTGTCACAAGTACCATTTATAACTGGTTACCTGTTAATTTTGCTTCTAATAGCAGACACTTGTCAAGCAATATTTTCTGCTTAAGCAGCTCTATGAAATTGAGCCCTCACTTAATCTACTCATTCATAAGTCAGACCATGTCCGCATTGGTGGCTGTGGCTACAGCTGTTGCTATGGGCCTCCTATGCTTCAACGCATGTTCAAGTGACAAGCCTAAGCCGCTGCCGGACACGGACGCAAGACAGCCGCCCTGTTCTCCTTTTACAGCAAATTTCAACACCATAATAAGTCCATTCTTATTAAATTATCAAATTGATTATACCATTTATTGACATTCCAAAGAATATTGAACACAAATATATATTGAAATTAATAGAAATGTTACAAAATACAATTTGAAGACAAGCTAAGTAAGAGATCCTCATTTTGTTTAAATCATTTTGAGAAATACAATATGTCAAAATTGCTGAATTTTGCTGTGGGCACGGAATGTGGAAAGCGAACTTGTAAAAAAACCAAATGCGTTTCATATTCTCCAATTTAAAAAAAGAACTCAACATGCTTGGTAAAAACTAAATGCAAAGTGGCAAACCCTCCCCAGAAATGAACACTTTGTTAAAGGTAAAAACAAACTTGATTAATTTCAGTATGGAAGCTGACTGATTATAAAGTTGATACAAGTGCCATTCCACTATAGACATATTTCCGTCTCTAATTTTGTACCGGTGTGAAAGTCAAGAAAATAGTATTTTAACAACCCAAACTGTTGCCCAAATTGCAGCAATCGAAATAAGTGCATTATTACTGAGAATGAACAAAATCCCTAACACATAAATCACCTTTTTGTGTGCTCTCACTTGAACCAACCATCTATAAATTTTCACAGGTGCATTTGGCGTGTTTATTAAAAACTTAGGCTAAGGGTGGGAATTAATTTACTCTGTGAAAAAATACTGAATCCCGCTGATGTCACTTATTATCATTACAGGTGGCCAGTCACTGTACGACTCTGCAAGTCAAAGCTGCTGTAACGATGAGATCATAGATCATGTGACCTCCCCTACCCTTGATTGCTGTGGTCAAACTGATGAGCGAGTGTACGATACAGACTCACAGATTTGCTGTATGGGAACGCTAGAAAACAGAACCCAAGGTAATGCGATGATCTAGTACACAAATAATGAATGTTTTATGAGTGCACTGGAGAGAATGTTTTCACGAGTTGAAAGATGGAATGTTCCATTTGCCCCGATGAATGGAACATTCCATCTTAACAAATGAAAACATTTTTAAAATTTTCATTGCACGAATGCAAAACATTCATTATCTGTTTTACATAACATCCAAGTAGATTATAGTTAGGCAATATTTTCTGCTTTAAACAGCTCTATGAAATCGGGCCGTTAAGGTCCACACGCAATAACGCCTCTTTCTTTGCATAAAGTACACAAGGACCCTGCCTGCAATAGGATCCCAGCTCGGTGGGTTATTCCATCAATGTTTGTGGCAGTTCCTTGCCCTCAGTCTCTCTTGCACATTCTTGCAACATCCTCTCTCATATAAGTCAATGGTGTCAGCTACTTCATTGCTTATGCGTACCTGGAGGAAACAAACACAAACACACGCACACACACACACCAAAAAACATGAGAATAATTTTATGTTTCAAGTTTGGTGCGGAAAGTTACATTCACTTATGCATGCAGAATATCTTGTAAGGGTTGGGAGGGACCGGTCAGACAGCAATGTTTTTGTTTCTATAGAATAACCAGTAACAGAAAAAAAACATTTGAGCAAAACAATTTGAGAAATGCAGCTGCAGGGGGAAAAAGGGGGTTCCAAGCTGGGCCAGTTTCATCGAGCTGCTGAAGCACAAAAAGTAGCTAAGCACAACAAAATAATGCTCACCAACAGGCCTGGTTACCAACCAAAATACCATGTCACACGTACCATCTGTGACTGGTATCCTGCTTATTTTTGTTTAGCAGAAACTTCGATTAAAATCTACTTTATAGCAGAAACTTGTTAAGCAAAATATCCTTAAAAATATGAAATTGGCCCCAGTTAGTACAATTTGCATAACGATTTCCTATGAGCATTGCCCTAATATAAAGTGATGTAGTCTTTAATTTAAAACACAAGGGTTCGATACATGAAGATATATTTCCTAATTGATTTCCTCATGTTGTATGGATAGATTTCCAAATTGATTTGCTTGTATTTACGTTCTATGAATAGATTGCCTTGTTGATTTCCTCAAGTTGTATGGATAGATTTCCTAATTGATTTGCTTGTATCTATGTTCTATGAATAGATTCAGCATGCTGTGGTTCAACAGTGATGGACAGCTCCTCTCAGACATGTTGCTTTAACGGTGTCGGGAACGCCCCAAGGGATGGGCTTGGGTCCTGCTGCGGGATGGACAAGCTCTTCAATCCAGAGACTGAAATATGCTGTGAACAACACCATCCAACCAGCCCTGCCAGTGCGGTTTATGGGATTGGTCACGACGCAGTGATAGAAGGGGACTTTAAATGTTGTGGACTGACTGCTATGAATACTACAGAGAAGAGATGTTGTAATGAGGTACGCTGCTGTTGGTCAACTCAGTCGACCTATCATGTTTCATTTCAGATCATTTATTTCCTTATTGCGATCAGAATGAAATAAGTCTGACGTTGAGGATGTTAGTGGTTTTGTTTTGTTCGTCCAGTTTGATGTTTGCAAAATTGTTCAACAAGACAAAAGTTAGGTTCAGTTTATAAGTTATTTCTTAAAAAGACTTTTTCAACAGAATTATCCTCCTTAGAATGCCCAGTTGCTTTGTGTCAGTTACAAAGTAAAACGCTTACAATTATCTTCACATTTCCTTCTGCATTGACCCTTCACCTGACGTCACCATCGCAATAATCTCGGCACTCACATTTTGGGAGTCAATGTCCCCAAGTGTAGCGGCATGTGATGTTAGTGCAAGGGGTCAATTGGCAATTCTTTCAGATTGTCATAGACTGTGCAAGTCTCTCGCCTATTTGAACGTCCTGAACCAAGTTGGTCCCAACTATATTGAGTCTAACGTGCCTTCCATTTTCATGTACTTTAGTTAAGCATAGTTCATGGCTATAAATATTAATTTTACAATGTTGGGAAAGTAAAATTTAGCGATGAAATCTATAAAATAAATGTGTTAGAAAAAAAAAACAATGAAGAAAACCTGAGAATAAGGCTGGACCTTCATTTCCAGGACCTTTTAAGAGTTTTGCCAAACTGACGTTAATGTTATCATTAAACTTATGTAATATTGCACAAATTCAGGCATGATTAGCAAATTAGGTTTCTACAAAATGAGCATCCTTGTCCCGAGTTTTAATGTTGTTTCAATGTGAATTTTAACAAATTATTTGTATCATCTAGAAATTTAAAGTGTTTTCATTTTCAAGAATTTTATATAAATAGAATTTAAAAAGACGATTTTTTTTTTGGATATACATGAGACTTGCACAGTCTATTGGAAATTAATACTTTTTTGAATTAATTGAAATAGACAGCGTTTTTCCCCCACGTTAGTTTTGTATACTACTAGATATCATTATCAACATTGTCTTCTTTTCCCGTCAGGCTCAGAAAGACAAAACTCCTTACAATGACTGCTGCGGTGGAATGACCTTCGACACTCGCTCACAAATATGCTGCGGTGGAGCAGTGAGAGACCTCACAAATGGAGAGACAGAATGCTGTGCCACCAATGCCTTTAACCCTGCCAATCAGGTGTGCTGTATGTTTGGTACAGTTGTTTACGACATTGGTAAGTCCCAATGAATCCACACTGCCCAACATTATATTTGTCCTAAAAACACAGGAAAAACATCTAGGTCATGACAGAGGGTATGTACTCAAAAGCCAAGTACAGCACTCTGCAAAACTGTCATCGCTCACTAGAATTGTGTTAGACCCCGTCATTTTGCTTTTGTTAGATCCTTGAGAACTCCCTGCAATTGTATCACTAACTCCCTTTGTTTGAACTCTTGGCAGGTCATGGTAGTTGCTGTGCAAGTGAGCCATACAGCAAATCGTTGAACTCATGTTGCACTGGAAAAATCAAGCATGTCCCGCAGATCCATGGAGTACAGGGCTGCTGTGGTGGTGACTCGTATCTCAAGACAGATCAAGTGTGTTGTGAAGGAACACTTCAGGATAGACAGCCAGGTCTGCAATGCTGTGGGACAGGTAAGAGCCAGCATCTTAAGCCGTATCATTCAACATAATTATATTTCTGTTAATGAAACCAAAGATACCACATTTAAAGTGAACTTCATCACTGTAGTTCACAAGCCGCCTCAGGAAACCTGTAAACAAGGGCGCTTGCTTTGTGAACCAGAAACACCAGGGTTAACCCCTACTCTTCCACAATAAGTGTTCTGGGTTCTTTTATGTGCACTACCTGTCCAAGTACATGGGACCTACGGCTTAGGGTGAGTTTCGCGTTCGTAACCAATAACTGTTTCGGTTGGATTGTTTCATTGGTAATCACTGGCCAATAACCCAAACAGTTATTGGTTACGGCCACGAAAACTGACTCTTTAACGTACCACCGAAAGGACAAAGCAATGATGGTGAAGTATCTTGCTCAAGGACACAATTGCCACGACTGGGACTCGAACACACTCTCGGCTGAACAGAAACACCAGAGCTTAAGTTCGGTGCTCTTAACCGCTCGGTTACAACAAACACCCCACGAAGGGGATAGTCTTGGTGACAATCAAGAACATAAATTAACATACATGTTATACATCAACTTCTAGGGTTTCATAGCATTGTACTTCTCTGAAGCTTAATGCATTGGGTTTCATAGCATTGTACTTCTCTGAAGCTTAATGCATTGGGTTTCATAGCATTGTACTTCTCTGAAGCTTAATGCATTGGGTTTCATAGCATTGTACTTCTCTGAAGCTTAATGCATTGAAGCCATAAAGTTGTCATACTACAGGTAAAAATGAGGATGAAAAAATGAAAACACACAGCTGCACACGCGAAGCCGGTGAGCAAGCTCTATCATAAATGCTCTCAACCAGTGATGTCATGCACAAAGAATATTATCACCATTTATTAATCAAATTCACTCCAAGAAAATAAACCCTATGGATGCGAGTGTTCCTATTGTTTAACGATAAAACACAATGAATGAAGAGGAAGGGCACTCAGTTCTGACACACTTCATTTCAAAATATTTTGTGCATTCTGGAAGTAACACATGCATCAAATGTTGTTTTCTTTTTTATATTTCAGAGCTGTACAACACGACTTCTGAGCTGTGTTGCGGCAACACCGCCACACCACGATCAACCCCGTCCCTCCAGTGCTGTGGGGATACCAGCTACGACCCTCTCCAAGAAACCTGCTGCCTCCACGTTGGTCAAATCTTCCCGGGCTTGAATCTGTCTTGCTGTTACTCTACCCGATTCAATACAGCAGATGTGTATAATCCTCAGAATGAGACTTGTTGCCGAGGAAGAAGAGATGGTATGTATCAACCTCGTTCCCAGTGGTGTACGGTCTCACTGCGCAATTTTTCCCAAGAATGCCTTGCTTGATTTTAACCCCTGGAAGTGTAACTTATCCAAGTATAGTGGATATTTTAATTAGTCTTGAGGTTGATAAGTTCTGTGTTAAGAGACGCGGGTAAACCTAGTAATAAGGAATGTGATAACTAAATTTTTCTTGATTGACAGAGTATCTCATAATCAATTTAAATCCCTCAAAACAATTAACCTTTAACCTTTTCAACCGCTTCTTTGAATTTGTTTCTACAGTTGGTGTCTACAATGAATCAAACAGCAACATGAAATGTTGTGGCGAATCACTGCTTCAGGATAACCAGTTGTGTGACAGAGCCCTACGTCAGCCAATCGCTAAGGAGCACGCTGACGACAACGCTGTCTGTAGATCAACAAGGCTACGCACTGGAAGAACACGACAAGGAGGACCAATACAGACATACAACCAGGAAACTCATGTAAGTTATTGATTCAATACATTCCAATTTATTGACACCTTGTGCACAAGTCGCATGTGGCTACTTTCATGACTGTCTGCTACACTCACCATATTTGGCCATTCTTGTAACCACTGTTTGGGCCCTGGCTCTGGCTTAGGCTGTTGCCCACCGGTCTGAAACCCCATACCAAAACAATGAAAATAACTGCTGGAGCTCTTGGCCAGAGTCGGTGCCAGAGCCGCAGCATCCCATACCAAACCACATGTTTTGGAAAAAACTACTGGAGCCCTTAGCCAGAGCCGCAGCATGAGCCATAGTTTTACAAACGAGCGTAGTCTGGCAAGCAGGTAAATGCTGTATGTCCTAATATGGGCACTCCACTGTTTAACACACGAAAATGGCTCAATGAAGATTATTGCGATGATGACGTCAGGTGAATGGGATCAATAGCGAGCAGATGATGAGAATCAGATCAAACTAATCAAATCATAGAGTTCTAACTGGTTATTTTATATCAAATAATAAACCACCACAACTCAAAGAGAGATTTTATGTGCCTGGTGTTACAGCAAACCTTACATCACCTTGAACCTCCACCTTGCAAATATTCAAATCCTGCTTAACAATATTTGTTGTCTACAAAAATAGATTAATAATCTTAACATTAATATTTAATTCGCTTTTTTTTAAAGGTATGTACCACCAATGGCGAAGTATTCTTGAGAATGCCTGGAGAACAAATCTGTGGTCAGAAACTGTTTGACCCCGCCTCTCAACTGTGTTGTGGTGGCCGAATCTTCTTCATCAACGACCAGTACGAGAATCCAAGAGAATGCTGCGGCAACAGCGTCTTTGTTTACGCACCGAGTCTGCAGTGTTGCTTCGGTAGCAGGGTTGAAAACATACCACAGAATGTTGCTGGGTAAGACTGAATTAGGAATTCATGAACAATGAGATTGACAATTACGCCGACTTGTTTTTACTTGATATCTATTCCCTCATGCTTCTTAGTTTCAAAAGCGAGTTGATGAAATAGTCAACCAATCAATTAACTGAAATACACTGACTGCCACTAATAACCAAAAAAAAACCATGGCTTGTGATCTATGGACTTTAGTCTCCACAGTCTCCTGTGGAATGTTATGGCAAGAGCCTGTTGGGCAGGAGAGTATACCGATAGTAATAAGGTTATTTATGTATCTATACTGTCTATAGACAGTATAGGTGAAGCACGCTGACAACTGGAAAAGGTTTTCTTGGCATCTTTACAAAGGGAAAGATAAATAACTGAGACTATTTACACCACAGACAGACACTACCAGTGAAATAACATACTGCCCTTTAATATAGTGTGTCCTTTTTCATGTACTGTCCAGGTTGTGTAGGAATATTGCTTACAACGTCAACACCAGTACATGTTATCGAAACAGTGTGGTACGACCTCGGAGTGAAGTGGACAACTACCCGGATCTCTGCAGCACCGGCTCTGATCCCAGTCTCTGGATTCCATACAACCCTCGGGACAACGAGTGTTGCGGAGACACTCTGATCGGTCTCGGACAGACATGTTGCAGCCGTCAGGTTTACGCGACTCCAGGTACAACTATCGGCAGTGGTAGATGCTGTAGGAACGAGGGAGGTTACAATCCGGCCACGGACATCTGTTGTAATGGGAGACTGTTTCCCACAAACGGAACAGGTAAGTTAAGTGTTTCTGAGCAGGTTTTAAACAGTGATCTTACGATCCAACAACATTTTGGGGTGACCAAAGACAAATTCACTAGAACGGGATTTGAACATGCGACCTTAAGTTAGCGGTCTCTCTATTTTGTTAGTATTTTTGTTCGGGGGTGCCAGTCAGAAGCCATTCAACCGCAAACAGCCAGGGATTATACAACCCTTTGTGACTTATTTGACTTACCATTTACAAATATAAACGTCTTCATTTCATTCTAGATGCCCCTTTATCCAATGTACGTTACAATACTGGATCTAACCAGTCTCACTCCTGAATTTCTTTAATCATACAGACATGGAGTGCTGTGGAAACCGCCCCTTTGATCAGCTTGATGGCTCAGAGATCTGCTGCGGTGATAGACTCCACTCCTCCAGTAGCGGACAAACGCTGTGCACTGATGGGACGGCACACAGCCCGATGGAGACCGTTTGCGATGGAGTCTTGTATGGAGTCGCTAATGGAGACTGCTGCGGAAAGTCCATCATGAACGATACCACGACATGCTGTGACGGCCACATGTAAGTTTGAAATACCTCTGTACAGACCTCAATGCTCATTATAGATCAGAAACAAAGTAAAACCAAAGCATTAATCCAACTCAAACTTCTAATGAAAAATCCGATGTTCTAAAATAAACTGGTGCACTACAGTTTTCTGTGTCTTAAAAAAAAAAAGCTTTGACGTTTCCATTGAGCCTTATTCTTGTAGTACAACAAAAGCCACAATCCTGTCCAAAACATCATTTTCATGAAATGTTTTTTATTTATGAATGCGCACTTTGTATCTACTGGCAGATACTCCAAGGTTGATCATGGAACCCACTGCTGTGGTAGGGTGGCATACAACCCGATGGCTCAAACCCAACCGCTCTGCTGTGGTGACTCGCTGTACACTAACGCCCAAACACTCGAGTGCTGCGGAAACGAGGCTATAGACACAACCCAGCGTCAGTGCTGTGGTACAGCCGGGCATCAGTTTGCCCTCCTGAGGAGCAGTGGACAAGCCTGCTGCGGGGGGAGTGACGACTACGATGAGACACACGACACCTGCTGCCAGGGCCTGCTGCACAAGTATATTGCCGATGGGGAATGTTGCGGGCAAGCGATTGTGAGGGACCCATCAAAGGAGATTTGCTGCGATGGTCGAATCCAGGTATGTAGCAACATTTGATTCCATTTGATCCTGCCCACAACACTGTATCGATAAAACTCATGGTTTTTCAAATTTAGATTGATCCTTTTTATAAAGGATGGAACAAATAGATTCTGAAGGATTCAGAAGGACTGAGGGTTGTATGCCCAAACAACTATTGCTTCTCACTGGGTCTGGCATTCCAATCTTATCCAAGTCCAAACATGTTGGTGTGAAGTGACAGAGGAGAGTATTGGAGGATTGAGGTCATCTGTAGGCAAGTGAGCCAAGGGAGTAAGAGTTAACATTTCAGTTATGATTTTTTCTTTCTACTCATCTTCAGACCAAAGACTATGGAGACCACACGATATGCTGCAATAACATCATTCGTGACGCTCGTCGCGTCATCTGCTGTGGAAATGCTTCCGTCTCGCGCCAATCC
Organism: Leptasterias polaris; assembly: GCA_037783415.1. Lineage (NCBI taxonomy): Eukaryota > Metazoa > Echinodermata > Asteroidea > Forcipulatida > Asteriidae > Leptasterias > Leptasterias polaris. The sequence continues at coordinate 5,335,904 of JAZGTN010000045.1, forward strand.
AGATGGCAAGAATGCTGCAACGGGATCGTCATCAACAAGGGTCAACACCAATGCCCAGACACCGACATCCAAACTAGAGGTCTTGAAGACACAAGTGGTAGAGGTCTTGAAGACACAACTCATAGGATTTTTGCCAGGCAGACCGAGCACGCCCGAAGGGTTGCCGAAAATGCATTAGACGCCATAGATCTAGGCATCGAACAGACCACGAATGCTGACAGGAGGTTGGTTGATGTGGAACCTATGATGCCAAGGGATTCTACAGAGGTAACAGGGGTGGTGTGTAATGGCCTGGCTTACGATCCCGACTCTCAGGGGTGCTGTTATGGCACTCTATACAAGCTGACTAACGAGACCTGTATGGACGGCCTGATCTGGGGAGTCTGTGACGGCATTGCCTACAATCCCTCTACCCAGGGATGTTGTGGAGTGACTGTGTTCAACCGCACCACTGAATATTGTGATGAGATAGTTTCTCCATCAGCTGATGTGGTTTCTGAGATCGGTGATGGGACCCAGCCCACTCTGAATGCAACCCTGAGGCCACTGTGTGGTGGAGTCATCTATGATCAGCTTCAACATGGTTGCTGTGGTGACCAGCTCTACAATCTCAGCTCAGAGAACTGTGGCGAAGCTGAAACAGTCATTCCCAAAATCTTAGAGCAGCCCGAACAAGTTTCAACGATAAGACTCACCACAATCTCTTCATATGAGACCAGCACTCTTCCTGACAGGACAGTGTACCCCGAAATATCTGAAGAAGAATGCAACATCCTCAGGGCCCAAGAAAACGTAACAGATGAGTATCAATGCTGCCAAAGCCTTCTCTACAGCCCAGATAATGCAACCTGCTGCCAAGGCATTACATCCAGTGACAATGGGGCTGTGGTGATCTGGAGCGCCGTCACAGTCGGTGTCTCCTACGGGCGTTGCTGTGACCTGACGGCTTACGATTCCTCAGTGGAGGTATGCTGTAATGAGAGGATTCTGGCCAAGACGTGGTTCACTCCAGATGTGTTCAACAATTGCTGCAAGCCAGGAGAGCAATGGAATCGTCTCTTGGACTCATGCCAGACAGCACCGACGTATGAGCCGTTCATGGACGATGAAACGTCCGGAATGTCACCAGAGGATTAAGGTATGCGGACATTCTGAAAGCCCTTTTCATTATCCCATTTGACTTATTCCTAGCATAGAGCTAGCTGTACCAATCTTAGAAGAGATCAAAAGTCTTGAGATTGTGTGGTGGATACAGGAAGGGTCCTCATTCCTCAAATTACATGGGGAGTTAGTGTTTCTGTTACTTTTGAAGCGAGACAACGAACCTCCAACCATCTCAACAGTTCAAATCGAAAATACATTAAGAACCGATGTAAACTTAAGTCCATTATTCATTAAAAACCCAAAACAAAACATCCTCTTTGAGTAAATATAACAAAAATCCAATAAAAAACGATTAAAAATCCATCCAGTAAAAATGACAACTTTTTAAATTTTATGTCAGTCACTCAGTCAGTGTCATTGACCTCTCACCCTGTAAGAAGCATAGTTTCACCCAGTATTTGTTCAACACCTTTATTCACATATTATTTGGTTTTACACTTACACTGATGTGTGTTAAGTACTGTAAAATCAGTACTTTCCTAAGTCCTATAAATTGATTCAAACCCATTACCATGCTAGAGCAGATGTCTTACCACTAGACCACTGAGCTTGCCCGCTAGCTAGAGGCAGTTCGTATCTTATAATTTAGCGGCTATAGCAGCGGGTACCACAATAATTTGTTCACCTACATACACTAACGTCCAATATTTACATTATTTTTCAGATGAATAGTTCCAGCCAGTTCTACCAAGAAACTCTGGAAGTGACGCAGAACAGAAACAAAAAATAAAAAACGTATGCTACATTAGCTGGAGGTAAATTTGCTTCCAATTGTAAGTGTATTACACTAAATAATAAGTGTGTGCTAAGAATAAGTTTTTTTCTTTCACTTAGTATAACCAATCGTTTTTTGATGCACTGTTTATTTTTGTATCTGAAATATTTATCGCAATATTAACTTTTTATTTATTGTTCAAGTAGAATATAAATTAAGTATTTATTCATTACAAATATGTATTATTTATTATTGCACTAATAACCCATTTAAATTAGACTATTAATTGTTGATTATTGATTATTCAAACAGTCTTGAAGTGGGCGGGGTATATTTAAATTTAGATTAACAACTTCAACTTACGATTGTGGTTCAATTTCATTTTAGAAGTTTTAAAATAGTTTTAGTACAAATACAAGTACATGTGTGCTACACAATAATTTCTTTAATATAAACAAACTATATATTTTTTTTCAATGGAAAAATCAGGGTGTTAAACAGCAGTTTTCTTTTTTAGGATAGATTCAATACTCGTTAGATGAAGTTTCAGTTGAAGATGATTATCATAAAACTATTATTTCTGTATCCTTTTGATAAAATGTTCAAACCCAAAGACCCATCCACAATCCACTCACACTTTCTTGTGAGGCAAATTTAGCATCAAATAATGTGGCCATGGATTTGCCCTGGCTTAACCGTGCTGAACTGGACTCAACTCACAGGAGTTGTTCTCAGTGTTGACATTGAGTGTGAAATTAATGTTTAATTCTAGTAGTGACGAACATGTACCCTGTGTGTGAATTTTTCTCTCTCTATTTATTCCTTTATTTTGAGTGGTTTTGGGGGTGTTACTGATTTAAGCTCCATGTTTGCGCATGGAACTGCCTCAGACACCAACAGAAATGTATTTACACCAAACTTAAAAACCAACCCAGAACCATTCAGTTTTAATAGACAGAATCGGTGACTGCAGCACGTGACTCATAGTGGGTATACAAAGTAAACAAACCAAGCAAGTAATGCACAGTGAGTATGGAAAAGCATGGCTGCTTGCCGCTTTACGACAGTGACAGTACACTCGGAAGCAGCCATGCGTTTCCATTCACACTGCGCATTGCTTGCTTGGTCTGTTTACATTGTATACCCACTATGGGTCACGTGACTACAGTCGCCGATTGTGTCTATTAAGTTTGATGTATACACTGTAACAACAGTGTATCTTTACTGCAATGTAGTATTAATATTCCCATATGACACTTTATGTATAGACCATGTAATCTGTGACATCACATGTCCTGAAGGCACAACTTGTACACCGCCCATCGGAAGAACACATCAATTCTTACATTTTCTGGAGATTGCACTGTCCAATTTTTATCAACTTTTGATATGAACAAAGGGGGCACATCTCAAAACTTGTTCAACTGTTACTTTTATAGCTCTTGTATTGATGTGTAAATTATGACACAAAATGTAAAATTTTCCATAAGAGCAGTGCAGTTTCTTGCCTGCCAGAAAGTCACTGGAATGTACAAAATAACTTTTTGTAAACAAAGATTACATGGTCTATAGTAGATGTATCCTGTATTACACCTCATGAATAATGTGCACTTTTTGGTCAGTACTTTACGAGAGATTCCTTTCTCAAGGTTTAATGGTATTTCCCATCCTTAGAAACTCAAGTGACTTTTTCTATTAGTGAAGTTTAAAGCCTATAGTGAAGTATATTTTCCTGTGTACAATAATGGTATTTTACTGCCAATTTATCACAAAGTAATTAAACAAGTTTGTCAGTAATTAATGGGTTACTATAACAGGTACTATAACTTAATATTTAGGTGACTTGAGGGGTGAAAGCCTTCCCCTTAGGTGTTGGGCGTTGACAGACGGTTTAAGGGGTCACCTCAGTTCAGTTAATATGTTTATGTTTAGTAAGTCTCTGTAACTAAAACTTATCTATTTTTTATCTTGATGTATGCATTGTCTCAATTTAAGTCTTTGGCTACAAGTGCAATGTTTGTAATCAACCAAAATAATAATAATAACAACAATGAATAATAATAACATTTCCGTTCAGACAGTTAAAAAAGACCATAATGTTGAAAGCTGGAAAATATAAAAAATTTGATCAAGAAATGTGTGCCTCCTTTACAGCAAACTTGTAGAGTAGAGACCCCTCCAAAAAACATAGTTGCATACAAGTATGTTAAAAGTTCTGTACTGAAGTTTTTCTAATGAGATCACACACATATTAATATACATGTAAGTTGGGTTTTTCTCTGCCCCTTTTCATTGAGTTAAAAGTTTTGTACTAAAATACTTCTAAAGAGTTAACGCAAAATGTTATGAATAAAAATTGGGTTTTTCCTTGGCCTCTCTTCTTTGAGAAAAAATAAAATCCCCAACTGTTTCCTTGTTAATCCTGAATGGATACAGTTGGAACACTTTTATGGGACCAGGGTAGTTGAGGCATTTGCCATTGCCTCAATAGCCTGTTTTTTCTAGCCTATTAGAGTATAGCGTGGGGTGGGGGGGTGTCTTCCAAAAGCTACGGGAAGACAAATATGTATTTAACTACCAGAATAAATGATAAACCACACTTTACCTCAGACCAAAATGTTAAATATTGGGATGTTGTTATATTATATCGTAGAGACTTCCCATTTAGAATTCATTGTTCAAATTCCTTCCAATGAGATAATTTGTCATTTGTAACTTTATATTAATTAATGAATTTATTTATTTAGGCGTAGACTCTTTGTTTATTGTATACTCTAATTGATATGAACTGTTCATTTTTAAAATGTTAGGTACCAGTATTGACATTTAAACTAAATTATATTAAACTTATTTTGAGCACCTGATTCACTGCAATACTGTAATGTAAAACAATCCTCACCTCACCCTTTACATTTTTTCATAAACTTTGCAATAATGTTATGCTTGGCAGTAAAGTATGATAATACGGTGTATTGTTTGATATTATTAGCTACCACATGTGTGTGCTCCTTCTTGAAATAAATTTTGAAAATGTATTTATGTGTCTTTTTGTTATTTATTATAAGCATACTAACAAGGAAAATAAATGATAATCAACAAGTCTAGACTCTAATGAAGGGCCCCAGATGCTATTCAGTGAGGCCACCCGGTCAATATCATACATATTGATTGGGTGGTCAATATCATACATATTGATTGGGTGGTCAATATCATACATATTGATTGGGTGGTCAATATCATACATATTGATTGGGTGGTCAATATCATACTTATTGATCAGGTGGTCAATATCATACTTATTGATCAGGTGGTCAATATCATACTTATTGATCAGGTGGTCAATATCATACATATTGATCAGGTGGTCAGTATCATACATATTGATCAGGTGGTCAATATCATACATACTGCCAGGTCAATATCATACATATTGACTGGGCAATATTAGTGCACATCTGCTCCACCAGGAGCGCAATAAAACTGGTCACTAGTCTTTTCAAACCACTCACCGATTGGAAAGACTAGTGACCGGACATGCACAAATAAGATGCACTTGACTTATTTGCCTTTCAGAGTTTGGGAAAGCCATATGACAGGGTTTATGACAAGTGGGGTGGAGAATCAACAAGAAGTGGGGTGTCATGGCCGAGTGGTTAAGAGCATCGGATTTAAGTTCTGGTGGTTTAGTCATCGGGGTGTGGGTTCGAGTCCCGGTCATGACGCTTGTGTCCTTGAGCAAGACACTTTGCTATAATTGCTTCTCTTCACCCAGGGGTATAAATGGGTACCTGCAAGGGTAGAGGTTGATATTGTGTTTGAAAAAGCCTTCGGAGTGCCATCACGGCAGCCCGGGCTGTATACTCCCCAGGGAGCTGAGAAAGATTAAAAAGGAATGTTATTGGCCCAATGACCAGGGCACTAAAAGCGCCGCAAGCGTCGAAAGACGGAACGTGCGCTATATAAGTATCCACTATTATTATTTATTATTATTAAGAAGTGACAATAAACAGCCAACTTGCAGGTACAACCGTGTGTTAATCTATTTTGAGGAGTGTTGGCTCTGAAAAGAGTCGTCGCTAAGGTATACTCTGTTCGTCTTTAGGAGTATCCCTAAAGAGATTTACACAATACACATGGTTGTACCGGCAAGTTCACTATTATTAGTTACTTCCTACAACATGCAAAGTTTTAAATATCACTTAACAAGAAGTGTGCTATTGTTTGGTTTTACCCATATACCGATGAAAGTAAAGCACTGTATACTCTGTACTTTCCCGAATCATGGAAAGAAATCCACAGGCATAATACTCGGGCGGGATTCGAACCCATGACCTTTGCCATACTAGGGCAGACGTCTTACCACTAGACCACTGAGATTTCCCGGTAGCTTGAGGAAGTTTGAATCCTGAAGTACTGAGTATACAGTGCTTTACACACATCGTTGTAAGGGTAAAACCAAATAATATTTTGTCCCCCCCCCCCCCCCCGATGCAAAGAAGATTAAGAAGTGTGTTTTAAAGAACAATAGCTCAAATCAATATAAAACAATGATGCATACTTCTCACTATGATTATCAGCTCTGGATAGGCCAATACAATGTAATAATGCAAGTCAATATACAACAATAATGCATACCTTTGACTATGGCCCCTCAGTTCTGGATGCCCTGACTAATAATACTGTCGAACATCTCGTCTTCGTCAATTTCTAGTGCCCTGGAGGCGTACTCGATCACATCTTCTCCCATCCAGGAACCGTTAAAGCTCTCTAGCTGACAGATTGAGGTGTAGATTCTTAGAAGGTCGGCCGGTTTAACGTCGCCCGTCCGCGTCTTATCATTGTAGCCAAACTGGCGGATAATATCTGCATGGCCAGGTGCCCAAGATCTGCATGTTCCCAAAAGCAAACATTTATGGACAGTGTATTGGTAGGGATGGTTAAATATCAACACCATTCGTATTGGCTACAACACGCCATGTGACCTTAAAATGTCCCTTATGAAAGTTCAAGTTGTGACCAAAATAAAGTTTGGTAAGTCAGATTTGAACTTGTGTGAAACTTGACTGGTTGAATTACCTTGGTTGGTGGCTGGCCGCTGTTAAGTAGTAAAGACCAGCTCCTAACACTATTATTGCCAAATTAATAATTTACAGGGCACTTCTAGGGTCAACCTATGGCAACACATTACCCATCAAACCTCTTTAGCGTACTTTAGAAGTAAAGGAACATTGAACAAAATTCAGGAATAAGAAAAAAACAATCTTGAGAAGTCCACAAGACAGTTAACATGAAAACTCACTCAATTATCTTGGCAAGATGCTGTTTTCTCTTAACGAGTAACTGCCGGACGAAGTAGACGAAGATAAAAGCTTGCTGCTGAGACAGATGATGATTGATGAACAGATCACGCTTAGGAGTGATCCTCACTAAGCAAAGAGTCTGGTCCTTTGTCTGGAGAATGAGGTCATAACCATTGTTAGGGACAGGATTCCAAACAAGATGGCCATTTATTACCCAGTATATACGAGACAGCTGGTAGTAAACAAAGGCCCATTTTCACAGATTAACAATTTTCTGTTAAACAAAAATGAGCAGGAAACCAATCACAGATGTATGTAACATGGTATTTTGGCTGGTAACCATAATCTGGTCAGCATAATGTTGTTGTGCTCAGCTAATGTTCATGCTTAAGCTGCTTTATGAAATTAGTCTCAGAGTGTAAGCAAGTTAAAATAAGTCTGCAGACTTTTCTGTTCAATATTTTGAAACTAGAAATTTTGTTTTCACCAATGACATTTTTATATTTGTTTAATAATTTTATTTTATATTTTATTTCAGCCACATCCAACAGCGCAAGCGCCAATAACAGGATGGATAAAAACATTAAATTACATAAAATAGCACAATAAAATTATTTAAACAAACAAAACAAGACAGAGATTAAAATGGTGAACAGTTCTTACATCAAAAAAAATAAATAAAAAGTTAAAACATAAGTTACACTCTGGACCTGACCTCCCCTTTCAGATAAAAAAATCACAAGATTTCATTGATTTTATGTTTGAAGGCAGGAAGGGTGAGGTGGAAAATGTCAATACTGGGATTTGAAATACAAGTTAAAAATACATTATACACAATAAATGTACAACACAAATGACAATTCAACCCATCTTGTGGATTGCAGACTGAAAACCTGTCTTGATTTTTTAATCTAAATTTTTTTTTTTTTGGGGAAACTCTAAGCAATTTGTTTGATGCTGTGTTCACTTTCTACCTTAACATGTCCAAGATTTATATTTGCACGAGACTTTTAGAGTGTACAGTTAGAACAAAGGCTATGTTAGTACAATCTGAAATAAATCAATCAATCTATCATTAAATTTGTAAGAGGCCAATCCAATGGTCAATGCTCATACCAACGCAAAACAAGACTTGAAGTCTAGTGTGAGAAAAATGGCAATATTAACAAATACAAATAAATTAATAAATGAACAAATAAATGAATGGATGAATGGATGAATCAATCAATCAATCAATCAATCAATCAATCAATCAATCAATCAATCAATCAATCAATCAATCAATCAATCAATCAATCGTTAAATTTATAAGGTTTCAATCCAGCGGTAATTGCTTATAGCAATGCAAAACTGGACTTAAACAGTCTAGTGTAAGAAAAAACAGGCAACATTAGTAAGGTAAATCTCCATAACAATGCAAAATAGACTTACAAAATCTAGTGTAAAAAAAAACAAACCAAAAAACAAAACAATATTACTAGAATCTGAAATAGATCTCCACAATGCAAAACTAGAACAGTTACAAACATACACAAGATTTTAAAATAAAAAATTTTTGTTTTGTTAACATAAACTCTTACTGTTTCGGAACAGGGTAGCTTGATAAAAAAAAACAATGAGGGAAATGACAGATACTTACATTTGAAGTGGAATTATTTTGTTCTCCGCTAAAGCATGGATTGAAAGAAGCTTGTGGCTCCTACAAATCAATGAAAACAAAGAAATATTTACGACTTTGAAAAGAAGTTTATAAAGCAAGGTGATCATTTTTGATGGAAGATTTTTTGTCCATTGGAAGACAGTAGGCGAGCTGTGATATGGGCCCAATTTCATATAGCTGCTTATACAGAAAATAGCCAAGCCCAACACATTGATTACGGGAGTAAGGTTACCAACCAAAACACCACTCCACACATACCATCTGTGACTGGTCTCCTGCTTACTTATGCTAAGCAGAACATTTTTGAGCAAACAAAAAGCAGCTCTACGAAAATGCACTCTGATGGAGTATAAATAAATCTGTGCTGAAAACTCAATTATTTATTTAACTTCTCTTATTTGTTAAATATAATTTTTTTTTTTTGGGGGGGGGGTACTGCTTACTGTTCAAATAAAATGGGCAAAACTTAAGTCTTTTTCAAGTAAGGTTTGCAGAGACACTATGTGATTACCAGTGTCTCTGCAAACCACACTTGATTCATATCTTCACCAAGCAAAGTTTCAAATCCTCCAGTCTATTTGTACAAGTTTCCCGCAGCCAATTCCAAAAGAATGTCCATGTACATGCAAAGAATGTCCATGTACATGCAAAGCAATCCACCCACTGAGACTGAACAGCAAACATATGGTAACCTGAACTAAACACCGACCTTATGTAGAAGCTGAATGTCACAGCTGAGCTGCATCAATGCGGACAGTGCTCGATACTTGAACATGTGTCCTTCTGGTTGAGACATCACCTTAGTTATGGAAATAAACCACAAAGCAATAGTTATACAAAAATTTGAAAAACAACAACACGGACACAAACCTGTATTGGAATAAGAATATAATTTTTGATTGAACAAAGATAAATAGACTAGAGCAGGACTTGAACCTGCAACCTCTGGATTAACATGCCAGCGCTCAACCAACTGAGCTATCAAGCCCGGATGTATCTATGGGTAGCTCATAGAGCTTATTACTTTAATGACTGGTATGCTAAGTTTTTGAATTAAGAGACCAATTAATGAAGCACCTTGTAAGGGTTTGCAGGGTGATGCAGCGCCATCTGCAACCACTGCCAGAAACACCAAGGAAACCCTTCACTTAATAAGTGTACCAGGTTCTTTTTGTGAATTACACATTACACAGGAACAACAGTTTTACGTCCTATCTGAAGGACGCAGCAATAAGGGCTAATCGACTTGCTCAAGGACACAAGCTTCATGCTCAAGGACACCAGTGTCTTACTCAAGTACACCAGCGTCTTACTGAAGGACACCAGTGCAATGACTGTGACCCAAACCCACACTCTGACAACACCAGTAATTGCGTCTGGTGCTGTAGACCGTTCAGCTACGACACTCCACGCCAATGAAAATATTTCAAACATTTTAAAAAACTGCCTGCTGCCCTTTCCCCCACACATGTTTGTTTTAGTATGGACAGTCCAGGTGTTCTATCTGTACTCACATCGTAACAAGACTCTGACATGAAGATGTTGAACTCAACTCGACCATACTTGAATGAGGCCAATCTCTCCAACAACTGGCTTGTGATGATGTAAGCATGAGTCCTCTCTTTCTTATGGGGTAGGCTGCCAATGACTTTGATTGGTATGTCTGGAAAAGTATGAAAGCTTAAGATAAAAAAATACTGGCATTTGATCCCTTGCACAAATGTCACACTTGGATACCGTCTGCCCATGGTATTCCATTTTGGGAGTAATAACTATAATGCACGCACAAATATTGTGCCTGGTTAAAACTGCACACATTTCGCCTAAAATGCCCTCTGCCAAGCAACACACAGAGAATCTAAAAAGCCAGATATATCGTGTGAAGACATCAGGACCTAATTTTATGGCTCTGCTTACCGCCAACGTCTGCACTTGCAATGACCATTCTTCACCTTCGGGGCAAGTGCCAAGTTTCCCAGTGACTTAAAGATTTTTCCAATGGAAGTGCCCTTTGCAAAATGACAAATGGCCTTGCCCTCTCAAAAATGAAATTCCAGTGTCTGCAAAAACACACAGTTCATGACGTGGGCCATGTAATGGCTTGATTAACCCTCCTACTGTTCGCAACATTTTCAATTGAGTTGACCAACCATTTGAAACCATTCAACTGCCAAAGTTGTGTATGGTGGCACAACTGTGCACAGAACTAACTGTGTACTGTGTACATGCATTCCCTCATGGTATCATTCAAAACCACAGTGAATGGTATTGAATGGTCAGACAGCAAGAGGGTTAATGAAGGCCGTGTGACAAACCGTCCTCCAGTCAAATGACAAGGATCTACATGTACTTGGCTGTTTAATCAATCTTACTTACTCAACTGAAAAATGAGTGTAAACTTGGCTGTTTAATCAATCTTACTTACTCAACTGAAAAATGAGTGTAAACTTGGCTGTTTAATCAATCTTACTTACTCAACTGGAAAATGAGGGTAAACAAAGGGTAAGCATTACTAGGTAATCATTCTTCACATTCAACACAAATAAAAAATGTATCATTTACAAAGAAGTAAAAAAAAAAAAATCTAGAGTACCTGCTTCCCATGGTACTGGTTCTATTCCCTCAAGGACCTGAGGGATTCGAACAATTGGCGGCTTGATGACACTGGTACCGTGGTAATGCATTGAGAAGAAGTCGGCATGCATCGCTCTAAGTCTACCCTCTGATTGTGAGGCTACTTTCCCCAGAGTAGGTAAAAAGGCCTTCTCACGCTCCATTGCTAACAGTCTACGGGCACCAGAGTTTAAGAGCTGCCTCGTTAGAATGCCTGGTCCTGAACGGGAACAGAACAATATTGGATTAACAGAGGTTATAACATCAAATCAAGTCTCTGTATTCATGTTAAAAAGAATGTGTTTAGGGTTTGAAGCTTGGCTTTATATCAGAACATATAGGCCTATTCAGTGAAGTTGTGCATTTACACTTTAAAAATTCCCAGTACTTGAATATATGCACAAGACTTACATGTACACCAGGCACCAGTGTTTTTAATCACTGGTCCACTTGCCAGAAAAAAAACTTGAAACCGGTCAAATTTCTGTCAAAGTTGTCCAGCTTGTGGGTTCATTTCTTCGCACAGAACCACAACATATATATGTACATCCAAATCAAAAGTTTCAAAACTAAGAGTCACTCAAACTGCAGTCTTTTTACGTTCTTTTGGACTTGCAGTCACACTCACCTGGACTGGTCTCAATAATCAGAGCCTTCTCCTCCGACAGGCTTCCGTCAGGAAACACCTTGTCCACCATCATCTCAGCAAGATAAGGATGCAGTACAAACCGAATCTTCTTCCTCCCAAGACACTTATATCTGCCTCTCATTTTTTCCAAGCTCTCCACTGGAGGCAGGGACAGAGCAGCATGACTACTAGCCCCTCTTACACCATTGAAACGTCTCTCTGATGGTTCGTGACCACTTTTAAGTTTGTCTTGGTCCTTCAAAGACCTACATAAGGTGCTGTGAGAGACCTTCATAGTAGTTGGGCTTGAGGAAGTCTTTGCATGTTGGCAAACTTTAGCTTTACATAAATTTAGCGTGTTGTTTTGAAGACTGTCACATTTTTGGGTTGAGAAGTTTCTTTGCGATAAAACACCAACTGGAGCAGTACATTTTCTTAAATGTGACCGCAGGATTTCAGTCCTAGCAGAACTGGACACATTACTTTTTGTCTGACTGATTCTATGGCATAAGTATGCCTTCAACAGTCTCACGTTGCCTGAAGAAAAAGACATCATGGCCGAGTTTTGAAGCTTGAACAACACAAGTAGGTTTAATTCCAAGACTTCAAATTCACTTCATCAACTTGTCAGAGCTTTGCGTTGGTGCATGTTTCCATAAACAAAGTAGAATATTCTCCTGATGAGTAAACTTTCCACAACATCTTGTTTTAAAACCCGTCTCTCATTCCAAGATATCAACCTCACACTGAGCTCCTTCATAAGTTGGAAATCTTCTTTTCTTTTAGGACCTGGGAAGAGAGCAATTTATATACAACTTTACACAAATGTAATTCAGTAATTAATAGTTGGATCAAGCCTCGATCTTCATAACCCCATTTTCAACAGAATCAGCGCTCATGATAATGCCCATCAGTAAAAATCTATTTATGGGGCTAGTGATTTTGCGCATGCGCCAATCAGCAGTACAATTATTTCCATCATGCATCACTACATCCTGAACAAGAATTTGTAAAGCTACAACAACTGGATACTACAGCTTTATTGTAAAAGTTTCCGAAACCTGTCACCACTTTTATGGGATTTCTTTGATTTTTTAATGGATGTTGGACTTCATTTTACCTTTATAGAGGAATTGGTAGCTAAAATGCTAAATTTTCACCTTAAAAAAGTAAAATTCAAGCACGCATTTCATCGCGCGGACGGAACTCTTGCACACTCATGCCCGAAGGAAACAAAATTGAGTGTAGCAAAGCAGGGCACAACTATAGAATGCAGGTACACTTCGAAGCTACGACTGCAACTCCGCGGAGTCGCAGTCACGTTCATACGTACACAGTACACCAGAGTCGGGGTCGCGCTCTGTTGCTTAATTATAAATATTTGGCAACCTAGGGGGCACTCTGAAAGATGCACAACAGCGCCCTCATAAGGCTCGAAATGCACAACTGTGCTGTCGCTAAAATGCACAACTGTGCTGTCAATTTATTTTATATGATTAGTCACATGACCCCATTAGAGGATTATTTCAAAAAGGGAAAGAAAGCCCGATTTCCATATAATTATTAATATTGTCGTAATATACATGACCCCATTAGAATAGAGGATTATTTCAAAAAGGGAAAGAAAGCCCGATTTCCATGTAATTATTAATATTGCAGTAATACACGACCCCATTACTGGCATTAGAGGATCATTTCAAGAAGTGAAAAAGGCCAATTTCCATTTAATTATTAATATTGCCGTATTACACATGACCCCATTAGGCCAAATAAAAAAAAATACCTTATTTTTTTTTCCAAGATGGCCGCCAAGTATTTCAATTAAAACAGGCCACCAATTCTTCAGTTTGAAATCACCGCTAACTTTTTTTTATATCTATTTGTTGCATGAGGTAAGTTTACATCAAAAATTAAAATATATATGTCAAGGGTGGATTAAAAATACAAACAATTTATTTATTTATTTTTTTTAAAGGAAAAATCGAAAATGAAAAAAAAATGAAAAAAAGGATGCGGCCTCAAAAAAGGATGCGGGCGGGGACGATCAACTGGTATTTTTTTTACTTGGCCTTAGAGGATCATTTCAAAAAGGGAAAGAAAGCCTGAATTCCAGGTAAATATTCATATTGCCGTAATACACATGACTCCGGGACTCCGCGCCTCCAGCTTCCCCGTCTTCACGATTGCATCATGCCCTCACGATCACATGTTGCACTGGCATGCACGTCTTTCTAAAAACGCCCTCTATCGGCCATTGCCAGCACCACGACTCCGCAACTCCGCGCCTCCAGCTTTCCCGTCTTGATGATTGCATTATGCCCTCACATGTTGCACTGGCATGCACGTCTTCCTAAAAACGCCCTCTTTCGGCCATTGCCAACACAACACTACGACTCCGCCTTCCCTGTCTTCAAGATCGCATCATGCCCTCACGCGTTGCACTGGCATGCACGTTTTCTTTTTAAAAAAACTCTATCGGCCACCCCATCCCACCAACCTAACCACCCACGTGACACTTTGACTCCCCACGACACTAGCATTTTATCTGTTGTATTCATTCCTTACCAATCGCACAGAATGCATTCGCACACAGTAAGTATGTACGTGACCGCGACTCTGACTCCGCGGAGTCGCAGATAGAGCTCCGAGTGTACCTGTATTCTATATTTACTCCAAAATGGCTTATAAATGTTTGTAATGTATAATAGTTCAAAGTGCCTGTGCCTCTCTGTATACATTCGGTCAACACTTCTTCTGGCATTTCTGGACACAGATTTATAAGGAAATAATTTGACCTAGCTAAAGTGAGATAAACTAGTGGCAGGATTGATACAGAATTTTTTATTTAGCCGCTTTGCCTTTATTTTTAAGAAACGATTAAAAAAAAAAAATATTATACTTGGCCCTAGCCCCACTTGTGTGGCCAAGGCTAGCTGAATCCTTGGCCACACATCCCGACCATTTCTTTTTAAGCTAAGAAACAGCCATTTTTATAAACAATTATAGCGCATTTCCTACGGGCTAGTCGGCGGTTTAAACCAGCTAAATGTGTTCACTAAGCTCTTAGCTTGCCTTGTGTGTTTCGGATGTTCAAACAAATAACTTTTTAAGAAGATATTTCAAACAATAATTGTGCGACTTACATGATTGGGGTCATTCCAAAAGGGGCGGATACCACATCACGGAAAGTAAGTCGCACAATTATTGTTTGAAATATCTTTAAATTTAAAAAAAAGTTATTGTTTGAACATCCAAAACACACAAGGCAAGCTAAGAGCTTTAGTGAACACATTTAGCTGGTTTAAACCGCCGACTGGCCCATAGGAAATGCGCTGTAATTGTTTATAAAAATCGCTGTTTCTTAATCTTAGCTTAGTTAAAAAGAAACGTGTGGCCAAGGATTCAGCTAGCCTTGGCGAATTCGGGTCATCTCGTACCCAAGTCAACTCGTACCCAAGTCAATTCGTACCCGGGTGAACTCGTACCCAGGTGAACTCGTACCCAGGTGAACTCGTACCCAGGTTAACTCGTACCCAGGTCAACTCGTACCCAAATCAATTTTACCCAAGTCAACTCGTACCAATTTATTTTTTTCAATTAATATAGGGTGAACTAAATAAAACTGTGGAAGAATAATAATAATTACGGTAAAACATTTAAAAGAAATCAACCCTTTTGATGTCTTTAATGTCTTTAATCCAGTCTGTTTTTAAGCAGAAAAGAGATGAACATCAAACATTATTAAAAACGAAATTCGTAACTTGAAAGGAGAGTAGAATCATTTCGTATCATTTAAAAATTCACGCCGCACGGAATTTTTAAGCAGAAACGAGAGATTAACATCAAACATTATTAAAAACGAAATTCGTAAGAAGGGATATATTACTAAAAGTGAGTAGAACATCATTTCGTATCGTTTATAAAATCAGGCCGCACGGAACTTCTCCGTTTCGGCATACAATGTACTTTAGACGGTACGAGTTGACTTGGGTACGAGTTGACTTGGGTACAATATTTTGGGTACGAGTTGACTTGGGTACGAGTTGACTTGGGTACGAGTTGACTTGGGTACAATATTTTGGGTACGAGTTGACTTGGGTACGAGTTGACTTGGGTACGAGTTGACCTGTTTCCGCCTTGGCCACACAAGTGGGGCTAACTTGGCCCTAGCCGCGGGTGATGGGAGAAGGACACTCACTCAGTCATCATCTGTCCTTCAAAAAACGTCAATAACAAACAAACACTGAAACAGTCATGTAACTTGTATGACCCATAATTGTTTATTAGAATAGAAATAGAATAATTATTAAATTAGTGTTCATGGTACACAGTGTCCGCAATCTGGGCACATACACTGACAGTGTCAGTGACACTAAAGTTTAACCAGAAATCAGCAATTTACACAACAAATTTAAGATACATTATGTTTCTCTTCCTTTTCTTGCTTACCTTGGTGCTTTACAACTCGGTAACAAATGATAACACGGCTTTTGAACAGTAGAAAAACGCACGGAACACGAAGCCGGAGGACGAGCAAGCATGGATTTTCCTTTTACCGTGACTTTCACAGTACACGGTCGTGCCCATACTTTATACACGCGGGGATGATCTTTGCTGAAGACGAGGATTTAAAGGGGAGGCGGGCAAGAAAAGTGGGGGAGGGGTCAAACCAAACGAAAGCTTTTGCGCTGTTAAAAGAAACCTTGGTTTGAAAAAACCCCACCCAAAACCCAGTTTGTATAGCCCAGGTTCCTCTCAATAGTCGAACAAAACGTGGCGGGACATTCACAATTTGTTTGCACCTGTACTAAAGATAATTTTGGTTGGTAAGCTAGGTTTCATACATATATTACATAGGCCTAAATTTTAGTTAAAACATAAAAGTTTAGAGCTCCTCCATGATAAAGAAGAGGAGGTGAGGTGAACCTAATTTCAATACCGAAGTTGGTTGAACCCGTGGAAGTTCCTCCTCCTTGAACCATGGAGGAAGTAAATTTCCTTCCTCAATGGTTGATTGAAGTATAATTTTTGATGTTAATCAATGGAAATTATAATGCATTATTTATACAGTACTTTCAAATAGATCAATCATTTCTTTAAATTTATTTATAAGTCGCTTGAGAAGCGCTCTCTACACAACTGGTGGTGAACTTGATTCAAAAGATACCATGTCATAAAAAGCCTGTATTATGTACAAAGTGACTTAAAAGCACCTTACCTTTAAAGTATAAACACATTTGTTAATAAATAAACAAAAAGATATTGCCAAAATAAAATAAAAACATGAAAAAAGCTCCATGCTCTTGTGAACATCTTTGCAGTGGGTCCAGGATGACTTCTGCCTCCTGATGGATGATGATGTCTGGCCTGGACCGCTTTTAATTCCGAAGTAATATTTGCATGGAGGACAGTCTGATGCAGAGGAAAGTCTACTACCCATTGATAACATTAATGTTCACTTGTTTAAAAAAAATGGTGAGCTCTTATTTACTAGCCAGCTCAGTTTCTTTCTCCGACCCCCCCCCCGCCCCGCCCCGCCCCCACCAAAAATGTATTTCAACCTCGTTTTCTGTCAACACTCCTGCATCATCCCCATACATTAATTTGGAACAACAAAACAAGTGACAGACAGATTGTTGATATTGCGAACAAGGAGTCATCTTCCCCTCTCTCAAACCCGCTTAAAATCTCAGATCCCATGTCTTGCTCCGTTTGCACCATTTGAGCATAATCAGAGAATCATTTCCTGAATCGGTAAAGTGTAAATTTTAATTCATTATTTTTGATTAGTTGCATTGCATGCATGGTTGGTATTGGCATGGCCTCCATGGTATTGGTATGGTGATTAAGTTTTTGCTCTGGAGTCAGATTGCCGATTTCAGTCACAACCATGACCGGGTGGGTGTAGGTAAAGTCTTGATAGTCTTGAGTCTTGAGTAGAGTAATCCCTATAAATACTATCTATAGCAGTTCTCTAAGGAAACTATACTGGGATGGTGCATCAGGTGACGTCACTGGTCATTTGTGCAAGTGATGATAAATTAATTAGTAAAGGTGCAAGTAAAAAGCATAGAAATTTACAGGAGCCTGGACTGGAGCCAGCGCTAGGTGTTAAAACACCCAGAGCTGGGAGGTGGAAACCAGTCATCTCGCCCCCCGGCAAAGTCGCCCCCCGGCAAAGTCGCCCCCCGGCAAAGTCGCCCCCCACAAAGTCGCCCCCTGCAAAGTCTCCCCCCAGCAAGCTCTCCCCCTCCAGGTACAAACTCGCCCCCTCACAATGTCGCCCCCTACAAAGTCGCCCCTCGCCAGAGTCGCTGGTTCCATATAACCTTACTGTGCGTGGGTATGAGTCAATGGATGCATCAGGTATGGTGTATTTGAGCTGGTGGTCCTGTCTGATGAAGTATGTCGATGGATAAATGACTACTGGCATTAGGATTTTGACCAAGCGATAGTGGATTTTATAAAACATAGTAGATTGAGCTAGGAAGCGTCGTGTATGTAGTGAGTCCCAGTTTAGTTTTGAAATTAGTGTTGAAACTGAGGTGGTTCTGTGATAGTCATTTGCTATGAAAGGAGCTGCCGATCTCTGTATTTGTTCAATGTGTTTTGGGCTGTCGATTGTGTGGGGATTCCATGTTTCGGAGGCATTTGAGGACGTACCAGTGTTTGATATGCTACAGTGTTACGGTAGTTTACTGCTTGAGTGCTTGTGTTGTGTGCTGTGAGTGTGATGTTGTAACTAAAGTTGCCTCCATGTCCTTCCTCCATCATGGTACTTGTCCTTTCTCTATTTATACTGTATACTATTACTATGGAAACCAGTCAACTCGCCCCCCAGCAAAGTCGCCCATTACAAAGACGCCCACTACAAAGTCGCCCCCTAGCAAAGTTGCCCCTCACATACAAACTCGCCCCGTGACAAAGTCGCCCTGTGACAAAGTCGCCCCGTGACAAAGTCGCCCCCCCCCCCCGACCAAGTCGCCACCCGACCAAGTCGCCCCCCGACCAAGTCGCCCCCCGACCATTTGGGACCAGCGAATCAATAGTTGGTGCGATTGTCAAGTTGGGGCAGAACAGTACTAATACTACTACTAGTATACTGTACTACCACAGTAGTACAGAACTATTGTAGTACAGCAGTAGAGATTAGAGTGACACTCCAGTCAGGTGTTCCTCCATGGTACTCTTAGAGTCATATTACTAATTAGAATAATACTCCTAGAACTATGGGTGCCTTAAATTTCTTACCTTACAACAACAAAATACCAGGCCAGTCCTGCATTGGTCAAGAGTTAAAATGTATTTTCATAAAATTCATGCATATTTTCTTTGTAAATACATGTAGAATGTACTTAACAACTGTTGTTGTATATTCAAAATATTTGTTTCTTCAATGGTGGACCTTTTAGTCTTGTAAATAAATTCTTCTGCAGGATCGTCTGTAACTGTTAGGCCTCATCATTAGGGAAGCAGAGTTTGGAAGACTTAATAAGGCGTTTGAACTTCCATAGAGAGGACCAGCCCTTCCATTTATATCATAAACAATGGCGAGCAGGGAATCATCTACACCAGCTCACTCCAAACCTCGGATCTCCTGTCTTGCTCCACTTGCACCAGATGTTGTTGAGCCTAACCAGAGAATTATTCCCTGGGCAAGCCTTAGTTATCGGTAAAGTGTCCATCTATGTCATCATTATAAACATAAAGATTATCATTTAAAATTCAATCTCAATCATAAAACTTCCAGGATAGTGACTAGCCAGCAGGAGCAGTTAGCTTTTCATTTCACTGGTCCGTCAGCTTTTGCAGTTTGTCAATATTTCATATTAAATAGGGATGCTTTTCAACACTGAACTAGCCAGTAGGAGCACTTGGAGTTAATTCTGACCGGTCCTCGGGTGTTTTAACTGGCACTTGGCAAGTGGGCCACTGTTATTGCTAAGGGAGAATACTGACTTTCAGCAAAATTATAAAAGAAATATGATAGTTTATCAGAATTCATGAACGCCCTTAAAAAATAATAAAGTTGAATTGAACCGTGAGAAATGTTCAAATAAATATTTCCTGAGTTGATTCATGTGAAGACAATTTTAACATTTGGCTTTGAAATAAAAACTCTTCACTTGTCTCCAGATACAAAGCTCAGCCACCACACAGACCTGAAGTGAATCCCAAGACTAAGGAATCAAAATCCAAAAAGGGAAAGAAAACAAAGTCAAAAGTGAGTAAAAGAACTGATTTGATAGAACACTCTTTAAACTTGGATTTTAAAAAAGTACATAAAAATGTGTTCCTGATTCTTTGCTGATAGTTGGGAAGAGTTGTATATTACGGAACTCTTGAAGTGCCATCCAACTTGTTGACATCCTGAGTTATTTAACTGCAGGATGATGACATCATAAACAGAAGATGACGACATCCCAAGATAATGTAGCTCGAGATGACAACATCTTGAAAGTAAAATGTCGTATTAAAGATATACTTTATTTTGGGATGACGACATCCTGAAAGTAGGATGTTGTCTTGTTCCCAAGATAATTTATCTTGGCGTTTTTGCCATTTTCAGGATGTTGTCATCCCATGATGAATTATCTTTGGAAGTCAAAATCCTATGTTCAGGATGTCGTCATCCTGAGATTTATCTTGGGAAGTCAACATCTTACTTTCATTATATCGTCATCTTAAGGTAAAATATATCGGGGGACAACATCTTACATAGGGTGTCATGGCCGAGCGGTTACGAGCATCAAATTGAAGTTCTGGTGGTTAAGTCATCAGAGTGTGGGTTTGAATCCAGGTCATGACACTTGGGTCCGTGAGCAAGATGCTTTACTATAATTGCTTCTCTTCACCCAGGGGTATAAATGGGTACCTGTCAGGGTAGAGGTTGATATTGTGTATGGAAAAGCTTTGGAGTGCCACAGCAGCTTGGGTATTGGCCCAATGACCAGGGCACTAATGTAAAGCGCATTGATACGTTATTGCAAAACGCGCTATATAAGAACTAGTTATTATAATTACTTAAGGATGTCGTTATCCCGATATAAATCATCTCAGGATGTCTTTATCTTGCGCTTATGGTGACTACATCCAGCAGTCAATTATCTCAGGATCACATTATGTCGGAGGGAACTTTGAAGACCTCCTCACCACTCTTTTATTCCCGCAATGAATGATTGGGTTTTTTGTTGTTTATTTATTGAGATGCCTTCAGTTATTTAGATTTTAATGTGATTGACTTTATCAGTTGAAAACACGTTCATCCAATGGTGCCTCGTCAACATCTGCCAACGATCCCAGTGTGTACTCCAGTAATCACATCAGGGCACTGCCTCAATACTGTCTACTGAGGATCTTCAACTACCTCTCTGCAAGCGACCTCTTGAGGGTCGGCTTAGTTTGCAGAATGTGGAACCAGCTGTCTACAGACAAAACCTTGGTTTGTAAACTTCGGTTCTTTTTAAAATGATGTTGCCATTATGTAATGTTTGTTTTTGTATAGACAAGTCTGAAAATTTGGCGTGTCGTGGCCGAGCGGTCTAGATCACCGGACCTAAGCTCTGGTGTTTTCAGCAGCAGAGTGTGGGTTCGATACCCGGTCATGACACTTGTGCCCCTGAGCAAGGCACTTAACCATAATTGCTTCGAAAAAGTTGGGAAGGTAGTGGATGATACCCATGCCTACATCCTTATGGACTGTGAAGGGGGTAACCCTGTTTCAGCCCCAGGAGTAGGAGGCAACGTGCCCCTGGTTTCAATTGATTTGGGTCGATAGCCCAAATCAGTTATGTGTAGCCCTCACCTTGAAGTGGCCGTCCGTGAAAAATCTGAAAATTGTTGGTTAAATAGCCTGAAATGTCTATTAAAGCCTACACCATGTGTACATTTAGGTCAGCCCTTGTACTCGATAAAAAATTCCTACATTTTTTCCATGGACCAAATATCATGCCTGTATAAAAAAGCATGCCAGCTATTAGCAGTGTTGAATGACTTGTGGCTCAAGACTCAAGTTTTACTAGAGTCTCATTTATGATGACTCTGACTTAGAATTGAGTTTTAATGGTCAATGACTTGGACTTGACTATCTGGTATCATACTCTGTTGATAAAGTTGTTAATTATTCAAGCATATTGTCTTATTGCAAAACATTGAATTAGTAATCAAATTTTCCAGTTTGAATGACTTCTACTGTTCAAATCGCCTCCTGCTGGTCTTCATTAGAGGACTTTAAAAAAAAAAAAAAAAACTCATTCGTACCATTTATTTTTGTAAGGGTTTTTTATTTGATAACAAATGATGAGAAGGGAAGCCCAGATTGTGTTTATCTATTTAATTAAACCTTGAAGTTTATCTGTCAGGTTTTGGTTATTCAAAATATTTGTAAACTTGAGTTTCTCACGACTTGGACTTGGACCAAAATAAATCGGAATTGAGCTTGAACTAAACACTGAGGAGTCAGACCCAAAGTCAAGACTGAGGACTCGGACTCGAGACTGAGGGTCGAGACTGAGGGGTTCGGACTGAATCTTGACACCGAGAGGACCCTCTCGTAGAGTAAAAAATGTGGGACTTGAATGCAAGACTAATTTCAGAGGTTCAGTTCGAGTGATGCATCTTGAAACGGAGCAGATAAGATGGAGCACACGCACAGAAATCATTGCTGTACCTTTCTCTTAAAATAATTCACAATGTCTCTCTTTATATGTCTGAAAACATTTTGCAGTGGAAGAACGTGAGTCTGGAAGGTACACAAATTAAGGACTGTCAAAAAGCTGTTAAAATCTTTCAAGCACGTGGAACCATCGCATTGGTAAGTCAAACAAAGCAGGCCTAGTTAACAGAATATACAATTTGTTTTCTCTCTACTTTGACCTTGCCAATACAATATACATCACACTGAGAATCGTTTCTGCTTGGCTAAACAAAGGTCTCTAGCTCTTGAGATTTGTCTATGGAGAGATCTGTTTTAACCTGGTCATCAGTGTGAAATCAGGCAAGTTCTTATTAGTTAAAAAAAATAAAAACACTTGAATCAACATTACCATACTCATTAGGCCTTGTCTCCACCCATTTGTTTGATCTTTTCAATTGCTAATGAAAATCATCCATCTGTAATAGGATTTTTACAACAACACGATGATGGAAATTACGAGAAGCGTATACATGAGGGATATCTACTCTATAATCAAGAGACTTCCTCAGCTGCAGTACCTTCACTTTGGCCATGCTTCCACCTCCATCATCAGTCAGGTCCCGCAGTGTCTACCGGACTTAAGAGCTCTGCAAGTACACTGGCTGGAAGGGATGTTTTCAAAGAGGTTAGTCACACTCCCGAACCGTCCAGATTGGGATATACTCCTACCCTGTTTGGACACCCCCTTCCCTCGATGAGGATATCATTAATCCTCCCCCCTTGCATTGGCTGCCATTGCTGATAAAACGTGCACACGTGAAAGGCAATCATTGGCTGAGAGTCATGCGCAGCGCGCACACTTTTCCATTGTTTGTTAACAAAGATAGCGGTCAATGACGTCGTGTGCAATCCATCTATCTGGAAACTTGGGGACAACACCATCATGAGAACCTTGTCACCCATACTATCCCTATTAAGGTATAGGTCAACACCATCATGAGAACCTTGTCACCCATACTATCCCTATTAAGGTATAGGTCAACACCATCATGAGAACCTTGTCACCCATACTATCCCTATTAAGGTATAGGTCAACACCATCATGAGAACCTTGTCACCCATACTATCCCTATTAAGGTATAGGTCAACACCATCATGAGAACCTTGTCACCCATACTATCCCTATTAAGGTATAGGTCAACACCATCATGAGAACCTTGTCACCCATACTATCCCTATTAAGGTATAGGTCAACACCATCATGAGAACCTTGTCACCCATACTATCCCTATTAAGGTATAGTTTTAGTACCCTGATTGGTTTCATCTTCCCTCAAATGAGAATGGGAACCCAAATCTGGGAACCCTTGGGCTCATATTATCTTTTTCACCCAAAACTAAAACACCATTGTTGTGTTTTTCCCCCCTGCAGGCCCAATGTAACCTTTGACCTTGGAAAGCTAAGTAAACTGTTGCAATTGCGAGTGTTGAAGATTCGCTCCATCAACAGCTTGGCGCTGCCTCACATGTCATTTTCTGATGGTCTTGCAAGCCTGGGAAAGCTGCAACACTTGCAGAAGCTGGTAAGAGATCTCTCAGATTATTTCCTTGTGCTACTTTACAGGCTATGGTGACATTTTCAATTGTATGCTTAAGACCAGTTTTCAGTTGTCAACCAACAATTTATTTCTTCCCATATTTTGAATTTTGTATCTCATTTGTATTGACTGTGTCAGGTTGACATCTAATCTATGTTTTTTTCAAGTTCAATATCTTTTCAAATTAATTCTTTTTGCAGTCACTGACAAGTCTTGACGAGAATCGTATTTGCCCACTGGACTACGAGTTCTTGACCAGACTTCCTGAACTGAAGGAACTGGAACTGGGTGACTGTGGGAACTGGAGGACCGAGGTTGTATGAATATAGTAATAAATTACTAAAACAATTAGAAACAAAACGAAAAGCAAATGAACCCTGGCAGGGAAAGCCAATGCGACAAAAAGTCACCTTTAAAGTGGCTGACCATCTGGCTCCCAAAACCACTTGAACAAGAAAAGACCAAACACACCCTCCCTCAGGAGGGATGTGCATTACCCACCATCAAGCAAAGCTGGTCAACTTTGAGCAAAAGTACAATGAATATGATACAAAACTCAAGTAAAATACAAAACTCAAGTAAAATACAAAACTCAAGTAAAATCTATACCTGAATCATGATTCTGCATTAAAATCAAAAATTAAAACAAAAAGACAATAATGACCTCACTTTTAATTACAATAGTGAACAATTAGAATAATAATAATAATAATAATTTGGGAGACTAATCATCCTTACTGGCAGCTAAGAGCTGAATTGCGAAGGACGCGGCTACAACGTGTTCGAGAAGCAGGCATGCAAGGGCGCCTTTGGCAGCCAGCCACATCAACCCATTATGACCACGGAGCACAGCCACAGATCGAAAGTGTTTGATTTTTTTCCGAGGGAGGAAAACCGGATGGTCTGGAAAACCCTCGTGGCACAGCAGAGAACCAACGCACAACTCAACTCACATATGGCCCTGGCCGGGTATCGAACCTGGGTCACCTTGGTGAGAGGCGAGCGCTTTACGCACAAGCCAACCATACCACCCAGAAGCTCTCAGTTGTCACGATTCATGTTCATGTACGATGTATGTCTTTGGCCATTTCGCAGGTGTATAAGATCTTGGGCAAGCTGACCAAACTGCGCAGTCTAAGACTAGAGAACGGAGGCTGCTGGTGTAAGAGCGATTCCTTGAGTAATGGGCAGTATTTGTGTACATGTAATATCTCGGAGACCCTGAACAAGCTGAAAGAGTAAGTAATGCCAGGGGAAGGGGGAAACCACCCCAGTTGAAGAATCAATTTAGTGACCTGCCTTTGACCCAATTCACCTAATGTCATCATCACAGTCATCATGGTTGCCCCATTTTGGGAGTCAATGTCCCTCTGTGTTACAAAGTGTGGTGCAAACTTTAGGCAACGCCGCGTCGACACGCTTACCTGTTGAATCTCAAAATGGTGAGCAGGGCAAAATCTGAGGCAACTCAGTACTGGGACATTGACCTCTTCCAGGCATGCAGCGACTTTGCCTCGCCATTTTGGTACTTGACAGGTAGCGTGTAAACCCCGCATTGCATAATTTTCACAAAAGTCGACACGTGTGCAAGGGGTCATCAATACCCCACAACTGAGTTGCCTCAGAGTTTACACTAATAATAATAATAATAATATCAAGCATTTATAAAGCGCCATCTATCTAGCTAGGCTATTCCGAGGCGCATATTATTACCCCTGGTCACTGGGCCATTTTTATTCCAATCCTGAAACCATCTCAGCTCCCTGGGGAGTATATACAGCCTGTGCTGCAATATATGCGCTACTAGGCTAAATCCATCACAAGAACCATCTCTGCCCTCACAGGTACCCATTTTACCCCTGGGTGGAGAGAAGCAATTATAGTTAAGTGTCTTGCTCAGGGACACAAGTGTCACGACCGAGACTCGAACCCACACTCTGCTGAACAGAAACACCAGAGCTTGAGTTCGGTGTTCTTATCCACTCGGCCACGACACCCCAACTAAAAACTTACATGGTATAAAAATTATCATAGTGGAAAACTTCCCTTGCAACATTTTGCCTGAAATGCAAAAGTTTTTGAGAAATGAGCTAAACAATTAGTTCCGATCTTGCAAGACCAAAACTTGATGTTCGAAAACATGTCTATTGCTCAGTTGTTTTTGTTCACAGAAACAGTATCATTTCCAATATGCTGACTTTATAGGTGGTAGGGTCTGTAAAAATGGACTGGAATACAATTAATGTTTTCATTGTTAGTACATGGAGCCAATTTTAAACTCAAACCTTGTTTTTCCAAATGTTGTTTATTAATTGTCTGTGCCATTTGTACACTCTGTTGGTCAAGGCAATGGACTTTATGCATTGACGCCATCCTGCTGTCATGTGGAGCTAAAACGATAATGAAACAATGGAAAAAAGTACAGCTATGCATGTGTTGCACACAGCATAGGCCGGTGCGCAACCTTCTTTTGACCGCCATGTGAGCGCAACCCGCTGCAGTGGCGTCACATGCATGAGGTCTGTTACAACATACACGTAAAAGACTGGGCAGGATTCTAAAGAAGTCATATATTTATTTGCTGTCATGTTACATTAGGTTGGAGAAGTTGGAGCTGATTATGTATAAAATGCCAAGCGACATTAACCCTGCCCTGACGAGTCTCCTCAAACTGTCCTCTTTGACATTTTGGCCCACGGCCTGCTTGCGAGGTCACGTTCATGGGCCGTGTCCTACAGTATGCACTGCTGGGGTAAGTAAAAACCGTTGCTTTATAATTTCCCCTTCTGGGCGGTCGGGTTTAGGGCGGTTGAGTTAGCATAGTGGTTCCTTTCCTGGTCTTTCACCTCTGGGACCCCGGTTCGAATCCCTCCGGGGGCACTGTGTGGTTTCGGTTTTCAGTCCCTACTTGATCGTGTGGGCTTACCCTGGAATTTTTCTCTGGGGTTTTCTTCTCACATTTGCAAACTGAATCTTCCTTCCACGTCTTCTCTCTATGGTGATTAAGTTCGCTATTCTGAGAATCCCTGGCTTCACAACCAGAATTGATAAATGACAATTTTTGAGTTTAAATGAAATTATGAGGGGGAGGGAGGGTTGAGGGGGGGGGGGGGGGGGTGAAGCTAATAGACAAGAAACAGGGGAGCAGAAACACAAACAAAACTAGGGAAAATCACAAAGTAGATATTTGCCGACAAGTCATTTTAACTGAGCTAGACTATATGATGTATTAGAGAGGCAGGATACTAGTAAGGAGTGCCACAAAGTATGGTTAATATGCCGCATTGATAGGGTAAAATAGAGTAAGAAACCAGTCTCAAACATTGCACATGACAGGACAATTCAGCTGGTAGCTGAAGGTTTTTCTGGTCTCGGAGATTAGTGCACTTCAAAGCTTTATGAATTTGTTGTTGACATTCACAACTTGTGATCAAATCAGGATCAGTCAGGATTGTCATGGTTTCATTGTTTGGCAGAGATCTGTAACAGTTGCCATTGAATCGCGGAGTAATATAATAGCAGAATCTGCATTATCGTCCTTAAATGTTTGTTTCTTTTCTTGTCAATTTTTCCCCTCCTAAACAGCTGATTCAAACAAACTCTGAAAAGTGCAGAACTCTGGCTAATCTCCACAGGCTACGTAGTCTGAATTGGGGGGTGCCCATCATCACCTATGAAGTTCCCGAGAAGAACTACCCCTACAACGTGACCACGGAAAAAGCAGTCAAGAGTGATAAAGTGAAGGCGCTGACCGAGCTGCTGGGGAAGCAGTTTCCAAACACTGCGGTGAACGTTTTAATCGTACCGGTGGTGATAGTCAAGGATAGGCAGTGCTTTTGCAGCAGCTCGTTCGACTCATCAAGCTCATCTGATAGCTGGACAGAGAGTGACAGCTCGGACAGTTACTATGAGTGGGAGTGGTAAAATGATGATGTCATATAAACACTACTCGTCCGTCATACTGCTGCCTTCACTGTCTTGTTCCTTGTTTATAAAAAACTATAAATGAAGGCTGGTGTCATTATACATAGAAAGGGAACTGACTATTTTTCATTTCAGCCTCTTTTTTGGTTTGTAATTGACGGCTACAGCTATGGCTAACACTGTTGCTAAGGGTGTTGCTAGAGACAACAACTTCCAACGGGTGGCTATTTGGCAATCCAGCCATATTGTAGCCATAGTCACTAATTCGGACACGGTCTTACATTGATTTGAATGATTCAATCGAGTTGACATTATACACGTCTATCATGTTGTTCCCATCTTTAAAAGACCCCATGTGCATTGGCCACACTTAATGTGACACAACATATAAGTGAAATAACAAACCTGTGAAAGTTGTAAATCGGTCTTCGGAGTCATGAGAAAACAGTGAAAAACTCCCATTATATGTTTTCACTGTTTCCAAACATCAGACTTTATCACGCGAGACAAAGACTAATTGTTTTTACTCATTTCCTAAAAAATTTAGCATTTCAAGTAAAACTATCTCAAGGGAAGTTTTCCACCATGACCATCTTTATACCATGTAAGTTATGTGCAAATCTGTGAACATTTCAATCTTACCAATGTTGTACACACCCTTTAACCAATGGAAACTTGCATGCTTGTTTGCACAAATCACAGCCAATGATAGGTCTTTATTTACCTCGGTGAGGGCGCTGTTCGTGCTTGTGAAACCATATGCAAGGGGTCAATAGCCATTTTTATGAGAGAAAAAATTATGAAAAAGACAGCCTGACAATACTTGTACTGATCCAAAAAGATCTAAATTATCCACCATCACAAAAGGTATCTTAACACGTTAGACAACTATGAATATGTTTTGATGTTGGTAAAAATAATAATTTTACAAGAGGACCCCTGTCCCAACTGATCAGTATGAGCTGATGATTTTAAAGTCTCGCAGCTAACTTAAGGTTCAAATCCAGAGAGACTGAATAGGCTAGGCAGGAAAACAATTTAGGAGCGTACAATAAGGACCTTTGAAATCTCATAACCTAATGAAGGAGAGTATTCTACTAATTGTTTCATTTCAGAAAGGGAAAGGGATTCCTCCAAAACCTGACCACTTCCAAAAAGAAAAATGTGAAATACTTGTTTTTAGCAAAAAAAAAGAAAGCTGGGCGTCATTTCATATAGCTGTTAGACAGAAATATCACTAAAACAAGGTTCTCTTCTAATCACAGCAGTATTGGAGAGCTGGTCAAAACAACATGATGGGAGACTTTTGAAATCCATTGTTTTCTGAAGTGTTTGCGTACAATCCGGAAAGTCACTTGTCGTGTCTGCTGTCCCAAAGTTTCCCACTGTCATGAGTCTAAGGACTGGTTACCTTTTTTCTACAATAAAAAATATGTTTGTGCTCAATAATTTGTTGCGCTTAGCAAAAATGAACAGGGTACCAGTCACAAACTATACATTGCATGACATTTTGGATGTATCCTTTTTTCTGATGAGCCAAATTTATCTGGACTTAGCAAATTTGTCCGCCCAACAACTATGAAATTAACCACTGGACCTAATATTCATAAAGCTGTGAAGCAGAAAATAGTGCTTGGCACTTTTTTTCTTCTTCTTCTGCCAAGCAAAAATTAGCTGTGAATCAGACGCAAGCTTTATGACATTGGGCCATGGTGAATCGGGACATCAGAGCCATGGTCTGAATGACTAACTGCGTTATCTGAGCCAAATTTGTAAGTAAAACTCAAACATGTCCCTGTGGAAATGTAGATCCATTTTGTTGAAGATCAAACTTATGCTTGAGTGTTGCTCGAAGCGTTGCATGCTGTGGAAAGTAGGAGTGACTATACTCGTGGTTGTACCTGCAAGTTTACTAATTAAAGTTACTTAAACCTATGCTTGTTACATCTTGATAGCCTCATTACATTCTAATTAATGTCTCTTAAAGAAAGTATGGATGTTTTATTTTATTTTATATCATCTTATATTCATGTGGTTGGCTTGGCCCCGATTTCATAAAGCCTGTTAGCAGATGTGTTCTGCTTACAGAGCAACCCTCAGCACAGTTTTTCATTTCTTATACAATGCAGACCAAAGCAAAAGGCAAGCTGACCTATCAATTCTTGAGAGCATGTCCCAATTTCATAGAGCTGCTTAAAGCACAAAAAGTAGCTAAGCACAACAGCATTTCGCTTACCAGAATAAGGTTACCAGCCAAACTACCATGTCACATGTTCATTTTTTGACTGGTATCCTGCTCATTTCTGCTTAGCAGCTCTATGAAATTGGGCCCAGATGAGTGACACACCAATGCAAATTCATTGTGAACTCGCACATGCACTGTCGAATCTTCGTGATCGTTTTTGAAACACTTTCGCCTACCCATATTTTGCTGCATGGGCCTTTTCCCCCCTATTAAGATCATTACTTGAAAATACATAAATAAACAGAAGACAAGGGAGACTAGTTTGACAGAGATTTACTGTTTTAATGGGTGTTTTATTTTGGTAACATTTTTGGAATCATATATTATAATATATTTTCTCATACTTTCGCTCCACTAGCCCAAGACTTGAACCCAAACATTATACTAACATAACTCCGGTGTACTGTACTGCCCGAACTTGTTTTACAAAAATAATCAATCTATATGAAACGAATTTAATGTGCGAATATAATAAGTCACACGAATAACTGCTCAAACCTGATATTTTATAAAATGATCAACTCATATAAAACGAATTTGTGCTAGTTTAGAATTAAGTCACTTTACACACAGATATCAGAATCTACCAAAATTTCAAAATCTACATGACTCTGGTGTATTGTGCTAGACTGCTCGAAACTGATATTTTACCAAATTAATGATCAGTTTATATAAAACGAATTTGTGCAAATTCAATTAAGTCACACATTTTACACATAGATTTCAAAATCTACCAGATTTCAGAATCTACCAGATTTCAGAATCAACTAATAACGAACATATTGAGGTAGCGAGTCAGTTGATTTTTTTTTCGATTTTGATTGTATAAATTTTTTTTATTTAAGAATTACTTTACTATTTTTCATTAGTCGAGAAAGTGAAACACTGTTACTTGAGACAATTTAAAAAAAACACGTCAACGATTAATATTTGAAAACCCTTCTGGCATTTCTGTGATGATAAACCTCCAGAAAAAGAAGAATATTCACGATACCTTCCACATGGTCCAGTTAGATAGTCCCATCATCGCCATTGGTTGACCAACATTAGGTTTGCGTGCACTAGTTTGGGAACTTCTTCATTATCTACATTAAACCACTACTACACTAGTCATGTATGGAGACTGTGCCTAGTGATGGGCTTGGTGCCATGGGACACATGACTATTAGTATTATAGTGAGACCATAATCATTATAGGTTCACCCTTTGATTTGCTTTGCCCTTGGTATATCAGATATGGGAAACAATATGGGAACACAATTAGGGGCTAATTACCCTTAAATTATTACTTGTGTTGAGGTTCTTCCACACACACATTATGCCTTTAAATTTAGTGGTAGAAAATTCGAAAACGTTAGTGCCTCGCAGGGTAAAGATACACAAGAGTTAATGTCCGGATCCGGCACTAACTAATGTTATCAACAGCCAATTAAAAACTGATTGTATGTTACAAGTTTTGTTTTCGTTTTGAAACATGTCGAGATTCGAAAAATATAACTTGTGATATAGGCCTATATAAGTCATTATGTTATCGGGGTGATAGCATAACGGCTTGTTTTAAAAGAATTTTAGACTAGTCCGTGGTCAGTCTCTCTATGGCAGTGTTGTGGATCTCTAGACCCTGGTCTCTCCCTGCGTCATTCTTTCCTCGGATGGCTCGGTCTTGGTCTTGACAGGCCTAACTGTCTTTGACTTGGACAAGTTGGTGTCTACTACAACACTGTTATGTTTATCAATTCAAATTGAATGTCCGAGTACGCATAACCTGCCCCAGCATGAACGAAGGAACTCCATGGGATGGTCCCATCAGTGACCGAGTCTCTGCATCCAAAGGAATGTTAAGGCTGAGGCCTATGGTCCGACCCAGTGACTGAGTCACCGTCACAAACTTGATAGCTTTGTATTTCTTCATCAAACTCAAGGGTCGTTTCCAATGTATTCCTTCGCTGACTGGCATCTTGTTGTTTCTGTCTCCTCTTTGATTTGATTTCTTTAATCATCCTGGCCATACATGCATACGTGATTGACATTACGCTCAGACAAAGCAGGATGTAAACTATGAAGATCAGTTTCAAGGTATTGGAAAAAGCAGAGTACGGGGCAGGTCGTCGCGGCATCACATCCCCGAAGCCGATGGTACTCAGCGAGATGACACTGAAATACAGTGCCGTCAAAAGTGGCCATGCCTCCGTCTGTATCAACACCAGGCTGGGGAAGACGACTAGGACAACCCAAAGCACTATCACAGGAACAAGAACGTATGAAATCCGTCGTGGAATTTTGTATCGCAGGCAAGAACTACTAAACATTGCAAACCACAAGTCTCGAAATGTCTTGCCTACTGTTAGTATCATGTAGTAACATAATGGGACACCCACAGCCGCGTAGACAATACTGACGAGTTGTCCTGTCTTTGTAATGGGTACCAATTCGCCGTAGCCTACAAAGAAATGAGAAGAGTGGAAAGAATAGAAAACCATTTTTGCCAAATAAGTATATTCATTGTTTCTGGTAAAGCAATGCAGACATAGACCTACTGGAAGAGAAGGGAAAGGCTGGCGTTGTGAAACTATTGAAGTTTTGCAATATTTTTCACGTCTCTGACGCTGATACCCTCATTTGTTTGCTACCCAACTCCATATTCAGCGTGCCCAAGCCCAAGCCTGTCAGAAAGGAGTAGCCTATAATTATGTTAGTCCCCATGGTACGACATAAAAGCTGCCTTATGTAGGCCTATGTTACTTTCTGTATAACAAGATTGTGGCACACGACACAATATCCCTTCAGCCATCACTCGATACCAAATAATTTTATATGAATCTTTTTTTTAAGGAAAAGCGTGCAGGCCAACCACCATCAAAGTTGACGTCAAAACAGATACCCACCACAAGTAGTGACGATCGACAGCGCGAAACCCATGGAGTCAGCAAGGTTCCACACCGGTTCTATACCCCTAGAAGTATCGGTGTCTGTACGGAAGACTCTCCGAAGTTTCCAAGCAATCTCGGCCTGTTCCAGGAGCACTCGGATGCTGTCCGTGGTGGCGTTACATTCCTGGTTCTCCTCGCTGAAGTTCCGCAGTGCGCGGTAAAGTTCCCGCCGAGAGTGCGTGGTATCGGCTTCATCTGCTTCTTTCTCGATGACAATGAATAAAAGCGCGCCAAGTGCGAGGTAGAGCCAAAACACGAGGCAGATGATGATCGTGCGATATCTCTTTCGTATCTCCATTGTGTGGTCACTTTCCAGTTATTTCACAAAAGGTCCTTGGTGTCCAACATGTTGACATTCTTTTAAAGATGTAAATGCTGATTAGTGATAGCTCACGTAATACACAATAGACCTACAGTCATAATGAAGTAGGCCTACACATACATCTGCTGGTATCGTGGGTTATATTCTTTCGTAAACCAATGTAGAACTGGTAATAATTTTATTGACCGTTATTGACACGATCTGGTAACCTATTATACTAGTTCCTGTTGTTTTACATGTGACCTCTAGTTCCGTCTTCCCCCATGATGCTGGTATAAGACATAGCTCTGATGTCAGAGTGTGGTCTGGTTGATTCAAATTAGTTTACAGATTATTATTAAGTTAAGTATTATTAATATATAAGCCCATGTTAGTCAGAAAGGGTTTAGTATTATTTTGTCGGGACCTATTTAATTGACCTGTTTACAGGATATTCTACAAGTATCGAGGTTGAGGTAAAACAACGACGAAGCAATGGAAAACGCGCATCTATGCACGCTCAATGAGCAACCTTCTCTTGACCTCTAGCCGAGTCTGCCCTACTTAAAATGACGTCAAATGCAACGTCATTGAGGAGGAGAATCAGGAGATTAATGCATATAGGTTCATGGTTGGTTCTTGTGAATTAAATGCGAAGACAATTTTGACTCACAGTTCTATCACACCAGATGTTTCGATTTAATAATATTAATAATAATATATTTATATAGCGCCAAATATATTTTTGTAGAATGCTCTAAGGCGCTTCACAAAAGGCATTAAAAGGTACACAACAAGCACAAAGAGGATTTACGTAAGCATGAAAAGGTACAAAGGAATAATTAAAATACATTTGAAAATTTTAATGACAATAAAATCCCACCGACAACACATGTGAACAGTTAATGAACACAAAATAGATACAGTTAAAACCTGAGGGATTGCTCGAAAGCTTTCTTAAAAAAATGTGTTTTGAGTTTATAGTCTTAAACAGATTTACAGTCTCCGCTTCTCGAATAGAGACATCCAGGTCATTGCAAATGTTAGGGGCAAATGCAGAAAAGCCCTATCTCCCATAGTGCATCCTAGTATTAACACGCTGCAGTCTAGTCCTATCACATGAAAGTCTAGTTCTGGAGGAAGACTTGTGTAAAAATCAACAAGATACTGAGGTCCAACACCATTTCGACATTTAAAAACTAAAAGACACAATTTATACATAATTTAAAATTTGACTGGAAGCCAATGCAGCTTCATTAGCACAGGAGTAATGTGAGCAGATTTTCTCGTGCCTGTGAGAACTCGGACAGCACAGTTTTTAGAGAGCGTCAAAGCAGGCATGCACCGATGAAAATCAACAGCGTTCCCTTCGGCTTGTTTTCAGCCCCCCCCCCCCCCCCCCACACACACTCTTTTCTATTGAACATCTGGTTCATTGGTTTTCGTCTGAAAATGATTTCAACCTTAAATTAGCATTCAGTCATTAAACAAAGTAATTCAATGTCATGAGCATTCTTTTGGCAAATATAAGGTCATTCAAACTCAAGTGGCCGTTTCTGCTGAATATTGTCCGAAGCCATTTTTCTGCAAGGTGGTGGTCAAATATTCGACTTCATCAATATTGGAATATTGTCTGGCTGGGGTGCGCCCAGTGCATCAAATCAGTTTCTAGTGGGGTGTTCGCGTTTTCCTTTAAAACAGAAATTTCGACTGGTTCAATTTTATAGTGGTTTTTGATTTATTATCAACTTTCTAAAGGAAGTAAATTGTTATCAAATGGTGGCATGTGGTCACTATAGAAGGGTTAGAGGAACAAACTCTAAACAAGTGGAACAAAGGAAAAGCACATTGAAAATTATCTTTGCACACATTACACTGGGAAAACAGTTTAATTATTTGTAATCCTTGTAATCCACTTTAAACATCAAAGCTCCCTATAGACCTTATGCATTGACGTCACCAAGCCGCCATCTTAGAGGTAAACTGATGATGAAACAATGGAAACGCGCTGATTTGTACGCGCGGCGCACAGGACTGGCCAATGAACATCTTCCTTTTGACCTCTAGGTGAGGGCGCCCTACTCAAATGACGTCATATGCATAAGGTCTATACATAGGTTTCTGTAAGCACATTTTCAAGTGTTATGAACAATAAAACAAAGCAAAATACAACGACCCGTGTTACTGCATGGTCAAAAGGCAAACCCATGGATATGTTTTTGTTTCATAAGCATTGCATTGGTAGGCCTACATCTTGACTGAATTAAAACTTTCAACAACAAAAAACCTTACTTCGCATGCCTACCTTACACTTAGATCGTTGCGCGTAAAAACAGTGAAGGGGTAACAATACAAAGGAATATTTTTGTAAAGCTCACGAACAACAATGGTAATTGTCAAATCCAGCCTCTGCATTCGATTTAAATAACAAACCTAAATGTATTATAATAATGTGTATCGTATTTATACTATAGGCCTAGGCCTAATGCATGCTCTTGTTGTTCTACATTGTGTTTAAGTTTTATTTTTTATTTTGATACAATATTTTAAATCTGATAATAGAGGATAGCACTATACTCAGTCTAACGTTGTTGTGTGGACAGTGTGTTCACTATTAATCGCCGAACATTGTATATTAGAGGTCCGTCTTTTGAAAACTGAGGTCCTTTGCCTCCAACTTCGGAATCTGTCTCTCGTCTGCTGGATGTGATTTCTGTGCCACCGAAACAAAACCTTAAAGACGGCGGAGACAATGCCAAGAGTGAGAAAGCAGTTCGCGGAGGTGCCAACTTTGTAGCACAAGTCTATCATTTCAGAGTCACTGTGTCTACGTATGCTAACGGTCAAGTCCCCAAACCCTATGGTACTCATGCTGGTGAAGCTGTAATATTGCGCCTTGACCCAATCCCAACCCTCCGTCGTGGTGTAAATCAATGTCGGGAACGTCACCAGAACCGACCAGAATACGAGGACGATGATAGAAAGACGGGCAACGTTTACCAGCAGAGAAAATCGAAGACGCCTGCGGAGAGAACTGTCGATTTTATCGGCTAGGATGAGGACGGCGTCTCCGACGGCAGCGAGCATGAAGCAACAGAGTGGCACACCGAATAGGGCGTATACAACACAGAAAAGACGCCCTTTGAGGGTACGTGGAGTCACAGTGCCGTGACCTTTAAAAAAAGAGGAATAAAGGAAGAAGTTTTTGAAATATTATATTCATACCAACTTCTACTTTTCTTTACATTTAAAATACAGCATTCAATCAGTGGTCTAACAATACATTATTTATAAATATCTTTTTTGGGGCTGACAATATGGGTGGGGCTATTTATTGATCTTGTTTCGATCTGGGGGGGGGGCAAGGGTTATGGGCTGGGGGGGTCCCTGTCTCCCGGTTATGCCACTGCTTACTATTGTAAGGACGATTTCCTACCAAAAACAACTTAACACATTAAACAGGTGGCCACACAGCACCCGATGTTCATCACCAGCCTCCTTTTCTTCATCTTCCCCATGGTCCTGTTGTGATCATCATCCCCTCGGAACCCTGTTTTGCTCGTCTTCACTCGTCTTTTGGAACTGTTCCTGCTTCCATTTTCTTCACCATCTATAACCAGGCCGTGCTTCCACCTGTAAAGACATCCATGGTCCCAGATTGGTTGCTGCCGCCTTCGCTGTCTCCTGCCGTTTACCTTCGAATTCCGTTCTTCTAGCTGCTATTCGCTCCTTTCTCAGTGTTCTTCATTTCATGTTGCAGTGGTCCTGCCCTGAAGTGTTCTTCTCGTGAACTGTTCCTGTTTTCATCACCACTATTCCTATTCGTCATCTTAACTGTTGAAATTGTTTCTCTACCTTTCCTGTGTTCCCGTTATCATCGCAGCATCCACCCTCACCGTCATCGTCGCTGCTGTCATCTTTGCTGCGTCGCTGAGAGAGCTGATAAGTCATTTTAAATAATTTTATTGTACTATTTGCATTGCCTTGGATTACTTGCTTTATCAATGCCATGTTTTTATTGTTGTCGGTTTGCTTTATTTGACCAGTAATTTGCACCATCAATATTTGCGTAACCATAATTTTTATGCTTCTTATGCATATTTCTTTCATGCACATTATTCATAGCCTTATTTATGAGCATCACATTTTTCTGATTTATTTGCCTTTGATTTTTTTTTTCAACGGTGATTTATGTCAAGTGGTCCTACTTCATGCTCAAGCCTTTCTTCACATTTTGTTAACTTTGTATTATATTGTTCTTATTATTCTCTGCAACTTTCTGCCTTTTGTCGCCATGTTTTCCCCATCCGCCACTAGTTATGGTCAATCCCATCAACCAATCCCTCCACCAGTAGTTGTGACTTCCCTTTGTTCGCTTTTTAATGACATTATTGCCACAATGAAGAAAGTTTCGTCTGTGATAAAACTCATTCACTTGTCCCATCGTTCGGGCAGATCTAACTATTATTCTCCCCGTCGATATTCACCATCTCCTCACCGTCATCGCTCACCAAGTCCCCGTCGCAATCAGCGATATTCCCGTGAGCGTCGTGACACCCGTTATCGTTGACCAAGTCCCCGTCTCCATCAGCAATATTCACGAGAGCGTCGTGACACCCGTTACTGCTCACCAAGTCCCCGTCCCAGTAAATATTCTCGTGACCATAGTGACTCTAATGACAGCCGTTACTCCAGTAGCGTGAGCCGCCGTCCTCACTCCACCTCTCGAGGTAGTCTTAGCTCACGGTCACAGAGTCACACTAGACCACCACACAGTCGTGACCAAGAAGATCGCTCAGGTCGTTGTGACCCGGCCTCTCCATCCACTCTTCCACCTGAGAATATTACTCCTCCTTCCCCGTCTGAGCCCTCGGTCCTCAAGCCTGTGTTTATCAATAGTATTATTTACTCAAACTTCACGACAGACCCCCAAATCAACTCCAATCCTTCCTCCCCCTAATCAGGTTTTCTCAACCTTGCCTATTGTTAGCAATTTTCAACCACCATCACGTGATATTGATGCAGACCTAAAGTGTACCCTTTCCACCAAGGGTTTTGACATTCAACAATGTCAACAACTTGATCCAGACCTTTCTCTGGTTATTTCTTGGGTCAAAAATGGATCCCGTCCCCAATGTTCCGCATTACGTAAGCATTCACATGTCACACGTCGTCTATGGTTGGATTTCCATAAGCTCAACCTAGTCGATGGTATTCTATGCCGACAATATCAGCATTCTTTTTCTGCTAAACGTGTCAATCAAGCAATAATTCCAACCTCTCTACAACCCACTGTACTTGCTTATCTCCATGGTAACCCCTCTTGCGAACGAAGTGCCCCAATAATATTTAAACAATCTCTGAAAGTGTGTTACTGGCCGTACATCCGTAATGATGTAACAAAATATTGCAAAACATTCCAACGGACTGAGTTCACTTCCACAACTCAGCATGAAATTCCCCCAAGTACGCCTACTCCTACTTCATCAAAGCATCGTGCAAAACCCAAGAGCCATTCTACACCCTTTACATCTGGTTTATTGCCCATTCCAAAACAGCATCCCACTTCAGTTTTTGTTTTTCTCCAGTCTCCAGCTCCAACCACCACCCACTCTGCCTCTACCTATCCTCCTTTCTCTCTGCCCATAACCCTACGCACAGCTCCATCATTCCACTTTCCTCCAACCCCAACTCATTTGCCTTTTGATCGCAGTAGATAATTTAATTCCAACAACTTGTCTTTCTGATAACATTGTTGTTTCGATTACAACTACACTTGACTTTGTATTGTATAAACTTAACAGTGTATATAGGCCACACAAGCTCCTCAACATTTCTTGATTTCTTTTGACTTTCTTTATTCATAATGTTATTATCTTTGACCCACATAATTTTCATTCTGAGCCATTTGTATACATTACATTGATTACTTTAGCTTGTGCTTACCAATTCATGTTCAAATATTCAATGGTTATCTTCCCTTATTGTTTCTCAGGTTCAAATGTTTACAAATTTCATTGCTTTGTCAATTTCAAAATGTTCGTGTTAATTTAAACTTACAAATCTTTGTATAATTACTTGTATATTCAGTTTAAATTTACATTCAGTAATTATTAGTGTTCATTTAAAATCAATACAAGATGTAAAAATGAAATTGAGTGACAATTAAAAGTTAGTGACTTATCAACATGAATGCCCGGATGTTGGAGCAGATCGGCACTTGAATAACAGTTCAAAACGAAGCGTAGAAGAACTCCGAAATGGGAACCGTTCCGGACTTGAACAAGGTGGAGCAGGAACAAGTAGATCAGAACAGGACAAAGGTAGAGCAGGAACAAACCGGTCAGGAACAATGACAAATCGAAAGCTGCACTCAATGCTGTTTTTGCCAGGGAAGTGGATAATTGTCATTCAATATACCACGATATTTCCTGCGTTACACTATTAATCAACAATCAATCAATCAATCAAATAGTGAAAGCAGCGAAATACCGTTTTGTTTTATAAGGGATTTTGTACACGTTCAAATTGGGTTTTATTAACCGAAAAAAGAAATGGTGATTTCAACAGCTTTGACAGTAATTCAAAAATAATCGAACTTTGAAAATGAATTGAATAAATCCACATTGTTTTCAATAAATACTAGTTATCCTTTGTCTTGTATCAGTCCTTGATCCTGTCATAACAATTGGTATTACCTCACTAACACGTCATGAAACAGAGAAGGCCTGGGCTTCATTTTCTTCCAAGTATTTGGCCAAGTTTGCACAAGGGCCATTTTGTCGACTAGTGGCCTATATTAATTGGTACTCATGAGTGTTGGATAGCAGGCAAATATTTAGTCAACTAATGGTCCTTGTGCATACGAACTTGGTTTTGCTGAGGCAAGTTATACACTCTACATTTTAAACTCCCGGTCAGAATTCAGTGTTCATTTTGCATGCAGTGCAGTTGGTTGCCTCTTAGTTGCCCGTAAGTGTGACATGGCCCTAATGTCAACGCCATTCAGTAGCCTTTAATAGAGTGAGAGAGGGGGTGGGGAGAGAGGGGGAGAGAGGGGGTGGGGAGAGAGGGGGAGAGAGAGATAATCTACAGTTCTAGCCAGCAATCCCCAGCATACCAGAACATCGTAGAGAGTTTCTAAACGCTTACCTATGGTTGTAACAATTTCGGTGGTGAAGACCAACGCATTTGCCATTGACCATTCATTTTGAACCCCTTTTGATGGGTCAACATCAAAGCGGAAGACACCTCTGTCCTGGGCGAGCTGTCCATGGTCTCTGATGAACGTCGTCAGACTCTCTCGGGTAACTCCACACGAAGAGTGTTCGCGTACAAAGTCGTCAAATACCTCGTTTGTCAGTGCCTGCAGCGTCGAATGGAAACCCTTTTCTATTGCGATGAAAGCCAGCGCACCGAGACACAGGTAAGTGATGAAACACACAAATAGAATGAGTGTTTTCCTGTAGCCCATGGTAACACTTGTTTCAGATATTTCTTTATGAAAGTAAGGCTGTTATTCTGATTTCCTGACTGGAACAACTCTCCGAGGTCCAACGTCATCAGCAATGTGGGTATCCGTTCCATTTGTCAATTGTTGTTTCCGGTTCAAATTAATAATGGTGAACCTGTACATCATGTAACGTCCCGTGATTGCCCACGGACTCTCCGTTCTTGTTGTCGGTCTCTGCTAAGAAGCTGAAGTTGGAGATCGCTTGCTTTCAGAATATTGTTCTTATATAATCATTCCTACATCCCCTCAACCAGTATCGAACAACAAGAGTACGCTCTGACCGTTATCCCACCACAATTGTCATTAACATGATCCCATTGTGCTGGTCTGTCCGTTGGTGCACGTACAATACTGTAATTTTCTCCACACATCAGTCAATTAAATTTCATTTTATTTACCCGGTATCCTGTTGACAAGTTATTACGTCACGCTATCCTGCGCATCGGCCGCAAAAGGTGGTTTGCGCTATTTCAAGCTCCGTAGGTGGCATACGTTTGTGTGCAATATGGTTGAAATACGATAAAACAACACCTGTGATGCAAGGGTTAAAATTACCAGCCTAATATTTTCATCAAAGGTATATTTAATAACTGACATTGCATAATAATGGAGCTCCCCATAAAAAACCTTAGAACTTGTAATTTTTTACCTCAAAATCATATTCGATGGAACGAAATAATGATTTCGAGGGAATAAAATATGTATTTTTACTTGTTGTATTTCTTGTTTTTATTAACCTTTAAGGGCTTCGTTCTCAATGGGTTGGAAACTGAGTATAAATTAATTTCCATCCGCACGTTTTCGATACACACATCAAGGCAATCAAAATAAGCAAGGTCATTGCGTGGGTGTTATGTTCTCCACATAGATAGTACTACAAAAGGGAATTATCGGGTCGGACCAAGACATTCATTTTTTACTGAGATTGTTTATAAATCCTGGACTTTTTAATTACACCCCCGTAATTGTCTTAGAGGAAAGAAACCAGATAAATTATATCCTACTGAGTAAACACTGTCAAGTCGTTATAATTGTGTAATGTGGCTGGTTTGTTTGGGTCATTGCACCGCTGTAAAACTGAAAATGCGCTGGTACTCACCACGATGGATTTATTTCTGTTTTGAATCTGAAGGACTATTGAGGGCGTCTTTCTCATTGAATTGTAATATGGTACCCGATGACACCTTATGGTAATACCTAGGCCTATGACTGAACCATAACTAGAAATTAGGAGCTGAAATGTTTACATTTGTAAATAATGTCCGGTGACAGCTGTTAAAATCCAAAAATCTGTGAATATAATTCACTCAAAAAGCCCGAATCTTCTCAGATGCAACGAAGGAATCAAACAAGGTGACACTGGTTTAAAAAACACAAAATCAAATTTAATGATATAATTATCAACCACTTCAAATACCGATTTAACAATCGTATAATGAAACTCACTCCGACAAATGTCCAGATAAAGACGAAACAACAACGGGTACACAATCTGACACCCGTCAACAAATATGGAAGAAGACCCCAAAATACCGAACTTTAGATTAAGTTCGAAAATGCCCATTCCATATTTTAAATTCAGCAACTGCACTCGGTCAAAAATGAACTCATTCAAAATGCTGCTCTGATCAAACGAGTCGTTTAAAAACACAGAAATCGTAGCTTCCACCAGTCTTGAGTATTTGTATCCTGGCCGAAAATCTCTCCCGGCCCGTAAAAAAATAAAACAGATTTGTAGTATTTTCTGGAAAGTACTAAAACTAACTTTTAATTTCAAGCCATTTCCAAAGTTCTGAAACAACCATAACGGATTAGCGCCGCCCACTAGGGTCAACAGACTTGCACACAGATAATGATTGACAGCGTGCGATGTACATAGAAGCACATGTAAATGGGTCTCATAACACAGCCTTGGAGAAAGACCACATCCCAATAGACCTTATGCATATGACGTCATTTGAGTAGGGCGCCCTCATCTAGAGGTCAAAAGGAAGATGCTCATTGGCCAGTCTTGTGCGCCGCGCGTACAAATCAGCGCGTTTCCATTGTTTCATCATCAGTTTACCTCTAAGATGGCGGCTTGGTGACGTCAATGCATAAGGTCTATAGACCAATCCATTAAGCCCCGCCTCCTTACGAGTTGACCAATCACAGCCACGAAACCTGATCACCATTAGAGCAAAGATCACCAAACGGCTCAAATGGTGATCAGATTTCGCGGCTGTGATTGGTCAATGAGAAATGGGCGGGGCTTAATGGATCGGTGTATTAAAAATACAAACTGTGCCAGAAGTACTAACACAGACAAACAAAATCACATAAAACATGGTATGGAGGCCTACATCACTTTTGCGTATGCTTGATTGCTCGGTCACATGCTTGCTTGGTTTCTTAGTTACTTACTCAATACAATGTAAACTTTAATGAGACTCACGACCTGCTTGTGCGAGTAAAAAGTGATCAAGCGCACTGGACTCAAACCTCTAGTGCTTCTGATCAGCAGAGTGTTGCTTCGGACGTAAAGTCGTTAGTCTCGTGTAATAATTAAACGTATAAGAACCAAGTTACACCATGGAGGAAGGAATTCTCTGGTCTCACAATAAGAATGTGTTCAGCCTATACAGGGATCA
Source organism: Leptasterias polaris (assembly GCA_037783415.1). Taxonomy (NCBI): domain Eukaryota; kingdom Metazoa; phylum Echinodermata; class Asteroidea; order Forcipulatida; family Asteriidae; genus Leptasterias; species Leptasterias polaris. The sequence goes on from JAZGTN010000045.1 coordinate 5,379,760, forward strand.
TAGGTGCGCACAGAGGGGTTAGAAAAGTGTTAAAAAGTATATACAAGCAGACGTCAAACTGAAAACAACAGCGATCAGAACCATGTTTACATTACATGTCAATAACTCATTTCTGTTTCTGTTTTGAATTATTTATTGAATTAACAATTTCCAAAAAGGTGAGAGGACTGATCACAATTACTGTATTAATTTTACCAGTATGAATACATATCGATATACTAAAAAAAATAAAAATGCAAAAGACGAGTTTTATTAATTCAGAGATCACGATAGTTAGGTTAATTTAAATCTAACGTTAAAATAATAATAATAGTGGCTTCTTATATAGCGCTCATATCCGTCACTCAGTGACGCTCAAGGCGCTTCTACAGTCAGTATTTTCCTGCAAGGTATGTGGGTGTGGAGCTATGTTTTGAAGTATGATACATTATTCCTTTACATAGCACCATGTAATGGACGTTTACAAGGTGCTGTGGCGCAATATGCAGCCAATCAAACCAGGAACACCGGGGCGAACCCCTTCTCTTTCGATAAGTGCACTGTGTTCTTTACGTGCATTGCACAACACACGGGACCGACGGCTTTACGTCGTATCCGAAGGGCGAAGCAATAACGGTTAAGTGTCTTGCTTTATAAGGACACAAGTGTCACGACCGGGACTCGAACCCACACTCTGCTGAACATAAACACCAGAGCTTGAGTCCGGTGCTCTTATCCGCTCGGCCATTTACAATGTCAATTTTCGTTTATTCAAAGGCACCATGTAGCGTCCCATATACGCTCTCTGAACATCGGTTTGCATTTCTTGTTACAAAGTTTCATTCGTCATTACATTGTATTTGAATAATACTGTGATGTTGAAACACAACATTATAACGAGGGAAAGTTTCCTGCGTTTGTTTGTTTTTTCATTATTGTTAGATAAGTATTTGTGTATAACACTGTTCTATTCCTAACACAAATGCTGGAACAATTACAGTACGAGCCCATAAAACACTGATAACCCTGAGATGAAAAATGGAATAAATATTAGGAAGTGCATTTATACATCTTTAAGATTAACATAATAACAGTGAAGCACAAGCAGCCTCAGTTAGCTATAGGCAAGCTGTCATGACACCTTGACAAACAAATTCAAGCTCAATACAAAAGTCAAATTGTTTTTCCTGATTTATAAGTCGTGCTCGCTTACAGTTGCATTGGTCTCCTCATCTACGAGTGAAATATTGTTCGACCAATGACCCGAATCATAATCAGCCAGGTTTAAACCCATGACTTGTGTGTAAGACATGGCAAATACAGAGGAACGTCGCCTGTTCGTCTCCATAGCATCCATAGCCATTGTGGTGTCCATATGACTATCATCGCCATCGTCCGAGTTCTCTTGAAACACCGACCCGGCGTTGCTGGTTCTGAGTCGGTAACCACTACTCATAGAGGTGGCCAATTCGGGATGCGCTCCGAGAGAGTAGCTTCGAAACCTTCCGCCCCTCTGTAAGAACTTGCGGGTCGTCTTACCAGCCTGCTGCAGTTGCGCCCTTTGAGCCCGCCATACCCCTCTGTAAACAATGGAGATAACACTGAGACCGATTAGGAAATACGACAAGATACCAAGCTTGTAGCTCCATTCTTGCTTAGACGTTAGTAGTTTTCCCTGTTCAATTCCATAGATGAGGTCCCCGAACCCAATGGTGCTCATCGAGATGAAACTGAAATATAGAGCCTCACCAAACGACCAGTCTTCGGTGTACACGAACACCAAGGACGGCAGAGCAATGGTAGACGTCCATAGGACGACACATGTTACCAGACCACCTAACACCAGACGTGATTTCTTGGTATGGATGCAGATGAAGAATTTATCAAAGAGTCGTTTAGAGTGGTGCCAGAGACTGTGGAAGGTATCGCCGACTACGGACAGCATGAAGTAACACAAGGGGATGCCAAATATAGCGTAAATGATGCAGAATACTTGTCCACCAACTGTTCTAGGAACCACCCGGCCATATCCTGTGAAACAGCAGATAGAAAAAGTACATTTTAACTATAAGCATTATTGACAAATTAGGGCAATGGAAGCCTAATCTGAAATGTTTGAATGGCATTGAAAAAGGCGACTCTCCAAAGCTTTTGAGTGGAAGTAGGCTTGCAAAGACAGAAATTAAGGTTCTTTATCAAAAGTTTAATGATAAAACAATTCTGGCAGTTGATTTCAAAATGACTAAACAATTCGAAGTCACTGCTACACGTGAAACCAGAGGCAAAGATTTTGAAAGTCTTCTGTTGTTGGTTTTGGTTTTGTATTCATGATATATTTATTTTCTGTATTCATGTGAATGGCTGAAGAGACGTCTGGTAGACAGACTGATTCAATACTTTTATAACAACAAACATGTTCACATTGACTTCATCGTCAGCGACGACGACATAAGTCTTAACAAGATAGTTTGTCGAATTTGGTTTAGAGTTAACTTTACCGCATTTTGTCGAAAGCAAAATTCGCTATTTTGGAGGTGTTTTAAATAATTGAGAATGGGCTTTTCGACCTAGATCCTTTCGCGGTTAGTCTGTTGAAATGTACCTCGACAAATAACACGAGCTTATATCAACAAACATCAGTATTTGTATATTTGTTGCCTATATTTGACGAAATTTACAATTATCTATTTGGGTAAACAATGAATACATGGTTATATCTTGGGGAAAATGGTCCTGACACCTGAGAAATAATTACAACAGAAAGGCTATCATTATTTTGTATAGGAAAAGAAGATTAAAAAAACACAACAAAACGGGCCCAAATTAAGTAGTTTCCATTATGGTTATCTGTTTTGGATTGGTTTTTCTCCGCTCGAAATAAACTGTGTTCCTCTATTCCATTACAAAAACCGTACAGTTTTGAAACTTACCAATGGTCGTAACTATGGTGGAAGCAAACACAATGGAATTCTGCAATGTCCAGACGTTGGAAACCCCATTTCTGAATATGGTTTCGGCGTGCAGAAGCCCCTCAGCCTTAGCCACATTGACGTGATCGAGTATGGATTTAAGATCATCAACAGACAACCCGCATACTGAGTTATTCCGAACGAACAGCCGCAGAAAGTCGAAGTATTCGGTTCTCGCTGCTTCTTCTTTTGGTTGCTCGATCTTAAGAAAAATGAAAGACCCGCAGATTATGTAACCAAGGAAGACCGGTAAAAGGAGGAGAGATTTGGCCCACGGTTTCATCTTTCTAAGTGGGTTCACTACAACGCCACATGATCAAAGGTAAACGCAGCGAGACCGTTGGGCATGTGTGACGAATGATCTCTCGATAATATATTCCGAAGTGGAATTGTTTCAATAGTCAATAAAAAAGGAGAAATGTGCTGGTTACAACTTGTTTAGAGAAACTCTGATTTATCTTGATCTGTATGTTTTTATATGGTCAATCGTGATCAGGGTCAAATTTGATTGGTCACAGGATCACGAGTAACACCAGGAAAGTGCAAACACATATAAATTGATATTACTATACACTGTGAAATAAATCAATTGTTGGTGACCTCCTATAGGAGATCCTAGAAGATCCATTTTCGTTCAGTTATATTATTATAGAACATAATGTTGATGTTGTCAACCTAAAATGATGCACTTATTTATTGCTTTTGGTGGGTTAACTTTTTGTACGGCAACTTAAAAATGGTGAGCAAAGTAGTGCTTGGTTCAATTAATGAAATATGGATCACCAAGATTTACAGTTATGGATAGTCACATATATCAATATCTAAAGATTTTGATTTTCCAGAGAACTGGATTAGCCAGACGTAGATCATCCAGCCAGGGTTACAGATCATCATGCAAAACATTAATTATGGGTAATTGTCTTACCAGTAATTAATGAACGTGTAATCTTATCCAGGTTTTATCTGACTGCTAGATACTGTTGGCAACCCAGACTCGATATTTATCTTTCAAAGTAACATACGAATTTTTGTTTGCGTATTTCCCTTTTTAAAGTTGTAATAATTTAAATTGTTCTTTTGGAGCAGAAATTTAAACTTATTTTTGAACAAAAGAAACCCCCGTTTCTATATTAAATTAAATTTTGAAGGATTTGTGTTGTTCTGCTGAGGTTTTAATTTATAGTTAACCCACCGTTTTGGTGGGTTAACTTTTTGTACGGCAACTTAAAAATGGTGAGCAAAGTAGTGCTTGGTTCAATTAATGAAATATGGATCACCAAGATTTACAGTTATGGATAGTCACATTTTTTTTTATATCAATATCTAAAGATTTTGATTTTCCAGAGAACTGGATTAGCCAGACGTATAGATCATCCAGCCAGGGTTACAGATCATCATGGGAATGAGATCAGCAGGGATTTGGATCAGCCATATATAATGGATCATGGATCAGTCAGTAGATTATTCAGCCAGGGATACGGACCGTAGATGAATTAGATCAGACGGTAGGGATTTGGATCAGTCATTGTGAATCACGGATCAGTCAGATGCTGGATTAGTGGAGATACTGGTCAGCCAGAAATATGGATCAGCCAGACGTATGGGCAATCCAGCCACACGGTCTAACGGATCATCAGCAGAGAATTTAGATCAGCAGGGATTTGGATCAGCCATAGATAAATTATGGATCACGGATCAGTCAGAAATGTGAATCAACCAGAAAAAAGGGTTCAGACAGAGATACTGGTCAGCCAGAAATGAATCAGCCAGATTTAATACTCACCCAGAGATTGACAGAAAGAAAAACAAAATGCAACACTTAAATGACAAATTACAGTATACAAAATATCTGCAAAAGTTTTCCTCAGCAAGCTACTTTACGAAAGCTTATCAGATATTTTGTTATTAAAGTGGTGCATTTTCTTTTTCTTTCTGCATTATCCTGACTAACACGGCTATATCAAGTTTCCCACAGAGATATGGATCAGCCAGAGATATGGATCAGCCAGATATATGGATCAGCCAGAGATATCAGCCAGATATAATATGGCTTAGCCAGATATAGCAGGTTCATTTTTAACTAAAATTTTTCATTTTTCACTTTTGTTGTAATATATAGCATTTTTTCATGAAGTTGTTTTTAAAATGTTAAAATCATGCCGTTTCTCTCCATAAAATATTGCCGGAGGAACAAAGTAGGAATCTGGTGCACTTAAAAAAATATTTTCAACAGTCTTTTGATTTCTTACTTTTTGTTAGCAAAACAATTTGCCACATTTTGTACTCAAAGTTGTTATTGCATCATAATATCAAAGAAAAATACACACACCTTTTTATTTACAATACTTCATTATTGGGAAAGCTGACGCTGACAAAAATAAAATTTTATTTGTGGCTCGAGTGGTTATAATTTAAGTAACGGGATAGATTCTGTTATCTCTTGTCCTCAAACCCTGCCGAAAAGAGGAGGGGATAGATTTTTCTATCCCTTGTTCCTCAAGCCCAACCGAAATGAGGAGGGGGTAGAATTTTCTATCCCTTGTTCCTCTAACTTAGCCGAAAGTGGAAGGGATATATATTTGTTTTATCCTTTTCTTCTCAAACCAAGCAAAGAAGAGGAGAGGATAGATTTCGCTATCCTTTGGACCTCAAACATGACCAAATTTGCGTTTATTATTGCTAACAAATAACTGGAATTTATCAATTTTTAAATTCTTAGCCTAGAAAAAATAGATTAATTTGTAAAATCTGGAGAATGTTTTTCACAAATTTAAGGAGAAAATGGTAAAAGAAAAAATGTTTGCTTTAAAATCCTGATTTGATAGCAACTTTTGGATCAACTAGAGATATGGATCAGCCAGATATATGGATCAGCCAGAGATATGAATCAGTCAGATATGGATCAGCCATAGATATGGATAAGCCCGAGGTATGGATCAGCCACATTTATGGATCAGCCAGAGATATGGATCAGCCAGAGATATGGATCAGCCAGAGATATGGATCAGCCAGAGATATGGATCAGCCAGATATATGGATCAGCCAGAGATATGAATCAGTCAGATATGGATCAGCCATAGATATGGATAAGCCCGAGGTATGGATCAGCCACATTTATGGATCAGCCAGAGATATGGATCAGCCAGAGATATGGATCAGCCAGAGATATGGATCAGCCAGAGATATGGATCAGCCAGAGATATGGATCAGCCAGAGATATGGATCAGCCAGAGATATGGATCAGCCCGATATATGGATTAGCCAGAGATATGGATCAGTCAGATATATATATCAGCCAGAGATACTGATTACCCAGAGACATAGAACAGCCATGAATATTTAACAGTAAGAGACATGGATCAGCCATATTACAAGCCAGGGGTAAGGATAATGCAGATATATTTATCAGCAAGAGATATTGATCATCCAGAGATATGGACCAACCAGGATTATGGATCATCCAGTGATATCGACCAGCTCAAATCAAATGATTTAGTGTAATTGAATCCAATCAATCGAATGTAAACTAATAATGCTTCACTCTATAAAATTGAAATCTAATTGGTTAATTTGCATAATACTAACGGTGAAGACGAGTATAGAGGGGATCTGGTGAAAGCTAATTGAAATTCCTTTACCCAGATGTCCAATTATAATTATAACGGATTGGTGGCCGCCTCTAAAAATCGCTAGTTGAGACAATGACGCGATTATGTTACGTAATCGTTCATAACACAGGACTTTTATTATATGCGCAAAGTTGTACTTCGGATCTGTTAAAATGGTCTCCCTCCATGACATGGAATAACAAACCATTCGCCCTAGATTCTGAACATATAGACAGCCCCTCGAAACAGATTTTATATATTGCATACTTATTTTTAAAAGGTTAAAATATAAAAGTAAACAGTCAATTTTTAGGTTAGGAGGAGATATAAAGACACGGTACAAAATAAATCAAAAATGATTTTATTTTAAATGGCATAACAATAGTCAATATTAAACCCATCACATGGAAGAAACTATAAACTCCCCAAACTATTTTCCCCCCAATAAAATAATGTTAATTTTAGTGAGACATTAGGACCTCACATCAAGTACATTGCAATACAATGATATTTAACTTTGGTTGAAATCTCAACTAAAACACCTTTCCCGATACAAATCATAAAAAATTGTGTTTATTCAAAGGGCACTATTCAAAATAGTTAGCCTATAATACAAAATGCTCTGGTGTTTTAAACAATATTCGGTGCTTTATAAGAAAGGAAAAAAATACAATATTGGGAAGGGTAAAACTGGCGTAAATGTGGACGGTTTGCTGGGTGAAGAAAATATGTCAAACACTCACTCACTCACTCACTCAGTCGACCCAAGTTTTCGCGTTGCCGCATGTTTGAGTCGGGCTCGATGTCTGACACGCCACACAACTCTATCCTGCATACAACTGATTAGCTCCTCCTTGTTGTTTACTCCTGCATCCTCGATCAAACACTGCACCCAATTTGCGGACCATAGGTTAACATAATTATATCACGAGAGCAACTTTAAGTGTTACACACGAAGTGTGGACCTGAGAACAGAAGAGGTCCACACAATGTAGGGACTTGAAACACTATGTGGACTTACACACGTCCACAGTTTTTTACAGTGCTGAAGAATATGTTTTTTTTCTTAAGTGCACAGAACAAAGGAATATCCACGGAGCTGTGTGAATTACTGAGAAGCTTCAGTGGCGATGTCTACCAAGTGGTTTCAGTTTTTTGTTCCACTAAAACTGTAGTCCATTCTTTTAGTGATTTCATCAATTTTTGCCCTAGGCCTATTGCCATATAGAGCTGCTTAAGCAGGATTATAGCTTAAAAATTGTACTCTTAGCAAAAATGAGCGGGACACCAGTCACAAATGGTACATGTGACCTGGTATTTTGACAGTATTCTGGTAACGAACATTATTTTTGTGCTTAGCTACTTTTTGTGCTTAAGCAGCTCTATGAAATTGGGCCCATTGTATCTGCAATCGCTTCTCGACTGTACACAATTCCACATTCGGTGCTTTACAAAATTGCATGTTTTTTAAATCGAGTCAAACTATATGCAATATCAGAATATATTATGCGTTTCAAAGACAAAGACAAACTTATATTACCAGTTACAAAAAAAATAAAGTGACAGTTACAAGAATGAATTGAATACTTTCACCTCTTTGTGTTATTATTTCCTTTGTATTATTATGGCTCTACCTATGGTTTCAACTTTTAGCACAGGCCTACAACGCGGTTACCAAGTGTCATAGTTAGGTAGGTACGATGGTACTTCAATAACGAAAACATACATTATACCTTGATTACACCATTCATGTTAGTTTCTTTTCTTCATTTCGAAAATGTTTGTTCAACACTGATGCCCATGGTCGCCGGAGAGGACAGCATAATAAGACATCATTGTCATAGTCGTATTCATCGTCATTGTTCTTAATGTCAGTTTGCAATCAGTTCATTTCAAAACTGTCAGTCCAAGCTGTCGTCGAAGCGAACTGTTGTATTGACCACTCCGTTGTCTGTTGTAGTGCTGGAGGAAGCATGTTGATGATGCTGCTGTTGCTGTTTCTGGAGTTGCATTAGCTTTTTGGCCGCCTTTTTGGCCTTCCACTTGTTAAGTGTTGACTGTTGCGAGTTCAGGAATCCCTTAAAGGCCACAGAAAGAATGCTCAGACCGATTATTAGATAAGCTACGGTACCGAGTTTGTACAGCCATCGATGTAGCGTGGACAAATTCGTCTGCTCAGCAGGCACAAAGTCCCCGAATCCTATTGTACTGAGGGAGATGAAACAAAAGTACTGACTCTGAAAAAAGTCCCAATCTTCCAAGTAACTGAAGAGGAAAGCTGGCAGCGCCACCAGTATGAAGTACAACACTGTCCCTATAATGACCACTTCTAAGGTCGTGCGAACGGCACTGGTTTTGATGTTCTTCGTGCACCGTCGAATAAGGCCATGGCACGGCCGCCAACAGCCCTGGAACGTGTCCCCGACTGCAGAGAGTAACCAGTAAGTGAGTGGTATCCCTACGAGTGCATATAACATGCACACAACGCGTCCTACCGAGGTTTTGGGTGCCAGATTACCGTAGCCTGAAATAAAATCAGAAGTATTGTAAGTTCTAAAACACCCTCTTCCAAATGTTAAAGTTATTTGAAATGTACTCCTTTGTGTTCTTGTTGTTGTTGTTGTTGTTGTTGTTGTTGTTGTTCTTGTTCTTGTTGTTGTTGTTGTTATTATTGTTGTTGTTGTTGTTGTTGCTGCTGTTGCTGCTGCTGTTGTTGTTGTTGTTATTGTTGTTGTTGTTTTGTTGTTGTTCTTGTTCTTGTTTGTTTTCATAGGGTATCGATTCGTCAAAACTGCTTTCTGGTGAGTTAAATGCAGTATAATAATAACTTATTTTGTTTTACCTATAGTTGTCACAACGGTAGTTGTAAAGAAGACGGCACCAGGGAAATCCCACACCACCAGGTTATCGTCATTGTCAGGGTCATTATCTATCTTGAAAGCCCCACCTCTTAAGGCCTTCTCCACCGCAGCAAATAAACCGCGGAGTTCGTCTTGGGAGACGCAGGTGTGGTTGTCCAGAAAGTCCTGGATGGCGTCCAAGAAGTTTTGCTGGGCGAGCTCGTTGCTGTAGCTCTCCAGAAGTCTGAAGACCAAGGCACCGAGGAAAAGGTAGACGAACAGGGCTATGATGAGAACCAGGGATTTCTTCCAGAGCTTCATGATACGGGATTGAATTACAGCAACTGGTCCACCTTAGAATCTCACTCAGGAACACGTACGTCATCGGCAACTGACAACCATTTTCCTTTCTTCGGAGAAAACCAAAATATGACGGTGGTGGGCGTTTCAACAAGGAGCTGTTTGGTTCATTTGTATTTCTCTTGCCGTAAGGCCCATCTGTCGTTGATCATGGTTGTATAACTCAGGATGGTGATGTCCCTGAATTCACTCTTATCAATCGGAACAACAATGTTATTTTAATAATTCATGGAAGAGTGAAGTGACCCAATATCAATGGCAGCCATCAGTTGAAATGCATCGGTTTTCCAAATCAACTGGGCTGTCTATTTCAAAACGTCTCACCTGCCTACCAGCATCATTATCCGTATCGACTTGCGTACGTGAATAAATTACTTGCTGTCCTTGATTCGACTGATTTGACGTTGGTTTAACACAATTCGAAGAGTCATAAGAAACAAACAGGATAATGACCCGAATATCTCTCCTCTCCGACTATTTTGTAGTCTTTACTCACACTGGGATCACTTTCAATTTTATTTCGACTTGGTAAACAACTCGTAACAAAATGTCTGGTAGGCTTCAAAAAATTACTTTGGGTCAGGCGTAGTTTATTGATGTTCGTGTAAAGTGAAGCACGTTGTTTGACATTTTGATAAAAAGAGTACACAACGTCTGCCGGAAAGAACATTTGATCTGATAGTGCATGTGTCCCCCCTCCCCCTCCACCCCGCCCCTTCAGATTACAAAAAACACAGACTATCCAGACATTGTGTCACGGCCCTGTTATGTTACGCATTCCTCCACTACAAATTAATAGGTACCAGCATGTTTGCATTTGGCAAAAAGTCGAAACTGTTTTCATTGGTATCCAGTCTCGTGCAGTTCACTTCGAGAGTAAACCTCATGCAGGATACCAGTCAGAACGGTTCTATCCACAGCCGTTTTAAAAACGACGGCTTTGGTTTGGGCTCTGTTTTGGTCTTCTGAGTCTTGCTTGGCGACGCTAGTTTTTGTATATAAGTTGCCGGTATAGAAGGCGCAACATCGACTGGCCCGGGGACTGAGCAAGTCTACGAATCTTGTTAAAAATCTGATTATTTGTTTGTTTGATACAGATATCTCTTCTCCGCTTATTCGTGGTGCAATAGCGATATCGGTGACTAGACTAACCAACCGAACGTTGCCGATCAAGGCTAGTTTTTATATAGGATTCGAACTGCCTGTCCGAGCCACATAAGGAAAGCGCACGTTTTCTATTAGCAACTGACACAGCCTAAAGCAGGAGCCATGTTTTCGAATGTCAAACGCAGTGGAAAGCAGTGTACAGTGAAAACGATCACGAATTGTCAACATTTGCTTTATTTCATGAAGACATAGACCCTCTTCGAAACCAAGGCTTGGGCTCGGTGGGGTCGGGCTTGAGCTCCGTCCGCCTCATTGAAGCCCCGTAAGGAAGCTTGAAGCGCACTTTCTTTAAACAATAAGCCCAAGCCCAAACCGTGGCCATTAAGTTTTGCGTTATATTTGGTAGGATCATTCTACTCTTAGGAAAAGGTGCGGTACATTTCATCAATTTGAAAAAAAAATATTCCTTTACGGGATAGTCAATTAATTTTCCTCGTCTAGTTTTCAATAAATCCAACCCTATGGTGGCTCTGGAGGGACATTGCACACATAACATTTGAGGAAACATTTCCGTAAATTTTCACAAAATTACCCAAAGTTGCAAATTTTCATGGAAATATTTCCGTAAATATTTTCAACTACGGTGCAAAACCTTAAATAAATAGTTAGAAATATAATATATCTGTATATCTGTAGAGGGGGTGCCAGCGTTCCTTGGGCCGACCAAAGATGCGCTGGGTAGACAACATCCGAGAATGGTCAGGTTGTGATACCACTGAACTCAAAGCAGCACTGGAAAGACGGGCTGTGGTGGGAGAGGTACCAGTAAGTCCAGTGGGGTACAATTTAAGGAGAAGACCAAGGTCAAATGTCTACTACAGAGAGACAAATATATAATGTACGGTGTCCCTTAAGACTAAGAGTCATTATAACCAGCCATCAGCCAAACTTTGAATAATTTCAATCAAGTTATGCTCCTCTTTGAGTGAAAACAACGTTCATAATTCGGTTAAACCCTTTAAAAAAAAGAGTTGTTTATCATAAGTGTATACGAATTTATAATTTCTGGCTATTTTGTGGAATATTGAATTAGGCTATACCTTTATATAAGAATAGTCTATATTCCTTTAAAAAAAGTTCCTCTGGAAGTTTTTCTTTATACGTGAAAATAAATGAACGAGATGATACCATATTTTTGTCGAGGTCGAGTTGGGTTGTCGTACGTAACAAATTGACTGAGTCATTACTGGAACGGTAATATCATTGAATACTTTAAGGCCTAATTGTGGCATTTTTCTCGTTTCTTTTAAAAGTTACTTTGTGTTCTAAATCTCGAAAACTGTTTTGTTTCATCCTCAAAACCTTTTAAAATCAATACAGTATTTTTGTATATGGTAAACGGCTGTTTTAATAGTGTTTTTTTTATCACTATTTAGACCCATAATTAATATTTATTCTAATATTCCTTTAGATCTGCTAATAGTCACTCAAAGCTGCCTCACTCTACCAAAGAATCATCTTCCCTCAGTGATTTCGGAACATACTTTCTCAAATACCGGCAGGATTCTAGCTCTGAGAGATCCAACGGTTCCACGCTAATTCCAGCCAATGCTGCCGCTTCCGGTACATCTTGATAATACCGGATTAAGTCCGCGGTGGACGGATCTTCCTGCCGGACCCGGTTTCCCCTCAGGGCCAGCGACCCCCGTTCCCTCGACCGTTCGGCTGCGTTCATCGGCACGCCGTGAGATAGCCTTCTCCCCGGCGAGCTGTCGTTAGAGACCGTCACCGATTCCGAGTCCAAAGCCAACCCGGTGTTCCCGTCCCCGGAATCCCCTGATTGGTACGCGGTCGAATCTAGGAATACGTTGGTCAAGTTTGGGGCTAGCCCCGTTCCCGCTTTACGGGTTTTCCCGTGGATTGCAGCCGCTATGTTAATCAAAGGAGCACTGTCGGTTGACACTTTCCTAACGGCCCTCTGGAGGCACTCTTGTGAAGGCGCATGGGTTGATAGATGTATCTGCTGGGACCCAGTCGAGATTTTGCGCGAATGACATCTTTGGTGGGAATCTTTATAAACCGACTCGGCATTGGAAGCAGTTTCATCGCAGTTATTATCTGCCTGGTCGTAGGACTCCCGTTGTGGCTGACTTGGAAGAATCGATGATTTGACCCCCTCTAGAGCTTCCTTTTCGTCTGCCTCACTGTTTATTATAATACATCTTACAGTATGGCTCTGCAAAATATCTTGTCCAATATTGTCCTTAATTTCCGTATGTGTTTTCAACCTCTCGGCTTCCAAATGTTTCCTTATTCGCGGAGACGATGGGCTTTGTTTTGGACGGTGTTCGGAAAGTTTCTCTGTCACTTTATATGCAGTGTTTTGTATCACCTCACCGCGGTCTTGTGATTTGACCAAGTTTGCCTTTCCCGATTCGCTTGGTGTCTGCGGAGAGGTTGGGGTCTTGACTGAACTTTCCAACTCATCACTTGCATTCCCAGTTCGATCTCGGTTTTTCAACGGTCGCAGATGCAAGCCTTGCTGTCGCTGGCCGGTTACAGACTCTTTGTCAGGTGGGTAACGTGGGACATCCAATAAAAGTTCCCCCTTTCTTCGATCCAATGAATCACCACGCAGACTGCGAAGTGCGCGATTCCTAGTTTCTGTTGGAATTGGCGGTAGATGGTTGGTGGACGGTTTTGGACTTGGTCTTAATGTGTGCATACCTTGAAGTGAATGCTTTCTTCCGTTTTCCCAACTACGTGAGACAGACTCACTGCTGCGTTTCATCTGAGGAATGAGATCGTAGCTTATCACAGAATCATCGACGTTTCCACCTTCCAGGTTTTCAAGTTCATTTAAGTCAACCAGACTCCTCGACTTGGCTCTCGGGCGTCCGGAGATATGTTCACCTCCTCCGGTGTCGTGAGACGGGATGTCAAGATAGCGATGATTAGACTGGATTTTTGAAGGTACTGAGTACTTCCTGATGGCACCAGTGGTGCCGGAAAAATTGATCTTAAAGTTCGGGGGTGGAGACTGCGACCGTGGGATCATCCGTTTTTTCTCGCGGGCAAAATCTCGGAGCTCCTGGGCAAGTTGTCGCCTCTCGTGCTGGTAGGCGGCACTCTTCGTGATGAGCTGCTTGTCGAGTTTGGCCGATGTTTCTTCGAGCTGCACCTCAGCCAGTTTGTTCTGGTGGGAGAGATAGTCAGCCCGTCTGCCCGTTGCTTTTTTCATTTTGGCGTGGACTACTGCTGCTGCATTGAAACTCGACTATGTTCAAACGTCCCTCGTTTACTGCTGCACTCCTTGCATTTTGCCAAATTAGTCTATAGAGTTGTCAACGTCGGGTCACCAAAATCATCTTCAATTCTCTTCAGTAGACGTCTACTTTCCAGAGATAATGATTTGACATGATTTCAAAACGGAACGAAGTATGATTACAACCATACCTTGTGTCCTACATTATTTGTTGTATTATTGGTTTTGGGTTCCCACGCAGAGCTGTGTTATAATACTAAGACAAGCAATAAAATAGTAATGGAGGCCGACTCGTATTACATATTTTTATCTGTTGTGAACACGACATACGAGGGTCATATACATTTAGCTGAAGTCCGTACAAAGAGCTCCGCTCTCTGTGGTAACCATGGCCGGATGGATGAAGGTGAGACCGCAGCAAACAGTCGGGTTTACTTTAACTCAATGATTGATCATCAGTTCAATGGCTCTTTTAGTAAACGTTCCCTGGATTGAATGCTTTGAATCTATAATATACGATCATTCGAGAAGGGGTTTTGTTGTTGTACTTAAGGAAAAACCATGTGTTAAATTTGAAGTACTTGTTTGAACAGAGAGCTGTATTGCCGGATCGTGGGCCTCCTCTGGTCATAGGAATGCAAACAGAAAGCAGGGAGTATTTTTTGTCATGATTGCGTAAACACACAAGGTAGCTGTGGGTCAAAATATGCTGACACCCTTATCGTCATGTTCCCTGTCTTGTACTATTTGAAATGTTGAACAGTGATTTTTAGTATGTTACCCAAAAGGGGGCCCGACCTCACTTTGTCCTTGCAATTTCGGCTATAGATTTGATTATATGTAGGTAATAATGGCAATATGAACCGCTGTAAAGGTTGATTCGAGTTTATCAGAGTATTATAATAATGAACTTAACTTAGAACTATTGTGCCACTAAAAGGTCAGAAGATGCACCGGGATAGACAATTAATTTCACTCGTTGATCACAATCTAGAATCTTCAATATTTATTACATGACAACTGATTTAACAGAAAGTGTTAGAATAATGTTGAAGGCGCCACAAAACAAATGTTCTTGGATATAGAAATGCATCACGTGATAACAAATTTGAAATATGCCCGCTCGAGTAAGATGACAGGAATGCATGGAATGCCATAACCAAAATATTTAGGTTGTTACAGTGTTATTATTTTAGGTTGTTATAGTGTTATCCTTCCCAGGGACAGGTGCCCCCCCCCCCCAATTTGAAATTGGGTTTGATGTAACATTTTATACGCTTTAATTTGATAAATGTGATGTTTTTAAAACTATTTTTCTATTTATATGCAGACAATGTATTTTTGTTTACACTCACACCAGATTATCTTACCAAAAATTATAAATTGCATAACAAGACGCTGAAAAGGGGCTTGTATAAGATAAGGCAAATAGAAACTTGGCCAAAGAGTGCCCCCCCCCCCCCCCCGCATAGAAAAAATGTCGCACCTTCTTGGATCAGCGCCGTAACTAAGGGTGCAATTTTAGGGAGCACAAGTCTTGTGCCCCCTAAAATTGTACCCTTAGTTACGGCGCTGATCCTTCAATCACCTGCATCGAAGTTTCTAGTTTTATTTTCCTTTAAGCTACGAATACTGCCCTCACGGTTTACCACAGAATTGATCCCTTTAGAAACCATTCGTTTCTGTTTAAAAACCAGCACCATAATATATGCCCAATCATGCATGGCTAATATTGTTGAGTTTTTGACACAATTTGTTCTTGTGAAAGTGTATGGTGAACAACAAAAAATTGTTTTGTTTCAGAAGCACGGATACTAAATCAACATGGAAAATATTTGAAAATTTCAATTCAGGACCTTCACTTTGTTTGAGTGAAAACATGTCAGATCTTGGAGCCGTTTGCAGCCGCTACGGGCACCTTGTACAAGCCGTTTCCAGCAGCTATGGGCACCTTGTACAAGCCGTTTCCAGCCGCTACGGGCACCTTGTACAAGCCGTTTCCAGCAGCTACGGGCACCTTGTACAAGCCGTTTGCAGCAGCTACGGGCACCTTGTACAAGCCGTTTGCAGCAGCTACGGGCACCTTGTACAAGCCGTTTCCAGCCGCTATGGGCACCTTGTATACAAGCCGTTTCCAGCAGCTACGGGCACCTTGTACAAGCCGTTTCCAGCCGCTACGGGCACATTGTACAAGCCGTTTCCAGCAGCTACGGGCATCGTGTACAAGCCGTTTCCAGCAGCTACGGGCACCTTGTACAAGCCGTTTCCAGCCACTACGGGCACCTTGTACAAGCCGTTTGCAGCAGCTACGGGCACCTTGTACAAGCCGTTTCCAGCAGCTACGGGCACCTTGTACAAGCCGTTTCCAGCAGCTACGGGCACCTTGTACAAGCCGTTTCCAGCAGCTACGGGCACCTTGTACAAGCCGTTTCCAGCAGCTACGGGCACCTTGTACAAGCCGTTTCCAGCCGCTATGGGCACCTTGTACAAGCCGTTTCCAGCCGCTATGGGCACCTTGTACAAGCCGTTTCCAGTCGCTATGGGCACCTTGTACAAGCCGTTTCCAGCCGCTACGGGCACCTTGTACAAGCCGTTTCCAGCCGCTATGGGCACCTTGTACAAGCCGTTTGCAGTCGCTATGGGCACCTTGTACAAGCCGTTTCCAGCCGCTATGGGCACCTTGTACAACTTTAAACAAGCCGTTTCCGGCCACATGATCGGTTGAGAATATACCCAAATAATGAGCGAGGCAAATATAGTGGTTTGCATAAAAATGAGGCCCGGCACACTATGAAGGAAATAGTGGGAAATTCATGCGCTAAGCCTCAACAACAAAACCCCAACTTGTTATGTAATTTTTATTTTTGTTAAATACTTTTATTTACCGAGTCATTTTCCCTTGTGTTTCATTACTTGATATCTTGTATCAGAAACACAAAGGTTTCGTACCGGTAAGTGACTCCCTACATTGGCGTGAAGAATTATCTATAATCTCACCTGTCCAATATCTATACATTATTTAATCCTATCCTCGCTTATCAGCTTAAGAGGATTATCTCTTGTTGCTCCGGAAAAAGATTGTAATTGATATCATCAAATATAGAAACTTTATTATGTTTTCCCAAACAAACAAAATCCTAATATAAAATATCAGTCGGAACACAGTTCATTCAGAAAAAAAATCGTTTGAATGAAACGTCATGAAGAAATACTTCCCAAATAAACGTTTTTGTATATACACCATCATCAAAATCTTTGAGCTGATCATTCATTTGTTTGTTGCAGTTTACAATGAAATGTTCATCATTCAGGCTTTCTTTTAGAAGACATGTCATAATTATACAGCGCAAATTTCATCAAATTGGGTTTGACATAATATTTGAGTGAAAACATTAAGCGGTTAGTAATTACAAAATTGAATCGAAATAATTGCAAATCTTATCCCCCGGAACTTCATATTTATGGTAATTTCTTACAGTATTTCAGATATAAATATTTCTCTGGAGGATTGGTACTGATGTGAACTTTATCATCAGTGATCGTTCAGATTGAAATTATTTATTTCCCCCCGTAAATTCCAAGTCATTTTATTTGTCTTTAACTAAAGCAGAAATGAGACTGAGAATATGAAATCTACTAAATGGATTCGCAATAGGAATTGTAATTTCTATTCGTTTCGTCTGATTTACTGGTTATTTTTAGTAGAAACTTAACAACTTTTTCGAAAGTAGGCCTACTAGGTAACGTATTGCTACAATGATGATTTATAGGGCCTATAGAAACGACAACGATTAAAGTGTGCAGCAGACATGAATCAATTATATGTTTCTTTGTTAGCATTATTATATCACATTCAAACATTCAAAATGCGTGCACACAAGATACATTCAACGTATACATTGTGTGTAGTTGTTGTCATGGCGTTGCCATGGCTACGAAGTGGCCATTCGTCAGACCTCGGTAACGTCAACAAACCTTCAGATGGCACAGTCAGTAAAGGTTAGTTTAATGTTTGCAAAGTGGACCATTCAATATCCAGTTTACAATGACAGTAAAGAGTTGTTTAAATATAGTTAACTTTGGGTCAGACGATTCAAAGCAGAGCGAGTGACACATTCAGGCAATTGCAGTTAATTCCACTTAAAACTATCATTCAATTGTCAGATTGGTTCAAATTGATAGATAAATTGAAAATCGAGGTCCTCGAATTGAAGTAGTGCTACTCAACGAGTGCCAACCCTTTGAGGAAACGTGTAGCTTTTTTTTTTTGCTTTCACGTATACCCTTCTTGTCAAAAAGTTTTGTAGATTGCAAACTTGTCCAATGACAAGTAAGTTTAGTTTATGAACACAAATGTAACATATCGTATTAATTAATTTATTAATTTGACCAAAGTGCGCACCGTGCATTACAATGGTAAACGCAAATTGCTTCATGAAAAAGAAAATTGCAGCTTTCGTGCAAAGGTTGCAAATGATAGATTGAAATAACAAAAGAAAAACTCTTGAAGTTTGAAATTTCATTAAATTGTAGGCCTTGATGAATAATGTACAGACATGCACAACAAATGATAAAACACAAGGAGTGCTAACCCTTTACGAGAAACTCTTAAATTAAATAATTGCCATTGCTTACTTAAGTAACGTTCAGAAACGTAAACGTTACGCAGTCGTGCTTTTATCACAACCTTCTTATAACCTTTATGCAGAACATTCATTTTGGTGTTATCACTTATAGGCTATTCCTTGAAAACGACATAAGTTTACCAATAGAGAAGTGCATAGACTGTGCAAGTCTCCGAATGCTGGGAACCATTCGGGTGCTATTTTGGTTCCTTCACCAGTTAACTAACAAAGTTCAAATGTTTTTGAAATTCGCGACTTGCACAGTCAGATTTTTTTTCAATAGACCACACTGTGTACAATACATTGAAAAAAATAACTACAAAACAGAAGTTATTGAAGTTAAAGATATTATACAGGATTGGTAGAGCTGACAAAATAGTCGCAGACAGTGTTCATGTTTGTGTGATCAACCATAAACATGAAATAATAAACCTGTGATCATTTGGGCTTAATTCGTTGTGTGAGTCAGAAGAAAATAGTGAAAAAACGCGCACAAAATTGTCAGTAAACAGATCTGTCCTTAACTTTGGTTGTAACAACCGAATCAGCCGTTGCGTGTTTTTTAAAAAGTTTTTCCGGATACAACCTTGACTTCATTTTATAAGAAAATATTTAATAGAAAAAAAATTGTTCTAGTAGGCTTTCAGACTAAAATTAAAAAATTACTTGTAGGCCTATCCTTACCAATCCTGTATAATACTTCTCAACGCGTATAGGCCTATTGATGTATAATGCTCTCGCGAACTATTGTTTTTCTGTTCAATTTGTTTGTTATTTTTTCGCATCATAATTGAGCATAATTTAGCATCATAATTTTTCTCATCATAATTTGACCCTCAGTTGTCAAGCTAATTTTGAGAATATGATTTCTGGGAATGCGTCTTCATCTGGGCCCAATTTCACGGTGACGCTTACCGTAGACCTATGAGCTTACGGCACCCTGTAAAGCGCACACTTCCATGGACTGTGGCAGGGCGTATAATTATTAGCCTTTTGTCAAGGCCTTCGTGGCTTGAACAGCTTTGTAGAGCCGCGATCCCAAGCGACTGAAATGGGAGACCACGCACGCGAGTGGCGAAGCCACGAGGGCCTTTTCCAACTTGTTTGCGGTTTCTTATGTGTTTCTTTATAATCTCGACTTTTGCTACCCGAAACGGTAGCAAAAGTCCAAACCAATCAGAAGTGCATAACGCACGTTTCATACTTCATGAATAATTCATTTAAAAAAACGCAAACAAGTTGGAAAAGGCCCTCGTGGCTTCGCCACTCGGCTCGCGCGCGTGGTCTCTCGTTCCAGTCGCTCCACTGTTTACAAAGTTTTCCAAGCCACGATGGCCTTGACAAAAGGCTAGGCGTATATAGACCTTTCTATTGCAACGTCACATCCGGAGTTTTTGCCAACCGGGGTTGGAAAACTACATGTATGGAAATCAAAAACTGCAAATCAAAAACAGATTGCCATAAGTTGTAGCAATGGTACACAAATATTCAAAAACAGTTGGAAACAATTTGTTGGAAACAATTAAACCAATAATGGGAGGTATTTCAGTTCTTGAATCTTTACAGAAACTGTTGAATTTGGTCACAACATCTTTTAACACGATTGAATGTTTTGCTAACATTCGGCCGTCCATGCCAACCGGCGCACTTTGTTTATCAACAATGGAAAGGTCTATAAGCATAGATTTCCACGGTAAGCAGCACCATGAAATTACATTGAACACAGTATTTATAGGACATTGATCTGCGAGAATCGGGATTATTAACAGAATCAACTCAATGTTACAGACACAATTCATTAATATAAAACAATTACTGTAAATGAATTGAACACGAGTGCACAAACTACCTAAGGAAGACAATTATTTCCTTCAGCATTAGACCAGAGGACCAATTCCAACAATACATTTAGAACATTTAAAGAAAACATATTACTTTAGAATAGTTTTGCTTGATGAAATGAAACAAGGACGGTATAGTTGGTTCTAAAACATAGTATGCATTATCTGTGCTGTTTGTCTCTGTAAATGGGAATCTATTTCCTTAGTTGGTTATCAGCGGTTTTCTGTTCAAGCTACTCTCCCCTCGACGGAGTCTCTTCTTTTCTATGCGCACGGTGACATGCCTCCCTTGACCAAAGTCATTCCTCCGGCGTCTTGGTGAGGAGGGCCCCGATTCCGTCTCATCATCCAGGCCGTAAAACGTCCCCTCGCCCAGGTAGTGAAGTGCCGAGGCGTTGACGCGGTATCGGTCAGCACGTGCCGCTCTCTCCTGGTGCCTGGAGTACGCCATGATATTCTCGACGAACGGGGGTCTCACCTGTGTATCGTTCGGTACAATTCCCCGGGTAATCGGCGGGAGCGTCCCGCTGCTGGATCGGGTCTCGGTGATGACGGTGTGTGCGTCATCAGCCGAGGTTAAAGCCGTAACAACATCCACGAGATTGGGCCTCCATGACGCGATGTCCCCAGTCTGGAGATCTCTCTGTCTCATCTGGTTACTGAGCCATTCCACGCCACGTTCCAAGGCTACATTGTTTCCTGCCGTTCTGCTGTCCATTCTCGGTGTACGTGGAGGTAGACCCACGATGCCTTCCATCTCACGCCCTTCGTCCACTTCATCTATCCGTCCAAGATGCTTTGGTGTGATGTAAGAAGGAATCTCAATATCCGGAGGAGACGAGAAGACATTTTTATTGGAACTTGCGACTGCTGATATGATGCTTTCCTCTGTCGGTACAGGTTCTAAACTCGGTAAAGATAAAGTGGCAACTGAATGCAAGTTGTCTGCTTTCTCACCGACTTTGAGATTAGAGCTAGAATACAACTCTCCGGAACTTGGTGCATTACTGAGCTCAAGGCTCGTCTTCAGATCATACACAGAGGTCCCCTGTCCATTCTCCACACGATGCTGTTTCTCTACCGAGCCACCTTTCGGCACTTGAGCAACCCCGTGCTTGGCTCTGTTCGCAGGGTTTCGTTTCTGCCTGGTCTTGCCCCTCGGGCTCAACTTTGAGCTTGAGGTGCTCGGAGATCTTCCGCTGAGGGATGTGCCGTGACCTGGTGCTTGTGTCGTCACGTCGTCGGTCTCGTCCTGTGGTCTCATACTTCTCTTTGCCTGCGTAAAGCGATACAATTCCTTCCTGATGTCCGACATCTCGGCATCGTAGGCCCGCAGTTGCTTGACGTTAGCCCGGGACATCCTCTGGCAGGTTTCCTCATATTTACGGCGCTCGAGATTGTTACACATAATGACGCGCTTGGACTGCTCGGCCATCTCGTGGTCAGAAAAACTATTGAAGTACTCCATAATTAAAACATAATTATCAGTCTTTTAAAACTAAATGTACCGGTAACAGTCAGTTGTGTTAAGTCGTTCTTAATATTAGCAGTCATCTTTCCAAGTTTAAGCTTATGCAATTTGTTGAAAACTACAGCTAGGACCACCTTTTATAAACACAATCCTGACCACATCACTGGGATCCCCCAGCTGCAAAGAAGATCGCCGTTTCTAAAACGTAACACACAAGGCTCTCTCAAATTTCTAACGCACCATTCCCCTTTACTTCCCGGCCGTCTAAAACTCTCAAGAGTCCGTTAATTACAAATGTCCACTTTGCGGAGTGTGGTTGTTTTTGCTCCAAAGTAGAAAACGACGACATCCGAAGTCCATAACACAAAGGATAATTTCGCAATACAACGGCCTCCACGATGTTCAGATCTCTGTTTCTCCAATCACCGACGCAGGTGTTTTCTCTTATAGTGTTCTTAAAAAATATTGACAAAAAACAACGGCTTGTTTTCAAGTACTCTCTCCAAAACTTTCAAATGCCAGAATTGTTTATAAGTGGTCCTCAGTGGAATAGCTTTTTCCAACCTTCCCGGTAGCTTGATCTGTCCCGTAGAATATTAACACACGACAGTTTTACAAGTCAAATTTTTTCTCATTTAATTCCAACGATCAACACAGTTCTGTTTGGTGTAGTCCCCCTCGAGAGCTAATCTGGAGTGTGTTGGTAACCGGTATGATATGGAAGATAATACCAGGGGCTTGTCATATCTGTGAATGATGTTTGCTTTAGGGGATACTTGGGAAACGGTGCGTAATCCTTCGATTGCCTCTTATAACTATTGCTGCCCACAATTGAATATGGTGTTTGAATAACGCACTGATTGTCCGTTGTGTCATATCACTGTATACACTAAAAACACTCATAAAGTGACACGGTATACTAACTTGCTCTATGGTGAAACAGAGGAACTTAAAAAAAATAGTCATTCACGTGTTGAATGAGCGTGCCCAGAGGGCTAACCAGACTTTTTCATTTGGGGAAGGGGGCAAGGGGGGGGGGCGAAGACAATATTTGGGGGATATAATGGTAATATCGAACAACTAATTTGTGAATTTTTCGATCCCATAAGTGGGGCGGTGAGCAAGAGGGGGGCGAGGCCTCTGAGCGTATTAACTACCTCCCTCTGGTTTATACCGGTACTCCACTGCATCTATCACATCGGCCTGATCCGTCATAACCCCCTCCCTACCTCTTAACTTAACCCCGCCCACAGTGAGGCTTTTAGCAGTGTGGCTAACTAGTAGGGTCAATACAAAGAAGTATCTAGGACATAATTTTAGAATCATAAAAGGAACATCATTATATATTTTTTAATGCATGTTACAACGTCCACCTTTCAAGAAACGGCTGACCTGTGGAAAATTTATCGAAGTATGACTAAAGTTTTCGAGAAAGAATAACGCGCAGGCCTATAGGGCATGTACCTGGTACGTTCGTTAGGAATGAGTGTTCCCAGCTGGACTCGGGTGCTGGACTCGAACACAGTTTACCTGAACCAAAGTGATCAGTTCAGACAACTGGCGCAAGACCATAGCCAGCCTGAGGTTAGTCTTGTATTCAAAACGAAATGCCTTCCGTATCTGTGTCGGTGTGTGGTGTACAATGACAAGAACCCCACCCCGGCCCGGCCATCACATCCAGCACATAACGTCAAGGTGATTCATTTTTCTGACCCCCCCCCCCCCCCCCTATCACCCCCTGTTCGTTATCTCGGTCTATCAATTATTTTTAAACAATAACCCTTCCATTCCACATCAAACACAATATAAAAGGTAAAACATTTTGTAACGTACAATAATGCAATGATAGTAATGTGGCATAACCAGACATTTTATTTTATTTTATTTATCTATTAATTTTGTTAATTTATTTCTTTATTTTATTTATTTTATTATTATGTTATTTTCACATTTCTTTTATGGGGCGTGGGGGGGGGGGGTGGTAGGCAAGCGGGGATAAGGACATAATTTGATGCATCGAACCATTCATTTGTGTATTTTGATTTCATTTGGAGGGCAGTAGCGATGGTTCGGTTCAGAGCGGGGAGGGGCTCCCCCATTTACGTCACTGATAATGTCACTTATGTCTACATAAAAAGTATTACAAGGCCAAAGAAGCCGTGACCAAAATAAACAAGTTCCGAACAGAAAAACACACATCATATATTTATGTAAAAAAAATATAAAAAATGTATAACAGAGTGGCAAGAGTCTATACAACGTGTACGGACAAGCTTCGATAAACCTTGAATATGTAACCATTAACTTATATTGCCATCGAATCAGCTCAATGTACAGCACGCTGCCAGCATATTCTTTGAAAAAATGTTGTTTACATCGAAAACACAACAACAAGATGTTTGAAGCTTTGCATGCTGTGGACCATAAGAACTAAAGCAGCAAACTTGCGGGTACAACCATGTATAGGACTCTTTCGGGAGAAGGTTTGGTTCTAATGAAACTAATGTTTACCTCGCTGATGATTTAATACTACCGAGAAAACAATGTGAAAACATTCATATGATAATTAAAACTGCTGAATAACAAGGTTCTAATTAAAACTGCTGAATAACAAGGTTCTAAAGCAAAAAGCTTACAACAAAAAACAGTTTGGTTTCTTAGTCATTGTTACATTTAACATTCAAGATGCTACTATTATTATTATTATTATTATTTATTCGGCATATTTCACGAGACAATAAAAATACAAAACAGATGAGACAATGATAAAAAAAAACAAAAAAAACCAAAAAAAACAAGGGAACAAAGAATAGAGCCAGCAACACATGCATGCATTCGGATTATGTTTCATCTTATTGACCCAATTCAACTTCACCTGACGTCATCGCACAATAAGTCTACATTTTGCCCCAATAAGAGCATTAATATGTAAACAACTCGAGATAGGAAGAAGGGTGTCTGGCAATGTTGTTTTCATAAAATGATATTCCGTGCGATTATTAATTTAAAATCGAAAATGGCAAAGTTGGTTGCAGCACAATCACGTTGTATTTAGCCGTCCAAAAATGATTTGAATGTCAGTTCAACTATTATGAGTCATGAGGGATCGGTTTCACAAAGCACTAAGATTCATCTTAAGATGAGATGTCAGTATACACATGCAGTTAAGATCAATCTTAGCTCTTTGTGAAATCGGCTACTGGAATCATTTGCAAAGGCTCTCCCTTTATAAGCTTCGGCGTCTTGTGTGTAGCCTTCGTTTGATGTAATTTCCTGTTGATCAATTTTATTCTGCGTTACTTGTAAAGTTATGAAATGAATTGTTCTAAAATGATAATAAAACAAGGGAACGTGATCTGTTTTCACTGAAACAACTGGGTGTTATGCTGTAACGTATTAGCTATTAAAACCATAACTTACGTTTAGCTTTATACATATTTTATCCGAAAATGATAACCATCAGCAATTATTTATTGATACTTGTTTACATGTTTAGGCTTATTATCATACATTCATAAATACCCCAGACAGTTTATCCATTCTGATTGGTGGAGAGCACGTCACGTGGGGGTGTTTAAACGTGTGATATAAACACGGCTAGAAGTGTTTAAACACGGCTGGCTTCGCGTGTTGGGCGCGCAAGCTTGTTTACGCCAATTTACTTACGCGGAACGCAATATACAGCTATTAGTATACCCGCGCGTAATCTTTTCGACACGCGCGTGCACACAACCCAACGCGCTCAAAACAGAATTTTACAAAAGTTTTTGTAAATGTACAAACTTCGAAAATTCGCTAAACAAACAGATTGTCTTTTTTACCACCGATTTTCCTTATTCTTTCACTTTTTAACAAATTGGCATTTATGAATGGGAATAAAAGAGTAGTGACTCGTTCTTAAACGGCCGTTTAAAACCGGCAGGGTCGTGGCCGTGCGATACTTAAAAATATCGCACGGCCACGACCCTGCCGGTTTTAAACGGCCGTTTAAGAACTCGTCACCACTCTTTTATTCCCTTATTCAAAGAGGTTTTAAGACAGCTGAGCTTATCGGGGCGGATCCAGGATTTTTATAAAACCGGGGGGCACAACGGCGCAACCATGATTTTGTATTAGAGGGTAAACCAAAAATGGGTGGGGTCCAGGGGCCGGCCTTACGGCCCCTGGTGGGGTCCAGGGGCGAAGCCCCGGTGGGGGTTCAGGGGGCTTTCTGAGCTTTTTGCGGTTTGAGGGGTGAAAAAATCAAGCCTCCATGTGCCTAAAACAGAGAAATAGACACACTCTTTTTGGAAATCAGATCTATATAAATCTTAGTTTACTGGAATAATTTCTGTAACATTGATGGTGGGGTCGAGGGGTGAGGCCCCGGTGGGGGTCCATGGGGCGAAGCCCCCGGAAGCTCTGAGCTTTTGGCATTTTGAGGGGTAAAAATTCAAGCCTCTGTGTGCCTGAAACCGAGAAATAGACACACTTTTTAAGCTCTTCTGATCCATACCAATCTTCTAATTTTACTCAAAGAAACTGTTAATCCCACAAATCTCGCGTTTGGATCTGGTCGCTGCAATATCTGGTTTCATGCATATTCATTCAACAAATATAGTTCAAGCTTAGTGTATAGTCTTTACTTGAATGCCAGAACGACATGAAATATACTTTATCCAGGACAAATTGGCACGTCAGGTTTCAAACGCTTATGTTATCGTGCAAATCTAAGCAATTACAAGTGACATATCATGAAAGATTCATTTTGGCAGAAAGAAACAAATTTGATAGGCATAGGATGAAAAAGAAATCCATCCTGCCGCTTGGGGAAAAGACACCACACACACTTGGCTAATTTTTAAGCAGGCAGATAGTAAAAAAAATAAAAAAAATAAAAAAATAAATCAAATTTTTGGAGGAAGGAAACGGCTGAACTGAAAGAATCGTCAGACATTAAGTCTCCTCAAGGAGGGAAATATTCCTTCCTCCATGGTCTCCTAAAGACGATCAGAGTATAGACCATATGCATATGACGTCATTTGAGTTGGGCGCCCTCACCTAGAGGTCAAACGGAAGATGCTCATTGGCCAGTCTTGTGCGCCGCGCGTACAAATCAGCTAGTTTCCATTGTTCCATCATCAGTTTACCTCTAAGATGGCGGCTTGGTGACGTCAATGCATAAGGTCTATAGAGAAAGGAGCTACGATCAGAGTTAGTGTTTGAAACGACGAGACGGCAACAACGGCTCTTTCCAGAGCCAACACTCGAGCTCCCCAAAAGAGATTTACACTAATGGTTGTAACCGCAATTTTGCTGGTAGGCCTAATGTTACTCCATATTGATCAAATCATGCAACGCTACAAACATCAACCTACTTGCACTCTAGCAAGTACAAGGGTACACCTACACCTATGTTATAGCCTTTAATATAATTTGAAACTGAAAGTCTATTTCTTAATGAATTTACAGCTTTTGTGAAGGCAAAATAACCAGAAATCGCACCAAAAACGAAGAATATCATGCCGGACACTTGCAAGGGCGATACATGTATCTCAGTTAGCTAAAATCGTATTGATTTGTTTATAGAAAAGCTGCAATGTTGGAATATAGACAGTCGCGGTTCTTGCCACACGCAACCATCGCAATTGACTCAGCTATAACCACTGACCTATGTGATAGAAACCTTTCGAACACAACACCCATTACATACTTCCACACACACAGAGTCGATAGAGGGCGCACTTTTCCCAAACCAATATGTATTGTTTCATGTTTTACAAGTTTATTTACACTCGTGTAGCATTTATATAATAAACTGTTCCTCCAGGTCACTCTGAAGCAAAAGAGAAATGCATTCACTTTTGGTATAAAGGGAAATCAAGTCGAAACAGAAGATCAAGTTCAATTATTTCTATGCTTGTTAATATGATTGCATGGTCTCTAACAAGTGCTCATCTATATTTGCATTGTACAATCAATGACATTTTAACAAAGAAATAATTCTGTTAGAATTACAATTATTATTTTTCTAACTGGTCGATTCTTCTAAATCTTGTCAAATAAACAATTTAAAAGTACAATGCACATTGGGCTTTTGATTTTTGTAACACTATCTGCTTGTTCAATGGTTAAGTATCATCATCTTATTTTCATGGCGAGATCCAGAGTGACGATCATACAAATGTTGAGGCGATGGCAAATACTTTGGACAGATCTTTCCTGCTTCTCAGATGTGACGGAATCGGCACTTTAATTCTCGTCCCTGTGGGGTTGCCGTTGTCCTCCAGCAACACAATGTTATTAGAGTCGAACCTAGGTGTCATCCTTGGTCCAACCTGTTTGACTCCAACGATCAGAGCCTTCTTCTTCTGCCCCTTGATGGCCACCATGATCTTGTCTCCTGTTGTGCCGATGCGCTGTTTGTTGTACACCATGATGCAACGAGGTGGTTTGTGTACTGCTGAAGCTCCCAGCGCCGAGTTGTCAACAACTCGTAACCTCGACAGGAGGATGATGGAGGAGGCTGGATTTGATGTACTGCAAATTTATTCCAATGTTGATAAAGAAGTCAAAACCATAAAGAAAATATAATATGGCTTGTTGGCAATTTACTGAAGTAAGACTCCTCTGCACTCCTCAACTTGTCACACAAAAAGCACACATACAATTTGTTTTGTGGGAGGGGGGGGGGGAGAGGGAAACATAATTTTATTTTCAGAAGAAAATGTACTACTGGTGTGGCGTTAATTTGCTTTGATCATAAGAAAAATAAAAAGCCACCATTCAGCATTTGGTTCTCGGACAGGAATTGTGCTTCATCATCATGAATAACAGTAAGATAATATGAGATTTTTTAAATTTTACTGTTTAAAGGCACTGTACACGTTTGGGAATTACTCAAAATATATATTAGCATAAAAACTTACTTGGTAACGAGCAATGGAGAGCTGTTGATAGTATAAAACATTGTGAGGAACGACTCCCTCTAAAGTAACGTAGTTTTTGAGAAAGAGGTAATTTCTCACTAAAATAATAAAAGACTTCTGGCCAGAAGCCTTTTATTCCTATCTGAAAGCCCACTAATTTGTACAACAAGGGTGTTTCTTCTTTCATCATTTTCTTGCAACTTCAATGACCAATTGAGTCCAAATTTTAACAGGCTTGTTATTTTATGCATATGTTGGGATACACCAAGTGAGAATACTGGTCTTTGACAATTACAAAACGTGTTCAGTGCCTTTAATAC
Organism: Leptasterias polaris; assembly: GCA_037783415.1. Lineage (NCBI taxonomy): Eukaryota > Metazoa > Echinodermata > Asteroidea > Forcipulatida > Asteriidae > Leptasterias > Leptasterias polaris. The sequence goes on from JAZGTN010000045.1 coordinate 5,409,053, forward strand.
TTGTGTGTGAAGGTTCCGAAAAGTGCAAAGAGCTCCCCTCATTTTGTAAAGGGAGCAACTGATAGCATTCTCCATATTTCTTTAAATTAAGGACTATGAAGTCCAGCAAATTCATCTTTGCATGGGATAAAGGGTATATAATTTGAATATCAATCAGCTTATCTAAACTAAGCGCTCTGAGTCTTTCTCAAAGGACAGAACCAAGACTAGTACCATGGAGCTGGTGAGGGATGACACAAGACTTGTATGGTTTATTCAAGTATGTTATGAACCGCAGTCTAAAAAGAACTCTGAAATCAGTGTCATTAAAAATAAAGACTGACAAGTTTCTGTACATCTTTAGGGGTTGAACAAAGCAAGGTTAATGGCTTCTGACTTGCACCCCGAACACAGATTTTGACAAAATAGGGAGACTGCCAACATTAGAGCTAGATAGCTCAGTTGGTCGGGCGCCGGCACGTTAATCCAGACTCCAGAGGTCACAGGTTCAAGTCCCGCTGTAGTCAACTTTTCTTTTTTCAACTCAAAATTATATAAAATTTAAGTTACCTTTGTGGTTTATTACTTGAAGTTTTGTGTACAACTTCTAAAAATTACAAACAGAATTTATCAGTCTTTTTAATATATTGTAAAAATACACACCTAAAATGAGAAGCACATAAACTTGGTGAGTTTACGTGAGGAAGCTTGCTGACTAGTTTGTGGAAACACTGCAGCACCGACATCTGAAACAAATAGAATACAATACAATTTCATTTTTATGCAACTTAACAATGGCTCACATTTATAGTGGTTTTACATTGACATTACAACATTTCATTATAACAAATATAAAACATAAAATAAAAACTGCATTAGTTTAAAAAAAATTAAAAAATCAACATAAAATTCACGTATAGAAACCAATGGGGCCTGTGTGACAAACATTTTTAGTGACTAAACAATTTATAGTTCACCGTAAAAACATATCTAAAACTCTCAAAATTGGTATAAATATATTAAACAAAAATGAAGGAGTGGTGGCCTTAGCTTTCGATCCAAACCAGACCTTTGTCAGAGGCATAGTCAAAGTACATACACTGTACATAAAAACATTCAATATATAGAAACAACAGACAAAGGACAGGATTATGGGAAAGAATTCAGAAATAGGCAAGAAGAAAAATAGCAAAAAATCAGAGTTAACAGATCTAAACCTTATTAAAGGACAATGGCTTTTCTGTATAAAGGAGAGTGGTGAACCCATCAATATCAGTGGCAGGGATAACACTAACTAGTAACAGGGACACATTATTTATATAAATAAATATACCTAAACTTAAAAGCAGAAAGGTAACTCAAGCATACCACAAAACAATATTATTATTAAATTCATTGGGAAAAATGTATGTTAAAAATTGTTACAAACGCAAACAAGTTCGTCACTATTTTCAGTACTTTTAATAATATAATAATTTGTTTCCTTCCTGTATATCTGTTCTAATTTCTAACATGGTATTAAAGGCACTGAACACGTTTTGTAATTGTCAAAGACCAGTATTCTCACTTGGTGTATCCCAACATATGCATAAAATAACAAGCCTGTGAAAATTTGGGCTCAATTGGTCATTGAAGTTGCAAGAAAATGATGAAAGAAAAAACACCCTTGTTGTACAAATTATAGTGTGTTCAGATAGGAATAAAAGGCTTCTGGCCAGAAGTCTTTTATTATTTTAGTGAGAAATTACCTCTTTCTCAAAAACTACGTTACTTCAGAGGGAGTCGTTTCTCACAATGTTTTATACTATCAACAGCTCTCCGTTGGTCGTTACCAAGGAAGTTTTTATGCGAATATATATTTTGAGTAATTAGCAAACGTGTACAGTGCCTTTTAAAAAGCTATGCAGCAGAAAACAACAGTAGGCCTACTGTTAAAATAATTTAATAACCCCAATTGAAGAGATACATAACATCGTTAGCTACGGCCTGTGGAATAAAACTGAACATCTATTTTATAAATGCAACAATAATATTTTGAACAAACAACAAATATCAAAGTAACTAAATCATAATGTAAAAAGATAATGAACGTAGTGTCCGGAAAATGGACAAAATGTACTCCGGTTTCTAAAATGAAAACGTCGACAGTTAAAATAATGTTATGACTACACCCATCACAAACAAAAACTGTACCTTGTCTAGTTAATACTTCACAATTATGACGTCTCCTAACCACGAAGTTTACACAGAAAAAAGGAATCGTGTTTGTTTTACTTGACACAGGACAGTGCATGTTCATGAGAATTACTACTTAACAATCTGTATACCGCCCTCAAGAGTCGTTGCAATTGTCATCTTGGTTGAAATAAACAGAAGGCCGGGTACAGACACTTGAGAGTTGCTCAACAGAACTCAGTGTAGTCTGCAGTCCACGCACGGATCATGAGGTCACTGTTTGTACAAAGGACTTCAACAAACAGTAGTACGTATATTCAACAAAATTACCGGTTAAACCAGGGCAGATTTCACTAAAGCTTTAATAAGATCATCGCAAACGCCGAAACCGCCTAAAAGTCACTAAAATCAAAAATCCATCGCAACTCATTTTTATAGCAATGGATTTTGGATAACGACTTCCCTAAATATTTGCTACGAATGTCTTCATCGCAAAACAATTATTAGCTATAACTCGTTGGTCGCCGCAAAGTAGGCCTATAAGTTCATCGCAAATTTATGACAAATTGCGCCATTCTTTAGATTTTAAGAGTAAAGTGGCGTTTTATTTACTCTTCGTGGCCCTTTTATTGGGAGACTCGGGATGATGGCGCAGTTGGCTGATGACACCATTAAGCAACCCAGCGACTGCTGCCGGGAGAGGTAACAGTCGCACCAAAGGAGACCTTCATCTATTGGGGTCATTTATTTTAACCAGAATATTGCATCCACAAATCGTCCTTTCCGAACTATGTTCCACAGCTCAAAATTATCGGTCAAAACAGTTTTGACGAATATTTCGGGATTTAGAAAGGAATTCGTTTTGCTAATAGGCCTTTGGGGGGGGGGGGGGCGAGAGTATGATTTTAAAAAGCTGTTTCCTCCTTTTTGGCGAGCTGCTTTAGCAGAATGCGAGCCTATGTAATACCGATTTTGTTCGTCCGTCCGTCTGTCCGTCCGTCTGTCCGTCCGGCCGTCCGCATTTAGACTTTTTGATAGTTTGTTGTGTAAAATAATTTGTACCCTCATTTGCAGTTTATTTGTCTCAAAGCCAAAATGTGGTTGGATCCACAGTGTGCAAATGGAAATTGTTTGAAATGTTAAAGTTTATAGGGTACAGTATTATTCTCTGGAAATTAAACGGCTTCCTTGAGTTTAAAAATGTTGAAGTTTTCAGGGTACAGTATTACCCTCTGAAAATTAAACAGCTTCCTTGTGTTTAAAAATGTTAAAGTGTTCAGTGTACAGTATTACCTTCTGGAAATTAAACAGCTTCCTTGTGTTTAAAAATGTTAAAGTGTTCAGGGTACAGTATTACCTTCTGGAAATTAAACAGCTTCCTTGTGTTTAAAAATGTTAAAGTTTTCAGGGTACAGTATTACTCTCTGAAAATTAAACAGCTTCCTTGTGTTTAAAAATGTTAAAGTTTTCAGGGTACAGTATTACCTTCTGGAAATTAAAAAGCTTCCTTGTGTTTAAAAATGTTAAAGTTTTCAGGGTACAGTATTACCTTCTGAAAATTAAACAGCTTCCTTGTGTTTAAAAATGTTAAAGTGTTCAGGGTACATTATTACCTTCTGAAAATTAAACAGCTTCCTTGTGTTTAAAAATGTTAAAGTGTTCAGGGTACAGTATTACCTTCTGGAAATTAAACAGCTTCCTTGTGTTTAAAAATGTTAAAGTTTTCAGGGTACAGTATTACTCTCTGAAAATTAAACAGCTTCCTTGTGTTTAAAAATGTTAAAGTTTTCAGGGTACAGTATTACCTTCTGGAAATTAAAAAGCTTCCTTGTGTTTAAAAATGTTAAAGTTTTCAGGGTACAGTATTACCTTCTGGAAATTAAACAGCTTCCTTGTGTTTAAGTTTTCAGGGTGCAGTATTTTTCTCTGGAAATTAAACAACTTCCTTTGAGTAATCTTAGAATAGAATGCTTTTAATGTCTTACAGCCAAAATGTGGTTGATCCACAGTGTGCAATGTACATGTGTATACATGAGTATACATGTGGTGTATACATGAGTATACATGTGGTGTATACATGTGTTACAATCATGTACCAGTGTGGCTAGGTTCAATGAATGTGAGTGTGATGTGCACTGAATTGAACCACACTGACTAGTCCAATGAATGTGTGTGATGTGCACTAAATTGAACAATTGTATATGTATGACACTATGGAACAATTTATCCCCTTTCCAAAATATTGTTCTAAATATTGTTTCATGGCATGATTGAAAGTTTATGTACATGTTCATGTACATGTAAAACATGTAACTGTTTCGCCTGTATAACCCTTTCAGTACCAACACATATTGGCTACTTATGCCATGGTGACCAGAGACATTTCCTTGACATGGCTACCTACCTGGAGACCAACACTATTTTGCAAAGTTTCAGGTTACAGCGCCCTCACAAGGCAGATTGGGGTTAGCCTAGGTCCTACTCACATAATTAAAGTTGAGCAAGCAATAACATATTACTGTTTCCTTTGGCATATTGCCTTGGACTAAATCATTACCTTTAACATATATTTGAGGTATGGTATTATGACCACTAAATACACAATTGAGTAGTTTAAATGTTGAAGCTAAACATTTGTCAAGTAGCTGTTCATACCAATCTGCATGAGACATATTTTTGAAACCTTAAATAAACATAAGGTTTTAATAAATTACTTTTGAAACAGCATCCTCCCCCCCCCCCCCCAAACACCCCCAAAATTAAATAACAATTGGTTGAGCCTCACAGATACTGGGAGTTGGTGACTATACCCATGTTGATCAATTGGTTAAGGCGGCCATTTAGATTGTTGGCAAATTATGAATCGTCCAAAAAAAATAAAAGTTTTAATTAATTTTTTATGAAGCACCCCCCCTCAACCCGCTCCTAGGATAGGACATTAAATATAAACAAGAGAGTTTGGATTACGCACAATATGACTTATAAATAAATTACTGGTAAAATCAATAGTTTTATTTATTTCTACATTTAATGACAAAGAAGGAACTGACATAAAATTACATTAAATATTGCCCATTTGTAAATGGCCGCCAACCAATTTGGTTTTGGCCCGTAACATAAATGGCGAGGTTTTCAGGATGCAGGAACCCAATGAAACCAAATACAAACAATGTGGTACAGTTGCTTAAGTCGGCCATTTTGATTAATGTAAAATTTGTTTCTGAAACCTTAAATAAACATAATGTTTTAATACATTCCTTTAGGATTGCACATTCAATAAACAGAAGAGAGTTTTGATTACGCACAATAGGAACTGGACAAAAATTACTCCTCAAATCAAATTTACACCTATCATGAAGCAATATGTAAAGAAGGAACTAACATTACATTTTGCCAAAGTGCTATACTTGTTTTTTCTAAGTACCACCCCCCCCCCCTCCCCCCCGCCTCAATGTTGATTGTTGGCAGGCATGCGATTGTGGGATTCAACATTGTAGCGGGGGGGGGGGGGGGGGAGGGAGTATTCAGAAAGTTTAGAAAATTATTAGTTTGGTGTGGAAATTCTCCAATAATGGTATAACACACATTGGCTTGATACACTGCTTACAAATCGTGCGAGTTTGTTTCCGATTAGAGGTGGAACTGCATACAACACAGTCACGTTTCTTCCCGTCAACAGTCGGACCTGGAAAGTGCTGAGTTGAAAGGGCGTTTGAAGCACTTGACACTTTACGGGCTTGGTGAACTGGGTTGTTCTCGAAGTTTGAAATAAGTGCCTCTATCACCTTGACCCGAAAATCCAAAGTAGACAAGCTCTTGTTTGTATGGATGCTGTTGTATACGACATTAGCATTGAGCAAACATATGTCTAGGATTGTAATAAATACACGTTTCCACCATTTGAATGTTTTGTGGGTATGAGTATAGTACGTGCATAATTGTCCTGCCAGATCCGTGCCCCCCATGTATTTATTGTAATCCTCGACTATGCACGGTTTTTTGATATGACGAAATCCTGTTGAAGTTTTCCGGCTCCGAATCTTTTTACTAGTGACACTGCAATCGCCATAGTTTGAGAGGAGAGTGACACGTTTTGTGTCCTGCCACATAACGCATAGTTGGCCTGCTTTCTGAAAAAATTTGGGATCTGCACCGCTTTTCATAGGAAATTTTTTGGAGTTTGCTACGTCGGGTATCCCTAGGGTGGTATAGCGCACAGTTCCACAAGCTCCGAATCCTAGCTCAGACAACTTGGAGAACAGAGCCGGGCTAGTAAACCAATTGTCCATGTAGATGCAATGTCCTTTATTTTCGAGGCCCTGCAAAAGGTTCAATACTACGTTGCCTGGTGCCCCTATTTCGGATGGATGGTTTGTCTCGGGATCACTTACAGAGGACTGGCCTTGTGGGCACCTGGGCTGCGATCCTGTGAACAACTCCCAGGCACATGTGTACCCTGTGTCGGATTCGTTCAATGAGAAAGATTTCAATCCCCATTTTGCGGCTTTTCTTGGCATGTATTGCTTGAAGCTCACCCGTCCTTTGAATTTGACCATCGTCTCGTCCGGTGAAAGGCTTCGTCCCGGCTGGTACACCCGCAGGAATGATGGTAGTACAATGTTTAACAGTGGCCGTAATTTAGCAAGTTTGTCACGGGGAGAGTCGCCCTCGACATCTCTGTTATTGGCGAGGTGAAAAAATCTTAGGATTGCAGTAAATCGGTTACGAGCCATGGTTGCTGAGTACAGGGGACTTCGTAGAATTTCAGACCTGGACCAATGCATGGAGTAACGAGGCCTTTTGTTGATTCCCATGCAAAGAAGTAGGGCCACGAATGCCATCATTTCAGGTACATCAGTTGGTCTCCATGCACACTTATTTTCTGCCCCGCTCCCAATATTTGTTCAGCATAACGATTAGTCTCTAGTACCATCATCTGCCACACTGCTTCACAAAAGTACAGTTTGAAGATTTGTATGGGGGAGAACGAACTGAAGTCTTCTGTAGCCCCGGTGTTTGCTGTAAATTTAACAGGCGGTCGCCGTGTGTAACAGTTGGCTTCACGCCATCCACACCTGAAATTCGTTTTTTTTTTGGTTTTCTTACCCTTCTTAGAACAGGTTAATGTTGCTGTTGATGTCGAGGCCCTCGGCTCTGTATCCTCACTGTCTTCTGACGTCTCCGAGTCCTCAAGTGGCGATTCCTCGTCAGATGACATTTCTGAACCACTGTCTGCGAAAATTTCTTCCAAAATTATATCATTTTCTTCGGCCATGTTCACAGAATGATCTCTTACTGAAGAATGCGTGGGGGACGCTTAACGATACCGCTGAAATTTTTAAACCTGCGACGCTTCAGCACACGAGGCCAGCTTGTTACCATGGGGATGGACAAAAGGCGATTGAGGGGGCTATTTACATTTTGATAACTTACTTTTGGTCGATGTGCCAGAGAGGCTCATTGGTCACCGAGAGTGCTAATAATTCCGTGCCATACGGGCTCATTGGTCACCAAGTGGAATGTTGTTTTGAGCCGCTATGGCACGGCGGTACTGAAAGGGATAACATGTATAATGTTCTTGACGAGCATGCATCTTTCAAAGTACCTGTAAATTTCAATACATGTACAATACATAGATGCATCTACTCCATGGTAATTTAAAGTCTTTGATGACATACATGTATATGTACCAGAGCTGAGAGCGCTACATGTAAGAATTTGTTATTATTATGTGGTTTATAAAACACCTATGTTTCATCGTAATTAGCCCCTACCCATCCTGAGCCTCTTTCACACATTTCAGACCAAGTATAAGCAATGGTCAACTACATACTTGTTAATTGTCCCCACCTCTTTGAACATCAGTTGATCAAATGATTGTTTTTCTATTATTCATTGTTTCTCTATCGGGCGTTCGGCAGCTCGCCATGGCAGCTTCTGCTGTTCTAGTTTACCTTTGAAAATATATCAGACGGAAATTAGTTACGGACTCGTAAAATGTGCTGGTATGCCTAAGGTTAGTAAAGTAATGAGAGTAGCCTATGATAATTAACTCTTTAGGAATATTTCAAACGATTCGTCATTTTGACAGTGTCAGACATTTACAAATATAACATTTTCCAAAATTTAACTAAGGTTTTCAAAAGATTTTCATCAATCTCAACGTTACAACGTACTTTTCAAAATTGAATAACATTAATTATAATTTATACGGGCCGATGGAAACAAGTTGAATTTTATTTCAAGTGGACTTAAAAAAAAAAAAATAATCATGGAAGTGATACATTATGGTTCTCATGTTTTATTGTTTGTGTACCAGCATGAAACTCTCTGTAGGGACAAAACAGTGTACGGCACTTGACATGGACTTGAGGGCCCTATATAATGGTATTGAACATTGATAACGCTGCGATTTCTTGTTGAAATACATATCGGACGTTACACTTTGGTTTTATCACAGCCGAGCTAACGTGTGTTTAAGCTGAAATTTTTTTTGCGAAGTGATCTTTACGAAAATTAAAAACCATTACAGACATACAAAATACAACAAAAAAAGTACAAAAATGAACTTACTAAACTAACTAGGTGGGACTTTAATGTAGGCCTATACATGTAATGTAAAATATGCGTATATATATGAAAACGTCTACACGGTATACTAAAATAGTTATAGTGAAAATCTGCGTGATAAAACAATTTTTAGAAACATGAAATTACGGAGAGAAATAAAAGAAAGTCATAATGGCTTATTCTCATGCCAATTAAGTCGCATTTATAAGATATGTTAGTAATAATTATGACTTGTACAGAGTCATAAAATTTAGTATGAGATGTAAGTCATAATGACTTGAATTATCTTCTCTCTCAATGTCTCTCTCACGTCTCCGTCGTAACGAAATAGTACTCGGCAAAACAAGACAAGCATGCAGTGCGCGGCGTCGGAGTTAGCGATCTGCCGGACCCGTAGAAAGCCATCCTCTCCACAATTGCATATTTCTGTCAAATTGACAAATGGAAAGGTAAGGTTTTGGTTTAATTCAGTAGCTTTAACAGCGGACACAGTGACTATAAGGCAAGTAATGATGCTCAGATAAAACAGGTTAAAAAACATCATTATCTCACTGTCGATATTAGATAATTTCACTTTCCTCAGGTATATATGTATATATATTATTTATATTTGTTGTTGTTGATGTAGGCCTACTTATTTATTTATGAGGGGTGAGGGAGGGGGCCGGTCCTCTACTGTAAGAGAACGAGCACTTGGGAACGTAACAAATACTAGTTCACGGGATAACGAGAATCTATAGGATGAACTTAATTTAATCCTCGGCTAAAAGAAACACTAGGCGAAAACTAGCAGTATTAAAGGCAAAGTATACCTTTGGTTTTTCAAACCGTTCGATTGTTTTAATCCTATATAAATGTTGATAATTATATACAATAAAACGAACCTGATGTGAGAATTTCACTTTAAAAGATGGTCACAATCTTTAGATATCGCCGAAAAACGGGAGCGAAATACGTCCACGCTGAAGAATAATCCCTATAGGAATACACAATCTGAGAAACGTTTCTGACAGAACTGTTTCTCAGATTCAATTTCGGGGCATAAAACCTTGTATCTTTTTTCCATAACCACATAACTTCGAAGTGAAAGCTACAGTACTTCTAACCAAGTAAGTTTTTATTGCCATTAATTTTAAGAGTGATTACCCAACGTAAACCTTCCCTTTAAACGGCAAAAAAACACCCCAAATTACAAACAAAAAACCATTACCCGAGAAAAAGCATTCAAGACATACAGCAATCCTTCACCGATCTTGAACTCTTGGTGGCAGCAGATACCGTCATTATTGCGGTGGTACCTGGGTGGTACTGCGCTGCCTAGCGACGGGTTTAAGCGATTTGCAAAGTAAAAGTCCAATAACCCGTGACTGATCAAATGATCGCCGTGTAGCCCAAACCTTATACCAGTCGCTAGGCAGCGCAGTACCACCCAGGTACCACCGCAGTAATGGAGGCATGTCTGCTGCCACCAAGAGTTCAAGATCGGTGAAGGATTGCTGTATAAACAATCATAAGTACATGCACATTGGCATGAAAGTATAAACATCACTTACACACGTGAACAACACCACCAGTGAATATCTCAACATAAACCAATCATTTTCACCAGTAAAATATAAACATAAAGCTGAGAACTACTAACTGAGGGTTCTCTGACGAATACCCTCGTTGTCTTTGATAGCATTGTCTGAGCCATGCTCAGGCACAAAATCAAGAGAAATAGAGATGAAACTATGCCATGTGTGTGTGGCTCATCACAGACTCCTGCAAAACATAAAGACATGGGGGTGCCAAAAGAAAGATTGAGGGTGCACTTTCGTTCCCTGCATTCATTTATTTATTTAATTAAGTAATCAATTAATTAGTTAATTAATGAATTACTTTGGGGGGCGGGGCAAAGGTTATGAGCGGCTCCCACCATGCAAAGCCATTTCAGATCACATAAATATTCCTGTTCAACTATGCCTAGATACTTATTATTTTAATGTGACCATTTATATTTCTACATCGTTTGTGATTACAGGTTTGATCACTGTGTGAGTTCCTACGAAAACTGTCTTAAGCTGTAGGCTAAAAGAACCAGTTTCCCAACAATTACAGCAAAACGTTTCAAGCTCCAATCTTTACATTCAGGACTGAACATACTGTGCATATAGCGCTTGGTTGCCCCAAAATAGCACCTGGTATTTTCCAGTGCTATCCTTTATTCGGCCGGTTTGACTGAAATAAACACAGACTGGAATCCCTGGCACCTGTGAGACAACTTAAATGCCACGTAATCCCCTACTTAAAAGCAAAAGAAAATTCATCGAGTGTAATAACGTTAAAGAGGATGATGCTCGTGACAATACGAAGTGATGACGTCAATGTGACGGCACAGCTATTCGTTTTACCCATGGCAATCAATCTAGCAACATTACGAGCACTGATAACCGAAGTTTCCATCTGTGCAGCTATACTCTCCATTCCGTTCAGGTTGAACACGTAATCATCTAAGATGAGGCTCTGATAGGTGGACTCGTCTGTGATTGGTGGACTCAAAGGGAAGAGGTAATCCCACCTCTTGGTCGTGACCTTCTGAACTCCATCAAAGAGGTCATCCAGTAGGTCACTTTGAGTGAGGTTTATAGAACTAGCCACCCCGTAGAGATTGAACCGTCCGGTGTTATCTTTCAAACGTACGGACACCCAAGGTCCGGATGAATTAGCCGTAGAGAAAAGAGGCACCATGTTAGATCCGTTGGTGAAGGGCTGCTGGGCGTGGAAGTAAATGGGGCGAAGTGACTCTGCGACAACATAACAAATGTACATGAACAACTTCTGCCACCCTCTGCTAGGCTGGGTTGTAGAAGGATCGGGATTAAATCCTTCAAACTGGATATCTGTAATCAAATATCATTAGCATCATTGATAAATATTCACAAGTTAATAAATGTAAAGATAGTCAATAAAAAAGAAACTATTCCAGATTGTAACCCGAGGTTATTAAACAGCTCCGTTAATAAAGAATTTGTATTACTTTTATGATTACTGTTATTTTTGATTCTATAATCTTTTAGTGGCAAGTTTCACGGGCCTTTTTGCCACATACATTTTAAATACATCATTGCACATCCAAAGTAAACACCCCTTTCAACAGCTCACCATAGAACATTTCCCAGGTAAATGCTAGCATTTCCCATCACACGTTTCTATAGTTACTCATGTCTTATGTCAACAAAGATGACTGGTCATGGAATTCATCCCAACAGTGTGTTTTTATTCTATCGGTAGTTCCGTTGTTCACCCATACTATCACAAACTTGAATCTGACCGTTAGAGATCCAGATTCCACGCCGATTTTAACCTGGGAAATATAGACTTACCTGTCCACTCTAACGGAGCTGCAATTACAACTGCTTCCGCAGTTATCTCGTGGTCCACCCCATCTGTAACGTATTTAACCGTATACTTGCTGGTACCCGTCTTTCTGATGTGAGTAACGCGAGTGTTCAGGTTAAGATCGGCACCGGAAGGCTCAACAAGTCCCCGTACCAACTTGCTCATACCGCCCTCGATGTAAAATGCTGCGGACAACAACATGTATTTTTGTAAAAATGATTTTAGTTTGCATGCATCGCCCGAATTTTTCCCAAGCTGATGGTTAAACGTTGATATTAGACTTTCCTTTTTAGTAGAGGAAGTTATATACTTTGAGACATCAAACGGAAAACAAAACCGTCAACGAGTAGGATACCAAAAGATACAAATAAGTTATTATTTGGACCAGCAGCAGTATCTCTCTCACGCTACGATAGAGAAAGGATCCATAGTGTATAGACCAAATATAAAAGAGTAACCTTGTACATTCCAGGGCCTTTCTGACAGGCGAAATATTACAATATTTGTGGTAATGATTTCCCACATCAATTCAAGACTATATTAACAGTATCAAAAGCTGATAAAAATCAGACAGCGCAGTCTCCATTATAGATTTAATGTGTTATTCCCTTGACCTATGTACAATTTGTGCCTACAGGAAGTCTAGGCTCTGTGGCTCTTTTGTAAACAAGAGTGATGTCACAAGTGTTACGGTCTATACCAACATTTTTGTATGCAAACAATTAGCATGTTACAAGTTAGTATTTCTCAGTCAATTTCCCTTGTGATTTGTTTTTTGAAGTTAGTATTTTATCCACTGTGCGTGACATACGCGATAATGTTTTGTGGGTTTTTTCGTTTTGAAACATTGAAACAGTATCATCTACCTATAAAAATTCGTTCGGGGAACAACTAATTTGTTACTTAGGCTAGCTACGCAGATGAAGTCAACGTTCAATCTCAGTTTGTACGGGAGTGTTCTTTCAGTATTGGTTCCACAAGTCGCGAATCTTATTTTAAATTTTCGGACACTAAAAACATCTTGACAATGAGTCCATGGGGAAACACAAAAGTGTTAAAAACTGTCATCATAAAGATGTGTCTTCCACAAGCCCCCTGGTCATAAAACACTAAATATATAAATATATAAATATATTAAAAACCTTATTTGCGATGACCCTTTAAAACCACCATACACTGTATATTTACAGGTATTTCCTGACTTACCATTTCTTAGAACCCCTTCCAGACACACCATACCAAGCAGACTTTGGCACTCGAGTCCCTGACCGAAGTACATTCTGGTCACAGTTTCAATGAGGTAATCTTGGGCCTCCTGGCTGAATGGTGTCGAGCCACCGGAGAAGTACGCCGAGGCCGACCTGGTAACGTACTCGTCCAGTCCCCCAGCCCTTAGATAAGCGGGAACGGACTCAAAGACGGTGTCTGTCTTGGCGTACTCTTCGTATGTGGATTTCACGGCGGCCAGGTAGTCTACCAGACGGCTTTGCATCTCGGTTTCAGCACCAGGATTTCTCGCCAACACGTCGGTCGTTGTCTGGAGTTGAGTACCGTCCCAGACGATGACTTTCGGGTAGTTCATCTGCTGAAATGTCATCACGGTAAGGTTCAGGTCTTTTGCCAGTTCAGTGATGTATCTATACACGAATATAAAAAACATGGCTACTGGTAGATTTTATAATAAAATGTTTATAGTAAAATATACCTATAAATCTTGTCAGACTTACTGAACGTTTCTTTCAGTCGTGTGGAATATTTGAAGTTTGTCTCGTCGTGAAATGCTCTTTTTGATAATACTTGAATGTTCTTAATTTTCGAAAAGAAAACTAATTCAGTTCCAAAGCTGTAATCTAAGGCTTAAAATACTACCTCATTTTCAAAATGAATAACCCACCGGCTAAATGCGATGACAGTTCCACAATACACATTATTTAAAAAATATGTCAAATGTTGCACCATGTCTTCATGTAGCGCCAATTTCACTCTATGGATTGGTATTACCTCTGATCTGCATTGAAGATTTGTGCACCAAGTGCAACTGTGGTGTTCCAAAAAGATACGTCTTTGATGCGCCCACCTTCCAAAAATATATACAGAGAAATTTAAATTGTAAACTATTGTTCACAAAGATCAACCGGCAGAGTGGATTTAAAAAATTCAAGCAAATAGTTGAAATTAACTGAATTTTAATAAATGCCCGTAAATAAAAAACACTTAAATTTTAGTTTTAATATGCGACGAATGTTATTGCGTTCATTATCTAAAAATTTGGCAAACGAAAACGAATTCCTTTTTGGGCAAATGAAGTACGTACATATTGAATTTGGGTGTCACTGGTGTGTCAGTGTTGATGCACGAAAGTGTTTGAAACAAACAAAATAGATTGGAAAAAACAAGAGGTGTTCGTGCACATAATTATTGGACGAACACCAAATAATTTCGAATGATCAGTGTCAAAGATTGTTCAATACAGTCATCGCAGAGACAAAGATGTAGAATAACGAATAACGCGAATCAAGCTTAATCAAAAAGGACTCACCCACGTCATCCTGAGCTTCAAGGATAGTTATCTCGGCACTGGGAGCCTCTTTGGAGAGGTAGTAAGCACATGATGTTCCACCGATACCAGCGCCTATGATCACTACACGGGGTGTAGCTTGTGCACCATGGGCCATTGTGATGATCATCAGTGTGAACAGTGCTGGTATCGCACACAGACTGCATGTATGCGAAACGATTTGAGGCGAAGGGTGGACAAACAGCACGTTTCAATAAAATGTGAAATACTGTCAGAATTTACAGGATTGTAAACATACAGCTAAATTGTTTGCAATAGCCGCTAAATTACATGACATAGTCCGGCAGCCAAAGGGGTGAACCATGTTTTGTTGGATATATAATGTTTTTTTGCAGATTCCACACAAGAAGGTCATACTGTTTAAGAATCTGAGTGATGACCCCTCCTCAGGGTTGGGCAATTTTTTATATCGATTATTTAATGTTTTTATCGATATTTATCAATACCTATGGTGTAAACACAACCAATACAAGCGTGTAACCCCCAAAATGACACTAAAAACATACAATTAGCTTACCAAGAAGTAGTATGTAAAAAAAAAACTAAAAAGATTGGGCGAAAGAGGGTGTAGGGTACTGAAGGGGGCGTGGCTAGTGGGAGGAGGCGGTAACTGTATTCAAACACACATGATATTAGAAAACTAAGTACATTTATTTATGATAGAGTTTTTTGTAATAAATCTTTGAAAGAGATTTGTACATTATTGTATTTAAGGATGATAGATGATGGATGGGGTACGATCCATCAAGGGGCGTGGCCAAGGTATAGTATTCTTCAAATCCAACCTGCGTATTTGTACATGTACCCTCTTCTACATTGATTTCTGTGGAGATAGAGTTGCATTTTGGGACAAAGTGGACGACGCTGTATCTGTTGACCTGTTGTTATTTGAAAATTGTATTTGTGAAATTTCAAATCCTTATGAGTTTTGTAAAATTCATATGAATTATTTGAGGGAGAATGATGATCAATGTTGTTTGAAAGCAATGAACACGCAGATCGTAAAAGTATCACATCGTATGAAACCAGAAGTAAAACAAAACTCCAAAACACCCCTCGTGTTCACAACAACCTATATCACGGGTAATCAACAAATTTTTACCTACAATTCAGAGCGACCACAGACTTTCAGAAATATTTTGGGATCCACCTTTCTTTGAAGACAACAAAGGATAAACGCCTTGTGACTCCTAAACACAAACATACCCGGACACCAACGTTTCTTTTATTTCACATACACTTGTTGCAACCCCACATCTTTTAAAATTGTACAGAGATTTACCCGAATCTTTTAATCGACCCACATGCAACAGATGAGGAAGCGTACAAAGGATCTGAAAATCCCCACCCCCCCCCCCCCCCACCCCATCACTACTGACCCGCACAGTCAAAAGGGTCACGGAATTTCTGTTTAACTATTTCCCCACCACTTCCCTGTTATAAAATAACATAAGTAGAGATAGCCCAGCACAGTTAACATAAATTGGATTTGTTTTGTCACAAAAACAATTTTCAAATTACAAGTAAACAGGTACTACAGTGTCAATGGATGGGACAGTATCAACATTATTTTATTATCTTTAGCATCGCCGTTGCTTCTTTGGCTGACTGGGTTCCTGTAGCTCCGTTTGTTTTGCTTGCCGTTTAAGTTGTTGCGAAAACTAAAACCCTACATCCTCTCCGGTCTGGTGGAGGATGGAGGTTTCAGATTATCAGGTTATGTATGGCCTATTCTTTCAGGCTCTGCATTAGACAAGTTGCTTGAATCATGGGGGTAGTTATATTAACATCTGAGAAGACATTCTTCTGTTCATGTCCGTCGCTTTGATTCAGACAAGAAAAAATCTAAATCATACAAAACCAGGTGCAGTTAATCAGACAAAAACTGAAGAATCTGCTCTGCTTGATGTACTTTATCATCATCGATGCAAATTTCAATGCCCACAGTAAGGATACAATTGTGTCTTGATTCATGTGATGGAAATGTAATTTACTAAAACTCCTTTCTAAGTCCTAATAATACACGGCAGGTATCAATGTGATAGCATGATTTATAATAATACAATTATTTCATTTGTCACCTTAGACCAGGTTTCTGATAATTTATGTAAAGCGGTCTTTATAAATCCAAACTTATTGCAAATAATGCTGACATTGACAATCTGGCTATGTAAATAAGTCACAATATTTGTTAATTATATGAATGTAATGCTACATCTTTGGAAGTTCGTGTTAAAATGTAGCTGCTAAACAATATTTACCCGTATGCCCTATTAAACAATCGAATGTTCAGCGAGACAGCTATTATCATGTGGCTAATAATTCTCTCCACGTGTCCTGTTGTTTACATCAGCGTGTACCCAGACTTATCAAATATTTCACACATTGCACCAGAATGGTACCAGTCTGATAACAGTCAAGCTACTGCAGGCTCTTTCTACAACTTTAAATTATTTGGAAATATTTTCTTCTTTAAAAATATGTTTTTAAACATATTTGGAAAGTATAAACAATGTTGTATTACACATGTTTTTGTGTACTATTTAATGTGATGTAAATAATATGTTTTGTACTTGCAATATTTCAATTAACTTTAAAGTTACATAAAAAGCAAACAGCGCCACCAATAGTTAGCCTGATATCATGACTATTCTGGATTATAAAATTGGAGGAATATTCCGCCTATATCTCGAATTGCCCAAACTTCACAGGGTGTCATCATGCAGATTCTGTTTGTACAAGGTCTACTGAACATAAATCAGTCAAAACCTGTTATATATCCTCCGCTGCAAGGTTCAGGTAAAAAGTGCCTTTTGGCTGCCGGACTAACATCTCGCTTACCTCATACTGTGCACCAGCGTGGTTCTATGTAGACGATCCTAACTTTTGACGTTCGTTTGCTTGTTGTTATACTGGGGGAAAAAGACCGGGGAAAAAGACCGATATAAAGGCAATATAACATTGAAAATATAAATGTTCACAGATTTTCACGTTAATCATTTAAAGATGATCATGGTAGAAACCCTCTCGCGAGATCAAAACTATTTTAGTTAACAATTTTTCAAAGGCAGTTTACCACCACGACCTATACCGTGCAAATCAGTGAACAATTGTTTTCTCAATCTTTCCAATTTTGCAAAAAATAAGTTAGTGGCCTGACGTTTCGACCCTAGCACAGTCTTTCTCGAAGGCTAAATGACAACACACAACACACATACAATTCAAGCAGACAAGAGTTGCAAGAGTAGTCAAGTGGAAATACATGAATAGAGAGAGTGGTGGGAGAAAAGCAGAAAACATTCAGAGAAGGCAGGGGGTAAGCAGGGATTATGAAGACAAAGGGGGGGAGGGGTATGAAGGGAAGAGGATAGCTTGACCACAAGAAGTTGGGAACACAAAGGACAAAATGGAAGGTTAGAAGAGAGGTAAATAATTAGTTAATACAATGAAGGGCAGACTAATAAAGTGGATAACTGTGTGGGAAAAGGAGAAGGCAAAAACAAAAGGTTATTAGTCATTTCCTTCTTGGATATTCAAACCATGGGGCTGAGTGGTCTTTATGCGCCTTATCCAAAGTTTTTTCCTACTCAGACGGACAGTCTCTCTGCAGTTACCTAGTGCCTCAATGCCCTGTAAATTCATGTCAGAAATGGAGTGGTTAGGAAGGTTGAAGTGGTGTCCTACAGGTGTATCCAGCTTTTGGGTGTTGACTGTGGATCTGTGGCCATAGAAACGCCTCTTGAGTGTAGTTCTTGTTTCACCTATATATTGAACACCACAGACTCTGCAAGATATTAGATAGATTAGATTAGTGGTGGTGCAGGTGACATGACCCCTTGTCTTGTGGGTGGTACCACCAGTCTTTCCAATTTTGTGAATACCCTTATAAATAGCGTTTTACAATACATACTCCAATAGTTTTCCGCCCTTGGTTGGCAGATATCCATCCAGACAGTTGCGATGACATAGAGGGACCAGTTTTCGGTCCAAATACAGCACAACCCAATGGACAGTCTAGTCTGGCACCCTGAGGTTTTCGCCGATGCGTTTTTTTAAATATACAAAATGGCTTCTAATCGCAAGTTGTCGCAACTCTCTCAATATACGGCTCTGATAACGAGGCCAAGTGCGCCCCCAATATTGTTGCAACTTTGCCCGCAACTTCTATATCTCTGGGTAATTCTCTCTAATTTATTTGGCAATGGGACCATCGCAGATTTGTCCCAGGGGCGGATCCAGGATTTTCCAAACGGGGGGGGGGGGGGGGGGGGGGGGGGCGTGAAAATTTACCAAGCAGCAAATGGTGAATGAAATTTTCGGCTCCTTCGAGCGCGTAACGCGAAGCCCATGGGCCGGTTCCGGGGCCCGCTTAAATGCTCCGAAACAGTTAGGATTCTAGATGCTCTGTGGTGCGATCACTAAAAATATCTGACCACTTTTGTTTTAGCAAGATCATTGTTAAAACTTTATTTTCGAGTTGGGAGTCATTGATTTGAATCAGCCATCCTGAGTTATAAAAATCAAAATGCAGGCTACAATTAATACAATATTCAGGGGGGAAAAACTGTTGGGTGAGACAAACGATAGTGCAATTTTTTATAATATAATTAACCAAATAGGGTCTCTTTGTCTATAATAATTGTTCACATACTTGAGGATTAGAATGTGACACAAAATATGTTACTATATACTGATAAGAACAAGTTGTGCTTGTCTTCAGTGACAGCGCAATCGAGCAACAATAACATTAATGTACGAAAATGTGAGGGTAGGCCTAGAGGCCTCCTCCCCCAGCCCTGCATCGGTGTATTATCTGCACAATTGATAATTACTAGTTTGAAAGAAACACAACAGATATTAACCCTCTTTCTTGAATACAAAAACAATCTGTGATTTTCTGAACAGAGTGAGACACCATGATTATACGATGATGTCTTCACTAGCCCCATATAGGGCCAATCCACTTCGTTCGTATCCTTGCCAATTGGGCCTTGCACCATTGCAATCCTATTTTTGTGCCCGATGTAATTTTTAATCCGAGTCGCGAGAGTGAATTTTTTGATCACGTATTAACAACTTGCGCGAGAACCATACTAGCTAGTTGGGTTCCCTGAACAATTTCACAACATTATTTTATACGATCTAATGGGGACCAGGCTGATTTACATAATGCGCTGAGCATAATATATTTTGCGCAGACGGGCTTAAGATGCGCACCTCATTACACGTATTTCACAAAACCTTGATGGCGCGCTGAGTGAATCAGTCTGGTCCCCATTAAATATCAGCAGTTGATCTAAACTGTTGTGGATTGTTAAGGGAACCTGACAATGGTTTTCGAGCAAGTTAATAATATGTGGGGAAAAAATCACACTCGCGATTCGAAAAGCAAAGAATTTTCCCAAAAGATCTGTGATGTTTTTAAAAAACAACTAAGCATTAGGGCTTTCTACAAGTACAGTAGCATTCGATCAGTAAGTTTCATAACCCGGATTAAAAATTAAATCGGGCACAAAAATAGGAATGCAATGGTGCTAGAGCCAAGGATACGAAGTGGATTGGCCCTATTCATGGGGCTATGTCTTCACTTCGTATTGTAAAAGTCACATTGTTTTAGCGCGCGCGCGTGCTGACCACCTCCAGCCAGAAACTTCTGCACAATGTACACACACTGGCGGCATGGTCGACTCACGCTGCGGTATGATCTTCACGCCCCCCGGACCCCGCGCCAGGCATGTGCAGGTGTTTCGTATGGTGGCCCTGAAGGGACATCGCACATCGCAAATATCTTTGCAAATATTTGCGATGTCGCAAATATTATCGCAAATATCTTTGCAAATATTTGCGATGTCGTAAATATCTTTGCAAATATTTGCGATGTCGCAAATATTATTGCAAATATCTTTGCAAATATTTGCGACGTCGCAAATATCTTTGCAAATATCTTTGCAAATATTTGCGACGTCGCAAATATCTTTGCAAATATCTTTGCAAATATTTGCGACGTCGCAAATATTATCGCAAATATCTTTGCAAATATTTGCGACGTCGCAAATATTATCGCAAATATCTTTGCAAATATTTGCGACGTCGCAAATATTATCGCAAATATCTTTGCAAATATTTGCGACGTCGCAAATATTATCGCATACTTTATCGCATACTTCGTCGCATAGTTTGCATATTTGTGGTGGATATTTTTTCAAGAGCCTAGATGGTCTTAAGGTTGTTTGGGTTCCAGCCTTCATTCCTTTAACGTGTACACGCGGGTGGATAGTCGGATACAGTCTGCTCTGTGCGCGCGTGTGTTTTTTAGCTTGCACTATAGCCTCTAGGTACACATGAGATGAGACGACGAAGAGAGGTTGACATCCGTGGTCTGTCCAACAAAGGCATGCAAGTCAACATTATGCCGCCTTCAAAAGGATCAGTGGTGAGGATTGTTAATTTTGTGTAGTTACGATAATCGGTTGTCCAGAGCAGAGGGCTAGTTTAGGAACATTAAATACTAGTTTAGGCCTACTACTAATACATCCTCCCCTGTCCGGTTTTCGATGTAGTATGCCTTTTTCTTTGAATTGAAAAAAAAATAAAATATTCCATAATCAACTGATGCCCTAATTACCTTCCTTTGTTTATAAGAAATATGCAAACATATATTAAAACGTGATGGACATTGAAACTTTCACACCACGCACCGATCTTCGATGACTTCAATAGCGTCCCATTTGTTTTGAGTTTGACCTGTTTTCGATGCAAACAAGAAAGTATGGTGTCCGGTAGACCCAGTAACTGGGGCGCTGTACTCCTTTTTTCGAAATTTTGACATCATCGGTCGTACTAGCGCCCCAGGTTATTAGTACGTCCCAGTTCTGGATTCCCTGATATGGCATCATTTTGAATAGGGTAGACACAAAAAATGCCTCAGAACGACCAAAATACCCAACAAAATTGCTTTAAAAACGCCTACTGGCTTCTTGATATGTCTAAGGTGCAACATCAGGTATTTAAATGTACTCACGATTTTGTTTTGTGCTTGAATTTTACGTTTTTGTCGAGCAGATCGATGAAAATGGTGGGCAGAGTCTCGTGTTGTCCAAATCAATGGCCGCCGCCACCAACAGTTTCATCGTCGCGATGCATTCTGGGTAGTAGATTTAATCAACGACTGTTTGCAGCGAGTGTACCATTCTTTCCCATCACAACACGCGCCCCTTCGACGAATACATTGACCACACGCTGCAAACAGTCGTTGATTAAATCTACTACCCAGAATGCATCGCGACGATGAAACTGTTGGTGGCGGCGGCCATTGAATTGGGCAAAACGACCATTTTCATCGATCTGCTCGACAAAAACGTAAAATTCAAGCACAAAACAAAATCGTGAGTACATTTAAATACCTGATGTTGCACCTTAGACATATCAAGAAGCCAGTAGGCGTTTTTAAAGCAATTTTGTTGGGTATTTTGGTCGTTCTGAGGCATTTTTTGTGTCTACCCTATTCAAAATGATGCCATATCAGGGAATCCAGAACTGGGACGTACTAATAACCTGGGGCGCTAGTACGACCGATGATGTCAAAATTTCGAAAAAAGGAGTACAGCGCCCCAGTTACTGGGTCTAGGTGTCCGGGTGAAGCCATACGTGGAAGAAACATCTGCAGTGACTGCAAGTGTTCTGTGAGACTTAGTGTATGACTCTATAGCCAGCAGTTTTCTTCATTTTATTCAACATTTTTTATTTAGTTTTAAAAATAACCATGGTATTTTTCAAAACTTAATTTTTTTTTTTTTTTTTTTAAATGTAAATAATTCTTGGCTTTCAAATCTTATTTTTATTTAGTTTTGTGTCTTTTTATGTTTCTTAATATTTATAATAAAGCATATAAATAAACAGTGATAATCGAATCACAAAGCTGATGTTTAAATTTTAATATTAATAATAAAAATGATAGAATGTTACAAAAAAAAATTATCCAGACTATTGGAAAATGATATAAGGCACGTGGCTTCTTTAAGCCTCTGTATTTTTTTCCCCAGAATGCTCAGCAGAATATTCAGTCACATGATTTGATCATCGTGAATTGTGAATTGAAAAAGTGTTTGATGAAACTTTTTCGGTGGGGAAATTTTTTTTTATGGCCCTGACAGTATGACATATTTTTGTACCTTGCAGAAATGCCTTAAATACCACAACTTTTTACATTTGCAAGTGCAACTAACCAGTGGAGCCTTACATGTTTCTAAGTTTTGGTCAAATGAGAGGAGACTCTTTGCTTGGCAAGTCAAACCACAAAAATTGTATCTAGGGACTGTTTACATTGCGCGCAGAGAGGTAAAAGATTTGCCTCGACTGTAGTATTTAATGTATAACTCCTGAACTTGATTGATATTTGATAAATTATAATTAAAAAGGCCACCACCAGGACTTGGGTCAATCGGGTGAATACATAACATATGGCTCTTTTGCTGTTACCTATAAATAAAATAGTTAGGTAGTTGTTGCGATAATCGTAACGGAAACCAGTCAAGTCGCCCTTCCATCAAAGTCGCCCATAGTACTACAAAAGTCGCCCCTCTCAAGTCAAAGTCGCCCCTCACAAAGTCGCCCCCTGTCACCTGGTGTATAAAAGGTTGAGCCATTTCACAGAGTGAGGGCGCTGTTGAGAATTTTGAAACAACTTATTCAGGCAGCAGAAGGAGATCCACTCTGTATGTTGGCGTAACAATGTGAGGGGGGCGACTTTGCCAGGGGGGCAACTTTGTAGTGGGCGACTTTGTAGTGGGCGACTTAGCTGGGGGGCAACTTGACTGGCATTCATCGTAACCCACCATCATCCCGACATTCAGAGAGGATGGTGGTGGGTTACAATTATTGAAACTAAACGCTGTACCAAGTAATTAAGCCTCATTATTAATATTATGATTAGGCGCGCGCCTACGTTAGGGCCCATTTATTATTATTTTTGTTTTTATTAGGCCTACTATAATTACTGATCATACAGCAGCCTATGCTGACATAAAACTGCTTTATTTTTCCTACATTACATTGTACTGGTGGTAGTCTTTTTTAACTATTAAGTTGTTCTGGATAGATGAAACATCAGAATATTTTTGTCAAAATGTTTGCACTGAATGAGACAGTTAAGTTACACTGCGCCGTGGGTGTTTGACCTTGGGAGAACCAATGGCGGCACTGCACACAAGTAATCATAGTCAGTAGCACTAACTTAGAAGTACAGTGCGTAAATCTTCATACCATGAAGAAGTACTTTATTTACATGTAGTAAAATGCCACACAGATGCCGAACCTGTATCATGACTGTAATTCTTATATTCAAATATCTGCTGTAATGTTAAATAAAATTTGAAAAAATATTTTGTCCTTGCATCTATTATTTTTCTATTAATTTCTTCCTTTTAATTCACTGTTTAGTTGCTATGGGTTGTTGCGTGTCAACTTGTGTGTACGCATCGTGTTGCTGCCGTTCTACCGGACTACACTCCAGCTCTTCAAGGATTGATTCCTGAAGGAGCAGTTGATCGTATCCTTTTGAAAATTGTCATGTCATGTACATTTATGCAATCTGTATACAGATTCTGCTCTTTATTAATGGTTTAGTCACATGAAAAAAATAACCTGTACCATTTACTAAACCAATGGAATAAGTTAAAGCTGTCAAATACATAATTGTATTGTGCTTCCAACTAAAATACAATTCTTTTCAGCATGCATGGTTAAAATAAGCATTATTTATTTTAGTCTTGTGTGGAACGTAGGATGTCCCATAGCGCTCATAATGCTTTTATGTAGTTTTCAATTTTACTTCCCTTTACATTTTCTACAAACTTTGTGTCTGTTCTAATAATTGCTAAAATGTAAAATTCTTCCTGTTTATTATGTCCATAGTTATTTTCCTTGCTACTTAAATATTCAGTTCTGTACCTGTTAGTTATGTACTTCCAATGCAGGCAACACCATTCCAGCAATATGTTCGCTTTTGTTCTTCCAACACAGGGTAACACGTAGGTCAGCATTGTAGATTACTAATAATTCCCCCCCCCCCCCCCCCCCAAAAAAAAGTTGAAAACATAACTTCTGATATGTTTCAGAATACTTAAAACACTTCAAATTTATAGTATATTTTCAGGTGTTGTGCTAGCAGAATTCCCAGTTAAGTGAAAAAAATAAATCAATAATCATTTCCTGTGATAATGATCAGTTTTATGACAGGAGCACCATGTCCTAATCCTTTTAATCCCCATACAATTAGAACAACACTGTCTAAGCCCTGTATGGTGGTTATTGTCTGAGAACCTCAAGCCATTGAAGCTATGTTCCTTTGAGCAGCCACAAGGTTTTAATGAGCAAAGAATGACCTATAATGAATATTGGTTATTCAGGTTTACAAGAATCTATTCAATGAGAAATATTTCATAATTGATGTTACTTCATATTCTGAATAATTTCAGATTATGCAAAGAGAGTCATCAAGGCGACAGTGCTCCTTTATCAGCAGGGTGAGAAGACATAAAGTCAAATTTTCTTCAGCTTGTTTGCAATCCTGGCCCCCTATCATTCAAGCATGGTAACAAGACCAGACAAGGACACTGCTGTGGAAAGTTTTGTGTCAAGGTTTAATTTAATAACTGAACCTGTTGGCAGACCTCAACCTAAACCTGGCATTGAAGATGTCCAAGAAACACAGAGCAGGCTGGGAAGAGCGAGACAACATCTGAAGAGAAGAAAAGTATTAACTGAAGAAGGTGATGATTCATCAATAAGAAAGAAGAGCACAACTGGGAAGAAGTCTAATAAAAGAACAAAGGCCGATGATGGTTGTTCAAAGAAGGGACAAGGGTCAACAATTCAGGAGGAGTCTGGGGAGAAGGTGGTGATTGGTGATGATGGCAAGCGGGACAGAAAGTGACCCCAAATCAGTACTGCCCCAAATTGTGGTAAAGGGAGAATAGGAAAACAATGCGATAATGAAAATTAAACTATCCCCCGTTTCAATGAGGTGGTTGGGTTGGTGTAGAGGTATCTTTCCTCACCTTTCACCTGTAGGACTCTGGTTCGAATCCTGCTGGGGGCACTATGTGGATTGGGTTTTCAGTCCCTACCTGACTGCATGGGTTTTCCTCCCGCATCTAAAATTGAAACTTCCTTGTCTTTTTTTCCATTTGGTTATTTGCTAGTACATTGATTTCGTTCGCTTTTCTGAGAGTCCTTGGCTTCACAACCAGAATAAATTAAATGAAAACAAAGTCTCTTTTGTCATCCTAATACAAGTATTGAGGAGATACATTTGAGATAGTTTGTTTAAATACCTTATTGTACATGCAGAGGAATATTTCTGATGGTCACTATGATTAATTCAGCAAGCCATTTTGGATTGTTTACCTTGTTGATCACATTGTACATATTCCTGTACACCTTTATTATCTTATGAGACGTTTATGTAACTTTTATTTGACCACAACCACATCAGGTAATTTAAATGTAGGGTTTTATTGAGTACATGTATAATTATTTGTTATTATTATTATTATTGTTTTAAATATTAATTTTGTTTGCTGTGTAAAATTAATGAGCAGCCCTACATTGTAGTTTGTGCTTATTGCATGGTGAAGTACAGGAGTTGTTTTGGGGGGGGGGGGGGGGGGGGGAGACGGAGGAGTTAGAGTATTCACAGTGAGAAAACATTTCATGTGTAATGTGTTTTCATCCAGGGCAAACACAAAACATCAATTACACGTCTTTGTTTACAAGTTGCCAGAAAACCCAACTTGCTAGTGTTTACTGTAATTTGTACTTTTTGTTTACATTTTCTTAATAAGCCATTTGCGAGTTACATTTGAATAATGTCTGGTACAATGACTTGTTTAGTCACAAGTTACCGCTTAAATTTGAATTCCTCAGACTATCGAGACAGTTGCTATGTCACATGGTTCGGGGCAAGCTTTTGTATAGCAACCTCCAGATGAGCAAACCCTGGTACCATTGTGTCATACACATCCATTCAGAATTGTGTATGGGTGTTCACCGTCTCTTACGTAACTAAGCAAAAGCTTGCCCCTAATCATGTGACATAGCAACTGTGTCGATAGTCTGAGGAATTCAAATTTAAGCGGTAACTTGTGACTAAACAAGTCATTGTACCAGACATAACTCGCAAATGGCTTATTGAGCTGATCATTTTTGATAAGGTGGTCTTTTAATGCAAGACGAGTAAGCAACGCAAAGAATTAGTTTGGCAATATTCCCTTTTTAATTTAGCCGTTTTCTATTTAATGCCTCAAATTTGAAACTACATAGGGGAGGTCAACTATGCTAATACATGGGTAGTGTTATTTAAAAAAATTCTAGACATTAAATAATACTTTTAATTTATAAAATACTGCTTTGTGTATGTAAGGTGGTTGTTTAGAATGTCTTTAATTATTCAAGATAGCAACATTCTCTTTTAAATAAGCTGCTTTCAATTGAAACTGAAGAGGGGTACTTTGAAATAAAATAATACTCATAAAGACTGATGTGTGTACATTAAAAGTGTTTATTGTCATTTACTCGTTGATCATCTAAAAATTTATAGTAAATGGAGGCCACCATGTTTGTATCCTCAATCCTGAAAACTATGCACCAGACTAGCTGAACATGTTTTGATCATATTCTAGAATTTAAGTATAATTTAAACTTTGCATGGTGGAAGTGCAATCAGGTGAGGTTTGCAGTGACATCATGTGTAAAATTTCTTTTGAGCAGTGGTGGTTTGACAACTTCATGAAGACGAACAGAGCATACTGATCAAAACATCAAGTTGTGAAACCACCATTTCTTTTCAGGACCACCACAAAGAGATCATTCACATGGTGTGTTGGTGTTACCACAAACCTCACCGGATTATAGCGATGTTCTTTAATGACATCCATCCCATCTGAGTGAACCAAATGTTTACAGATTTTTATCCAAGATTGTGGTTCTCAAAAAAGTTCCCCTTTTGAAGCCTCTTTACCGTAAAACTTCCATGTATGTAATATGTAGTGTGAATACAAACCAGTGAGAGACACAACAGCATGGGCTATATGTTTGACAATTTATTTGTGCGTCTAGCCGTCTAACTTTTGAATCTCATTTGGGAGCATTTACAAACATTTCACCAACTATAGCGGCTATAAATAACACATTACCCACCCTAAATTCAGGTGAGATGAGGAACTCATACAATAAGATTGGCAATTTATTTTTTATTTTTTTTAAATTACTTTTAGTCTAGTGGTGGTGGGGGTACAAAAATCCTTTTGTCCATTGGGGTTGGGTTACATCGTTCGAATGGCATCCATTATACATGTACATGAAGGAAGTGGCACTCTGTTGAACCTTCCGAGGTAGCCCCAACACCATCTGACAACTTGCTGGTATTCAACATTGCGATATTTTCTGCAAACAAAGTAGTAGAAGAATAACAAATTAGGTAAGGTTAACAGTTCATGTCAATTTTTGTTAACGCAAAGTTTTCCCATTTTGAAGAAATCATGTACATAGTAAGGGTGGAAATATACTCTTCTGATTTGTCCAGTCCAACAACCCATAGGAGATCCCCCCCCCCCCCCACACACACATTTGGGTTCTGTAAGAAGTCAAAAACTGAAAAAGATGAGTCGCAACTATTTTTCTGTAACAGTCTCGACAATTGTGACAGAGATCACAATGTTTTGGAAAAATCTGTTAGTACAGCTTTTATGGTTAGTGTTGTCTTGAGTTGTATAAATGATCTAATCCAACAGTCAATTATACCCGAACCAAGGGTCAGGTAAGAGGGGTAATGTTTTTTATTTTTTTAGGGGGGGGGAGGTGTTTGCTCATCACATTAATTTTGCAGTTCAATTTAAAAACAAGACACTTGGGCCCTACTTCGTACTTGGTACAGCGTTTAGTTGTGATAATCGTAACCCACCAACCTCTCCGACCGTCGGGAGGATGGTGGATTACAATTATCGCAACGACTACCTGACTATTTATCGGTACCTGCCGTATGTATTGACTCGAGTCCTGGGCCAAATTTCATAAAGCCTGTCAAAAAAAGTGTTAAGCACAAACACTTTGCTAAACAGAAACAAACAGGTTAGCTACTGCCAGTGTATTCCATAAAGTTAACATAGTTGCGACTGGTACCCTGCTAAATTTTGCTAAGCAAATAGTACATTTTCCAAGCAGTATTTTCTGCTAAACAGCTTTATGAAATTGGGTCCTGCCTGGTGGCCTAGTTTTTATACTTTCCATGGAGGTCCAGACTCCATGGGAGTAGGTTGCTACCTCCATGTTAGTCCGGCAGCCGGCCAAAAGGCACTTTTTACCTGAACCTTGCAGCGGAGGATATATAACAGGTTTTGACTGATTTATGTTCAGTAGACCTTGTACAAACAGAATCTGCATGATGACACCCTGTGAAGTTTGGGCAATTCGAGATATAGGCGGAATATTCCTCCAATTTTATAATCCAGAATAGTCATGATATCAGGCTAACTATTGGTGGCGCTGTTTGCTTTTTATGTAACTTTAAAGTTAATTGAAATATTGCAAGTACAAAACATATTATTTACATCACATTAAATAGTACACAAAAACATGTGTAATACAACATTGTTTATACTTTCCAAATATGTTTAAAAACATATTTTTAAAGAAGAAAATATTTCAAAATAATTTAAAGTTGTAGAAAGAGCCTGCAGTAGCTTGACTGTTATCAGACTGGTACCATTCTGGTGCAATGTGTGAAATATTTGATAAGTCTGGGTACACGCTGATGTAAACAACAGGACACGTGGAGAGAATTATTAGCCACATGATAATAGCTGTCTCGCTGAACATTCGATTGTTTAATAGGGCATACGGGTAAATATTGTTTAGCAGCTACATTTTAACACGAACTTCCAAAGATGTAGCATTACATTCATATAATTAACAAATATTGTGACTTATTTACATAGCCAGATTGTCAATGTCAGCATTATTTGCAATAAGTTTGGATTTATAAAGACCGCTTTACATAAATTATCAGAAACCTGGTCTAAGGTGACAAATGAAATAATTGTATTATTATAAATCATGCTATCACATTGATACCTGCCGTGTATTATTAGGACTTAGAAAGGAGTTTTAGTAAATTACATTTCCATCACATGAATCAAGACACAATTGTATCCTTACTGTGGGCATTGAAATTTGCATCGATGATGATAAAGTACATCAAGCAGAGCAGATTCTTCAGTTTTTGTCTGATTAACTGCACCTGGTTTTGTATGATTTAGATTTTTTCTTGTCTGAATCAAAGCGACGGACATGAACAGAAGAATGTCTTCTCAGATGTTAATATAACTACCCCCATGATTCAAGCAACTTGTCTAATGCAGAGCCTGAAAGAATAGGCCATACATAACCTGATAATCTGAAACCTCCATCCTCCACCAGACCGGAGAGGATGTAGGGTTTTAGTTTTCGCAACAACTTAAACGGCAAGCAAAACAAACGGAGCTACAGGAACCCAGTCAGCCAAAGAAGCAACGGCGATGCTAAAGATAATAAAATAATGTTGATACTGTCCCATCCATTGACACTGTAGTACCTGTTTACTTGTAATTTGAAAATTGTTTTTGTGACAAAACAAATCCAATTTATGTTAACTGTGCTGGGCTATCTCTACTTATGTTATTTTATAACAGGGAAGTGGTGGGGAAATAGTTAAACAGAAATTCCGTGACCCTTTTGACTGTGCGGGTCAGTAGTGATGGGGTGGGGGGGGGGGGGGGGGGTGGGGATTTTCAGATCCTTTGTACGCTTCCTCATCTGTTGCATGTGGGTCGATTAAAAGATTCGGGTAAATCTCTGTACAATTTTAAAAGATGTGGGGTTGCAACAAGTGTATGTGAAATAAAAGAAACGTTGGTGTCCGGGTATGTTTGTGTTTAGGAGTCACAAGGCGTTTATCCTTTGTTGTCTTCAAAGAAAGGTGGATCCCAAAATATTTCTGAAAGTCTGTGGTCGCTCTGAATTGTAGGTAAAAATTTGTTGATTACCCGTGATATAGGTTGTTGTGAACACGAGGGGTGTTTTGGAGTTTTGTTTTACTTCTGGTTTCATACGATGTGATACTTTTACGATCTGCGTGTTCATTGCTTTCAAACAACATTGATCATCATTCTCCCTCAAATAATTCATATGAATTTTACAAAACTCATAAGGATTTGAAATTTCACAAATACAATTTTCAAATAACAACAGGTCAACAGATACAGCGTCACTGGATGGAATAGCACCAAAATGTAGGTCATTATTAGATAGGTTCAACATTATAGGATTTGTCGAGAATGAAGAGGCTTTTCATCTCTTGGGGCCGGACTCCCCCTCCGTCCACTTTGTCCCAAAATGCAACTCTATCTCCACAGAAATCAATGTAGAAGAGGGTACATGTACAAATACGCAGGTTGGATTTGAAGAATACTATACCTTGGCCACGCCCCTTGATGGATCGTACCCCATCCATCATCTATCATCCTTAAATACAATAATGTACAAATCTCTTTCAAAGATTTATTACAAAAAACTCTATCATAAATAAATGTACTTAGTTTTCTAATATCATGTGTGTTTGAATACAGTTACCGCCTCCTCCCACTAGCCACGCCCCCTTCAGTACCCTACACCCTCTTTCGCCCAATCTTTTTAGTTTTTTTTTTACATACTACTTCTTGGTAAGCTAATTGTATGTTTTTAGTGTCATTTTGGGGGTTACACGCTTGTATTGGTTGTGTTTACACCATAGGTATTGATAAATATCGATAAAAACATTAAATAATCGATATAAAAAATTGCCCAACCCTGAGGAGGGGTCATCACTCAGATTCTTAAACAGTATGACCTTCTTGTGTGGAATCTGCAAAAAAACATTATATATCCAACAAAACATGGTTCACCCCTTTGGCTGCCGGACTATGTACCGTAGGGCGTAGTACGTAGTACTACTATTCTATATTATATAGAGAAAGGACCTTGAGCCATCCACTCTGCTCTGGACGGACAACCGATTATCGTAACTACACAACATTAATTAACAATCCTCACCACTGATCCTTTTGAAGGTGGCATAATGCTGATCTTGTTGACTTGATGCCTTTTTTGGTTGAGATTCATCAAAAAAACGACCACGGATGTCAACATCTCCTCATTCTCAATCTCTCAGTGCATTTGACATGTACACACACACGGCGCAGAGCAGACTGTATCCGACTATCCACCCGGGTGTACACGTTAATGGAATGAAGGCTGGAACCCAAACAACCTTAAGACCATCTAGGCTCTTGAAAAAATATCCACCACAAATATGCAAACTATGCGACGAAGTATGCGATAAAGTATGCGATAATATTTGCGACGTCGCAAATATTTGCAAAGATATTTGCGATAATATTTGCGACGTCGCAAATATTTGCAAAGATATTTGCGATAATATTTGCGACGTCGCAAATATTTGCAAAGATATTTGCGATAATATTTGCGACGTCGCAAATATTTGCAAAGATATTTGCAAAGATATTTGCGACGTCGCAAATATTTGCAAAGATATTTGCAATAATATTTGCGACATCGCAAATATTTGCAAAGATATTTACGACATCGCAAATATTTGCAAAGATATTTGCAAAGATATTTGCGACATCGCAAATATTTGCAAAGATATTTGCAAAGATATTTGCGACATCGCAAATATTTGCAAAGATATTTGCGATTCGCGATGTCCCTTCAGGGCCACCATAGTTTCGCGCTTATGTTCAGTGTGTGAGAAAAACACGATGTCCACACACACAGATTCACGTGTAATTCCTCATAAGTCAGTGAATTAATAGTGGTCCACAAATGAAACAAAGTGTACGAGGTACGGATTATTAGTAGCTTTTTTATATATAAAAAAATGCCTATGTCATTAACTTTGTCTCTCCCTCATTTTTCCCCCCTTGATGTGTTTTTTTTTTTGCGCCCCCACGCCCCCCCTGTATCCGCCCCTGTGTCCTTTGAAAAAACTACAGGTGAAGGTAAAAGTGACAGTCCTTTGAACAAGATTGACAATTTTGCTTGTAATTATTGTAACGAAGATTAGATAAACTTTCTTCACTCTGTTTTCTCTGGTTAACGGGCGGAGTGCCTGAGCGTGCGAGCGGAGTGGAGTGTTAGTTGACGACGACTGGAGAAAAGCACTTTGAGACGATATGTATGGTCGGCTCTTATTTTTATTATAAGTTGACTTCTATCGTACAATTATTACAGAGGTGCTGGACCTAACATTCCCAGTCATAACTCATTGGACCCTGCCCCCGTTCAATGACGGGGAGTGTTTAATGTTTATTGTCACGTGGCCCAAGCATTTTTCTATACCTGTATTTTTTAAAGGGACAAATCTGTGATGGCCCTATAGCCAACAATCTTTCTCTTTGACTGTCTGCCAAAATTCCATGTTTGTATCAGATGCGATCAATCATCTTTCCCCCTGCAAAGTCACCCACACAGGCCCCATACCTTTTCTCGATGCAGCATCGGTACATAAATACCTACCGTTCATATCATTCACTCCTGGCGCCCCGTGTTTCAGAATCATGTATCAAAGTTGCGAGACGACTTGTCCTCCCCAGTCTATAGTCCTGGTAGCGGGACAAGAAACGACAGTCCCTAAAACAACAGTGGCCACCTCCAGAGGCCGTCAGGCAGATTGAAGTGCTCATGCACTGGTTTATGTATATGCTTGTCTTGCTTGTCTACACATAATTGTACATCGTTTGCCATAGATAGAATAATAAATTAATGATCCAAAAATTAAGATTATTTCTTCAACAGGTGTTTCCATTTTATAATTTAAATTCCAGCGTTCTGGCAAGCATACTTGCGTTTAAACATAGACACACAGAAATGTATCTACAGGTTTAGTTGAACAGATAGGCCCCACAAAGAGACGGTGATAGGGTCTGATGCTCTGATCATGGAGGGTATTTCCTTCCTCCATTGTCTGATACATGTCGGATTTTTTTTCTTCCTATAGCTCATAATTTAAATCTTACCTGTAAGGAGTCACCAGTCTTACTTCACCAACATACAGGGTCGATTTTATTTTTTGGACGTCAACGCTCTTCGTGAATCCGTAATTTTCGTGGAATAATCCAACTGCCAAAACGTAAACCGATTTGAACTTTAAACACCGCTCATGTAAAACAGTTTGCGACAGGTAAAGTTAAAGTTAGACCCGAACCGGTTTAACTTTGCGTTCAGACACAGCTCGAAGTTAAACCCGATACGGGTTTGGAGGTCAACAGCACCGTGACCCAACAGCAACGGCACAATGCTTTTACCTGCGTTACAGAGTATAGCAGGTAAACATTGTTTATGCGTTTGACATGTGGGAACACATTGTTCTTATGTACCGGAGGGGAATCAGAATACATTCCACAGAGTTCCGCCAGGTAGGTGGCGGTATATTTGAATATGAAAAGGGGCAATGGTGCCAAAAGGGCGTGTACTGAACAAGGAGTTCATTCTAGCCTTGCACTGCATGCGACTTGCACGTCTTTGAACAAATGTTGTTAAATTTATGTAAACCACATAAGTGATATTTTCCCATAGATAAGACAGATGTTTTCAGGTGGCTTATTAAGCCATGGTCGAGGGTTTTTCCAGAGTTTTGCGCTTTTATAGTTTTATTTCTGGGTTTTTAATCCCGGACCAAATTTGTTATCTGTGTCAGTAACAGAAGTTAGTCTTTTGAGAAATGAAAGTTTGTGAGTTTTTGATTTAGAGCGGTTAATAATTAAATTGGCCGGCTTCTCGTGAAAGTCGCTCGACAGGCTTATCGAAAGGTCGCTCGACAGGCTTATCGCAAAATTATGTATTTTGTGTTGTTATTTGAGTAATGTATTGTAGGTAAAAGCGATGGTGGTGAAGTATTGTGTTTATGACTGTGATAAGGATGAACCGCACGGCCCTGTCCATATTTAATTGTGTTTATTGCAAGCGCTGGCAACATTCAAACTTTGCAATCGGTTTTTTATTGGTTTTTTTACAGGAATTTTAGTGCAGAGCGGGTGTTAGATACCTCGCATTTTTGATTGCATTTTTTCCAATGTCCTGATGCCCGTCACGAAGCGAAGTGTTGCAATGCGTCGTCGTTTCGTCCCACATCCATTTGTTTCCACAGGATAACGGCACTGTAAACACTGCAAAAAGCGCAACAATTTCCACTGTTTGAACTCCTTATACACGGCCATTTTGCATGATTATTCTTTCGTATTTCTGCTGGCATTTCCATGTCTTTGAAACAGACCTAAATACAGGTGAGCAAGACGGAATAACCCGAATGAAAGACGCACGCTTTCTCTAATTTCGATATGTGTTCTTTGAGGTGTACCTATAGGCATAATAGCAACCTTATTACACAGGTCAGCGGTTATCGCTGTTGTGAGCTAAACCGGGTTTAGTTAGTTGTGGTCATTTTTATTCTGTCCACACGTAGTGTTAAAAGATAAACCCGAAGCGGTCTAAAGATAAACCCTCCAGCTCGACGGTCTAATAACCTTTGGGGTTCAACCCGATTCGGGTCTAACCTTAGAACCGTTCAAACACACTGAGTTGAACTCGATCGGGTTGCATGAACCATGAGTTAAACCGACTTTAGTACTGTGTCTGAACGACTTCATGGTGTGCTCGGCTACTTACCCGGATTACCAAAATAGACCTTATGCATATGACGTCATTTGAGTAGGGCGCCCTCACCTAGAGGTCAAAAGGAAGATGCTCATTGGCCAGTCTTGTGCGCCGCGCGTACAAATCAGCGCGTTTCCATTGTTTCATCATCAGTTTACCTCTAAGATGGCGGCTTGGTGACGTCAATGCATAAGGTCTATACAGTAACACTTTTACGACATGCCATGTCTGCGCAGAGCAAGCGAAGCCCAGTTTTAGTGCCGTGCTGGGTCGTTTTACACTAATAAGAGAAAATTATCCGTTGACTCTTTAAAAACTTGTATCCTCTGCTCAATTTGACACGGGTTGTCCCGAGGCCCGTTATATATAATTATTTCTTCAAATAAAAACACCCCCATACTTGTGTAAACTTCCAAGCATACGAGCATCAATGTTGGAAATAATGGCCCACACCTCTCGGCAAATATGACCATTTCAGGGCCTATAGGTCATCCAAATTACCTCAAGTTTGAAGTCAACAACCCCCCAGGTCACATTTTGGGCAAAATGTTTACACTGTACCTCTTTTATTTGGCTCTCAAATCTGTCTAGTAAAGAATATTTTGAGAGGCCGACTCTCCGTTTCCCCCTAGTATTTAGTGGGACTGCACACTTGGAGAATTCTGTGAGAAGAACAAAAACTTATCCACTATTTATACAGCGGTACAGGAAGAAGGATCGACGTATAGGTGCTAACGAGAGTCGTTTGTTCCCAAACAAACAGACACATAGACTTCAAATTTCTTTAAATAAGTTAATATAAAAAAACGAATGCTATTGTACTGTGTTTTTATTGTAGTTTATTTTCATTTATGCATTTATTTCATTTATTTATGTTTACTTCATGCAAAACTGTACGTAATTGTAATGTATTAGTTATTGCAATGCAATTTCATTTTAGTTTAAACTTATTTTATCTTTCTTCATACTTTATTAATTTATCTATATTTCATGCTAAACTGTACTTCATTGTGTTTCGTTGCTTATTGTATTGCATTTTTTTGGGGGGTGGGTGGGGGTTGAGCCTAATTTATGTATTTCCCTGCTGTATTTTTCTATTATTTTTAAAGATTTTATTTCATGCAAAACTGTTCCTTAGGCCCCTATTGTACTTTATTTTTAATTATATTGTATTTTTATTCTAGGATAGTTTAGTTTAAAGATTTCTGTTGTATTTTTAAGTTAATTGAGTAGTTAATTAATTAATTAAATCTTTCCTATTTCATGCAAATTGTAATCGAGATCAAAATGAAACTTGTGATTTGCCATTTGATACAGTATTTTCTCGGTTTATCTGTGTAACAGGCTAATAGGTAAATGTATTTAAATTTGTTATGAGCAATTCGAATGTGAAATCTACCACGATTAAAAATCCATGAATAGTCACATGTGCTAAAAATACTTTGGAACGAGAATTTCTTTTTGTTTACCCTTTGGGGTTGATACAGAGAGTGTAGTCTGCTTTGTACGCATGAACAAGTATGAAGATGGGCTAAGAGTAAGAGTAAGTGATTGAACAGAGAAGAATCAAAGAATATAGCCTAAATGGAACCACACAGAACTACTCGCAAGGGGGGACGCGGCGGTCAGTGTCCGCCGATTTTGTCACCCGGATATCCGAGCACGCCGGTGTCGTTGGGAAATCTGTCCCCCGGAGATTTTGTCCCCCATTAATAGGAAAAATTAACGTGTGCTGAATGAGGTTGATTCAAAAGAGGGCGCTATCAGAAGTTTGTATACACTATAGAGGTTGCACCACACTAAATAAACTCCCATAGGAACCAATGCTAAATGATAAATATTCAAAAATACTCAAAAAAACGTGTAAGTCTCTCAGCCTCTTGAAAACCAATCAAGCATATTTTCGGACGACTGAACTTCAGAATTCTTTTCAATTTTTGGCAGGTCAGCCGTTTGGAATTTTTGCTAACTACCCCAGAAGAAAAGAAAACGAAAATGTGTTTTTTCCCAAAACCGGCTTGCTGCCAGTTTTCGTGAAGCACTTCTCCACTTCCCCGGTCAAATAGGGCCAACTTTAACGCCTAAATTAATCAAGTTTCCTAAAAAGTTGAAGCACAGAACCCACGGGTTGTGATAGATTCTTATATTTACACAATCTACGAATTGCATGACCCCCAAAACGTTATAATTCAAAATATACTGTGGGTTTACAACTTATGATAAGTATAGCTTGGCGCATGAATGTTGGCCTATTTAGTGTGGTGCACCCATATTTTGCTTGGAATATTAGGAATTCGTTAGAGTATAAATGTATGTATTTTTTAGAGGATTTTATATGTTTTTTATTATTTTTTATTATTTTTCCATTTGATATATTATTATATTGGTATATATATGTTTTAATACTTCTGATGTACAAGAGGAAATAGCGTGTTAAAGTATAGGAACATTGGGGGCGGGGGCTTTTGGCTTTTACCCACTGCCCCATATCGGGCATGGTTCCCACTTCGCCAGCCGCCATTTATTTCGCGCATAGATACAAACTTACTATGTTTTTCCCATAAGGAGCAAGATATACAAGCAATTCCTAAGTAGTAAACTCTAATTTTGAGATGTGTATTTTCTTTTGCAGAATTTCAGACCTTGGTAGAGATCAAGGCTTGTTACCTAATTCGGGACAGAGTTGTAGTCGAGTCACCTGTGTCGAGTCCGTGTCCGAGTCTCTCACTTGGGTCGAGTCCGAGTCTCTCACTTGGATCGAGTCCGAGAGGGAGTCACGACTCACTTGGTTTTAGGGGGGGGGGGGGTCATGACAGTCGAGTCCGAGTCCGAGTCTTCTGCCGACGTGACTTGAGATAAGTCCGAGTCACCGAAGTTGTGACTCGAGACGGCTCGAGTCCGATTCCTGGACTCGAGTCCTGCAACTCTGATTCGGGAACACCACAGACCTGTGCAATGTAGGAAAAATAACTAGATGTCCTACAAGTTTTGTAGCAGTCGTCATGAGATGGCCACAACACACAAATTGCACATCTCGTTATCAATAAAAGACATCCGACACTTTTCACATAAACCTTTCTATTTATAACCTTTCAGAAAACCTTTCAAGAAGGTTACCATCAATGGCTGATTTATAATGGAGGTCGCCCCGGGGGAGATTAAGAAAATGCAAGTTTGTAATTATGATGTTATACCTGATCAATGGCCATACATCAGTCCCCACCCACGCCAAACGACTATGAACCTCTCGGCAATTGACACTCTGGATCCGCCCCACTATGTACCGTCAAATATGGCGACGATGGCTTATTATTGTAATGGATTTGGGTATGTTTTCCGGCTGTGTTTGTTTGTAAATTTAAGTTTATCCCTGGTAACAAAAACCAAACATGTTTTTTTAATGTATTTTTATTCCAACACTGCTAAGTAGAACAATCTGTCATACAGTCACAGCGGGCCTGATCTTGTTGAAGCCTAACATTAATAATGAAACCAATTTCGATGGTTGATGATGGCGTACGCATACATATGTTTCAGGAATCAACACGCAACGTCGTGACGTATGTTGCTTGGCTACAGCAGGAACACCGATGACGGGCAAGAAATTGTGACGTCACGGGCATAATCAGCAAAATCATAATTTGCCCGTTTGTTCTGCTGATGGCGCGCTCTCTCGCCGGGTTGCGAGTGTTCCAACACCGTGATTATGTATTCAATTTTAGCATAATTGCACAAAATGCATTAGCGATTCACCATTACATGGCTATTTCTTTTTAACAGACGAGTTTTAAGTGATGTCCTTGAGTCGTCCCTCGTAAGTAATGTGCTCTACACACATCAATGACACATAAAGGGTATAGCACAGTGAATGATATCCTCCGTACTTTATATCTGAAGTTTTGTAGCAGATTTCCACATTCTATAGTTTTAATAGATGTTATAATTTGCATCGGTGATAATGAAAATTATTTGTGTTTTACCCATACACCGATGT
This sequence comes from Leptasterias polaris, assembly GCA_037783415.1. Lineage (NCBI taxonomy): Eukaryota > Metazoa > Echinodermata > Asteroidea > Forcipulatida > Asteriidae > Leptasterias > Leptasterias polaris. The sequence continues at coordinate 5,448,475 of JAZGTN010000045.1, forward strand.
GTGACAAGCACTGTATACTGTTTGCATTTTTTTCTTTTTGTTTAACATTATGTTGGTTCCTTTTGACGTCTATTTTATATGTGTCATTTAAATTTTATAAATAAATGAGTATTATGGTGTCTTTCTCTCTTATCAATTTTGATGGTGTAAAATGTGTTTTTTTATTTTTTATAATACTGTACTTGTACTGAGGGCCTCCATGGAAAGCAGTGCTGGGCGCTGATCGGAGTTTACCCTCATTAAAGATGACGTAAATAAAACAAATAAAATAAAATATACTCAGTCCATTCTACAGTTGTAAAAACAGGCTTGTTGTTATGGAAAACAATAAACTTACGGATCAAACTACATTGAGTGTGATATTTATGCAACATGAAATTAATTTATGTTTTCATCAATATGTATTTATAGTTCAAATTCCGCATTTAAAATGCCCTGTATAAGTTGATGTCCTTCAACTCATCTTAAGAAGGACGTGACTTCACAATGGCAGACAAAATATGCGTATTAACATAACATATTGTGACTCGTTGCTGTATTAAAGTAGAAGCGAAACGTCACAGAAATTGTTATTTTCAAAAAAAATTAATAAACCAATCAGATCAAAACCGATTCGTGACAAAGTCAGAGGTCAAGGTTAAATTGATGGAGTAACACCCCCCGTTACCTGTCACACGTACCAAAGATTTGCACTGTATACGTTTATTGGCTTTTCACACAGGAACATTGAACACTAATAAATCTAGGCAGTTTGAGCATCAGCTAAAATCTAACAATATTAAAATACAAAACATTTTGATTTGGATTATTCGTTTTGTTTTTGTGTTTCCTCTGCCACTAAATTTGTGTATACTTAATTGTATAATACAACAACCACACATAAGTAATGAATGAAATTGATGTTTATGTTGATTTGAGGGAGTAATCACAATAGATAATATCACACCCACTGACATCGAATAGACGGTAGTTGATATTATACGGAGCTAATTATCGAATCGTGATCTTTAAATCGAGTTGAATGCTACGGGGAAAAACCTACCGCAGCGTATAAGACCTCATTAGGCGTACTTTGGCTGCTTGGGTAGTCGTATAACCCGAGAATTCTAATTAACACACTCAGGCCCCCACTGCAAAGAACACTTGAGTTAATGAGATGTATTCCACCTGCGCAGCGGAACCAATGGTTGGTCAGCAAGATACCTCATTATGCGTGCGCCGTCTAACCTCCCACGATGATGCTGTGCTGCAGTGCATGATGTCAAGTAAGTAACCACTCGAGTCAAATCCGCATCTTCGCGTATAGCTACAGAGAATCTCCGGGCGCAACGGCAGATTTGTATATTTTTAAGGGATTTATTTGGTGTTTTTGAAAGTTCCCTAACCTTAAACAAAATTACGGATCGCACGAGAAGAAAGAGGGTCGTATTGGGCTGAGCGGAGGGGGTTTATTTGGTGAAATCGTCGGCGGAGCGCAAAGTGGTTTACTCGGAGGATGGTTGCTCTGCCATCATGCGGCTTGGTTAAGACGTTGCTAGCGTTTGGTCTGTGCTTCGTTGCCTGGGCTGTTGGTGCAGCATACGGTAGCGAGGATGTTTTCACCAATAGCTTCGTGGTGGAGATGAACGAGGGAGCCAGCCATAACATACATAGCATCGCCAAGAGGCATGACTTCGAATATCTTGGAACGGTAAGTAGGCTCAAATATGAGGATAATACTATTACACAATTGTATTTTTATCAAAATATATATAGGCCTATAGCAACACAACAATAATAATATTAATAAAACAACATTCATTGTGCGCATTTCACCATAACAATTTTCAAAAGCGCACTAGAATACTGAGATACAATCGTATATAAAATCAGGCACAATGGAGTAAAACAGCAAAGAGCAAAAACAGCAGTGTTAACAAAACAAATATAAAGAAAATAACCAACAGCTTGTCTACGATGGACACGTCTTAATCTTAAAATAGATTGATTATGAGAGGGTAATCCATTCCAAAAATGTCGGGGGAAATAAAAATAGAAACAGCACGGTCATTTAAGAAGATTTTAGAAAGAAAATAATTTCAGTGAATATTTTGCATCATTGGAGAAAGATAGGAGGTTTACTTTCGAATGATCAATATTGTAAAAATGAAATATTACAAAGAAATAGAGTACATCAGAAATGCTGCAGTCATTTTAACATAACCACATCACATTCAATGAACTAAGAAAAGTCTGAATTCGTTTTGAATCATATCCAATTTAAGAAATACAAAATAGACCTTATGCATTGACGTCACCAAGCCGCCATCTTATTAGAGGTAAACTGATGATGAAAACGCGCTGAATGGAAACGCGCTGATTTGTACGCGCGGCGCACAGAACTGGCCAATGAACATCTTCCTTTTGACCTCTAGGTGAGGGCGCCCTACTCAAATGACGTCATATGCATAAGGTCTATAGGACGATTAAGGGTCCCATGGTAATACACCACAAGGGAAACGGAAACTTAAGAATGACAGAATGATGTCACAGTTAAGCAATTCTTTTTCATGATAAAACTTGTAAGTGCATAAGTTATTTTCACGTACAGTGTAAACTATCAAAAAATGACCACCATCTTAAACATGACTTTGTCCACAAAAGATACATTAACGTAAACAGTGAAATTTTTAAAAGGGAAAGATCTGTAAAAAATACTAAATAAACTCTATGATTGCACCTTATAATAGCAATACAACTTTAAAGTGGGCCAATAAGTTACAGGAACCAGTCTGGTGAAAATTAAGAAGTACACATAGACAGAGAACCCCCCCCCCCCACCCCCCCACCCTCTCCATCACCCACCCCACGCGCTCGTACGTTTCGAATTTACTCAAAAAGTAGGGGAAATGGCAAGAAAACGTTTAAAAAACAACCCACATTTCAAAGATCACTCTCAAGGCATATCACACTAATTGCTTCTGGATCACAATGCTTAATGACATGAAGCGTAGGTTGCAGGAAATACCACTGTAAATGCCCCCCCCCCCCCCCAAAAAAAACCAACAAACACACAAAAAACACACCAAAAACACAAAAAACAACAACAAACAAACAAACAAACAACCCAAACACACACAAAAACACAAAAAAATATCCCCACACAAAAACAGCGAAAAAAAAGCAAAAAAAAAAGCATCAATGTAAATGATTGAACTGATGCGAAACACGGGGGCAAGACCCCCGCGTTATAGACAATGACAAATTGACCAACCAGCATTAATTCTGATTCTGCCTCGCCAAATTCCACGTAAGCTGGAGAATTTTAGATCAATAAATATGCTTGGAAACATTTTACAAAAATTATTAATTAAGATATCACGGTGTGCAGGGGGTTTGCAAACGTACCATAGAAACCGATCAAAACATATTATTGTTGAGTTATAAGTAGAATAAAAACAACAACAACAAAAACATGACCACATTGGATTTAGTGTATACGCTTATTGATTGTCTTTTACTCCAATAAAATCTGTGTTTTATAGAGTCACATTCAACAAAATCAAAAGATTTTTTACAGTGATTTTTTATTTTTATATTCTCCTTTTAATTGAAAGCTAATGCATTATTAATGAAAAAAGTTGGGTTTAAAAAGACTGGGGGGAAAAGCTCGCATTTCTCGATAGAACTTGCAAAAGACGGGTGAATACTGAATTGAACATCGGCATGTAACATCTGCTTCATTTCTACACGGCGTTTTGTGGAACTGAACAGGTAATAAAATCAGACATTATGTCTGAAGCCGATGTTGACGTAGTAATGGAGAGGTAATTAACGTAGGTAATGGTGTGTATTCGGCGCAGATGAGAGAGCTTTCGAAATGTGCTGTTTTTTTGGTCAATAAACTAATGATCAATATTTGATGCTGCTTGCGTGTCGTTCGATACGAGATTCATGGCCAGGATTTTAGTTTAAATTGGTGGGATTTCTTTTAAATAGTTCTAACTGTATTTTGTACATCGGTTTTTGGTTATTAATCTGAAGAGCTAATGGTACGACAGTGTTCCTTTAATCGTATATTTAAGCTAGCCAGTTACCAAAATGGCTTTTGCCAAACTATACTACAAATATAATTAATTTGAAATATTTAGATGCTTGAACTTGTGAACGACTCGGGAAAATATTAGGCGTCAGTTCCAACTCTATGTCCATTATTAGCTTTTAGAAATGAGCATTGCTATTAACAATAACCAACGGAAGGTCTAGAAAGCTGAGCAAAGTATAAGCAATACTTATATTGGAAATTAAGACTGGGTGTAGGTGTTTTGCCCCAGCTGCACTCTAGCATTCAACATTAATCAATAAATGAGCGACTGCAAGAAAGTTGAAGTTGTTGATTAGTCTTCGCGGACCGTTCAAGGGGAGAGATTGCCCGGTCACCAGGCAACCTCGTTCTGGGCTGTGATGCCTCGTCGAAGCCCCAATTGTATACATATCAAAATCAATTGCAGTAATTGCAATCGTTTATTTATAGTTAAGTCCTTATTTTTTAAGCAAATGATGAATTAAAGGTTGCTTCAAAAAGTTCGTCAATGTGTAAACGTGTTTCTCAAGTAAACTCTGACGTCATGGGTTTCCTAAATTAATGCAGAAGCACTCCATACTTTATCTATTTCTCTGAAGAATTGTCTATATTTTTGTTTCCGATATTGTTCTATTATTAAGAACACTGTAGACAACCTAGGATCGGAGCCGTCCCGTCAGATAAAACAATTTACTTTTTTATACTTAGGATGAACCAATCTTATAGCTAAGAAAAGTGAGATACCACAATATAAATCATTATGATATTGACAATTCATCAAACCGATGAAACTTATAACCGTGTGAAATCGAGTACTGGTCAAACACTCAAGTTTCTCTACTAGATAGTTTGGATGATGTAGTCTTCAATGTGTATACAGAACCGGTACTCTTTTCATTGATAAAATTCCGTGAACTTCAATGTTTGTTTGTTTGGTTTCTTTTACAATAATTTTCAAGACGATAAAATGCAATTCTACAATGTGCCATCCGTGATAGCAGAAGGAGTACATTGCGACCCGTCTTAGCACTAGTCTTGAACAAAAGATGAACAACTCCGTCTTCTGCTCCTACTTGACACCATTCCAAACAATTTAAAGGTAGCTTTTAGAAACCGAAGATACCGACCATTTTGGTCATCGAAGTTGAAACACATTATAAAAAAGTGATTCCTTTGTGAAACGACTGCAAGCACACAACCCAAATTTGTCTTGGGGAAATTGATATCAACCGGTTTTACTGTGGCAATTATTAATAATTATTTGAATGACGTATTTTCAGACAAATTTCTGGCAGAAGTCTAGGGTGGTATCTCGTCGTGGAAATTTGAGTAAACGTTTGGTGTTAATTAAATGATCCATAATAAACAAGCTGAACGGTCAGCTGAAAACATAAAATATATATCAAACAGAATTGATGATTAACTGTTATTTTCCCCCTTTGAAAGAGATGGAGTAGTCTCTTATGAGTTGTTACACAGAAATCTGTAACTAGAGAAAGAAGCCCAGAGAAGACAGGAAACATGACCGCATGCCTGCGGATAGAATGAGCAGCTGTCGCTATTCTGGTATAGCTTTGATGAAATTGGCCGGTCATTAGCTCTAGATTCTGAACCAAATCCATTCATTGCAGTAGAGGACGGGGACACATTTTGTGTACTCTTTTACTCATCAATTTGCAATAAGTTCTGGTCATTAAAGATTGGACAAGCTAAGTAAAAATGCTAAATAAGCTAAATAACAAAAGCCTATATCAGCCTCATGAGACAAGCATGCGTATATGCATAGAAATGTCGTACATCATTTTTTAAAAGGGCGATGAGTTTAGAGGAAGGTGACAATTTCAACCCGACCTGATTTTTTTTCTTCAAAATGCCAATAGCATCGGTAAAATTATACTCGTCAGTATGACGTATTTCCAAATGGACGCTTTGTCATCGTTTTCCAAATTGACAGCTCAATATGGAAGTTATATTTAATTTCTGGTTTATTGCTTTTCTTTCCAAAATGTACCCTGTTTTTTAAACAAATTATTTAAGTCAAAGTGAAAAAAATGAAACAGAGGCATTGAAATCCAACACTTTCGGTGTTCGTATTATTTTTGAACAGTAAAACAAAACTCACTAGGGAGTTTAACATAAAGCCATGGGTGCCGCTTTGGACAATTTCACTCGAGAAGAATCGACAAACTCCAAGTCTCCAGAGGAAATTTAACCTTTGAAATAAATTGAAGAAATCGAAGGACCTGGCTAAAAATAGCCTGACATCTTATCAAATCAATTTACACAGGTACTACACATGAACAGTTTCTCAGTTGCATTTTTTCAATAGTTGTCTATGGTACAAGTATATTTTTTTTTCAAAGGACGTGGGTTGGTATGGTTTGGGGGTTTTTTTACGAAGGAAAAGAAATCAAGTTCTCGGCAATCAGTGCTCTAAATAGTTTAATTTATTGGTACCCATAAATTACAAAATATGGCCGTGCGACAAAAAGTACATGTTCATACAACGCGTTAAGTAACACACATAAAAACACAATAAACTGGACATAACCTTTGTACTTTGTCACAGTGAGGGAGAGTACCGTAAAACATGGCACCATAACAAAATGGTATCTTCAACGAACCCGAATCGTGTTTACCTTGACAAGGGGACCTCGTAAAACAAGTCCAAACGAAATACCGGTAATGTAAAACAAAAGTAACTCAAAATATGGCAGCTATCAGATTAAAATGTTATAGGTCATATCATGAATCTACACGCCCGACAAAATCTATACCATCCCCTCCCACATACAGGCGATATCGACTCTCAATTGCGCAGTCTGCCCTCCTGGGGATACGAACAACATTGTTGGGCGAGCGGGGAGACTGTGGGAGTGTAGTTTTTGTGTCAAAATGTTCCAACCATTTTGGCCGGGATTGTCTGCATTTTCTCTTATCTGAAAAGTCTTGATTGGTTTTGGACACAGGGATCGGGGGACTAGGGAGTGTATTTATTATTGTATTGCAGTCCCAACCATTTCGGCCGGGATTGCAGCCTTAGAACAGTGTAAGCCTCGGGGGAAAAAGTAGGCATACCTCGTCAAACAAATTCAAACGGAATATGTTTTCCACAAAAAAACAAACAAACAAAAATCTACAGTAATACAATCTCTTCAAATAAATGTTATTTGAAAATCAGCGAGCAACAGAGATTGCTTAATCCTCGACGATCCGATCACACTGTGACAGTTTGCATCTACTATATTCTTTTCTGTTTTCATCCCTGTGGAGACATGTTGCTCTTTCCTTTGTCCCTGTACTTAAACATACCGTGCATATACTTCGTAAACAAAATTCCTTGTGAAGCACCGAAGTTTGTAGAATTCCCACAATGCATACCTAATTTGTTTTTCCATTTTTTTGTTTTGTCCTCGGTCTCCCTCCATAAGGTAGTTTATATATATATACCGTGGCAAAACAATTAAAGACTTAACTGTAACGTACACGGTGTCTTGACAAGCAAAATTACACAATTCGGAGTTTGTGTTTAGTGTGTGTCTCCCTGAATGCCAAACCAGTCCAGAAGGGCAGAGATCTCTCCCTCAAGCCCACAGGTCCGGAAACATGATTTATGCATAATGTGAACAACCACAGACCATCATTTTACTTCATCTTCACCGTGCTTTGCTAACCCACTCACGTTAGTCTGGTCCCGGGGATATGTCATATGAGCTCCCGTCTCCAATTATCTCTGAGCCCCGAGTTAATACTCGCCTTAGTCGAGTGAGGTTTTACTTTATGTAAATTCACAGGTCGCATTGGATTGTATGAAAATGCTTGGGGGAGTGAGGATGCAAACTGCATCAAATAGATTTAACCGCCTGATGGACTTATTAAAGGAATGTACAATCAATGCACACTTCATTTACTGCCTCGATTTTTAGAAAGTAAAGCAACCTCCAAAAGAAAATTGAGCTGTTGCTAACTACAATCTGAAACACATTTTCTTGTAATCGGCAACTTGACCTCCCTCTGTTCTTCGCTTAAACTGACGCATTGCTTTCGGATTGGGCGCCTTGGGCTATAAAAAGCGCTTGTTATGAAATAAACATGGCTGAATTTAAAAGTAGAATTGACCATAATAATCCACACAAATATCCCTCAAAAAGTTGTGGTTTTCCTGTTACTTTGTGAACTAACACGGTCCGCCTTTTTGTAGAAACAATTTTTGGACTCCTCAAAATTACGGACCGTGTTAATACACGAAGTAAAAGGAAAACCACACAATTCAGAGGGAATTTTGTGTGAATCATTATGTTCCAGACCTACTTGTATAAAAACATCTCCAAAAACATATTCATTTCATTACAAACGCTTTTACTGCTCAAAGCGCCAAATCCGAAGACAACTCGTCCCTTTAACAGCCGTATTCACAATTACACGAGGTTGATGTCTCTCGATCTAAACGATCTGTCTTTGTAGCAAGAAACTTCGGACGCACTTTAAAGAGAGTTATTAACAGACTGCTAATTATTCGCACGAAGGTAGAGGGATTTATACACGAAAATTGAAAACAAATCTTGAAGTAATTTTGTTCTTGTTTCCAATAATACAGTGGTATAACCTCAGATCAAAGGTTGCATACATGAACAACTTAAATAATAAATACTCTGTCATAAATATGCACGTTATACTCAATCTATTATTCATTGACTACAAACGTGCTGTATTTTTAGGCGCTTAATGCGTGAAACAATAACTAAAGAGGAGTCCATTAAAACAAGTTGTTTTTATTGGCTGTTTTCACATCATCGTTCTTGGTATTATATCTTTGACATTCAGAAAGATATTGAACTAAGTATATTAATTCAATTCACTTTATTTCCACATCAATACTTATATAATAGATGAATTGTTAACGGTAAATTATAGTGGACATGCGTTAGGCTACATGCGCATGAGAAAAGGGACCGAAAACAGAAAATCAGGAAAGATGTGTCCAAAAGCAGCTTTTGTCGGGTTGCCAGTCCACTCAGTATAGGTTTTCCGTGCTCAAATTATCCATTATGAGCTGGTAGACCTTCTTTTACAGGAGGTAAATAAAAAATAGATTATGTTTTTCTATTTATTGATTCTGACGTGCGGCCTATTGTTCGAAGAATCGAGGGGATACAAAACGGTCAAAAACATTTAAAATTCTTAGAAAAAACCCAATATCTGCTTATTCAGTTCAGCACAAAACCATTGCGCACTTCACAACAGTATTTCGTTTTCAACCTCCGTGGGTTAACAGTTAGTTTAATTTTATCCTTATACGATCTACACATTTCGGTAATATTAAAGAAAATGGAAATGTACTAAAACTTCCCCGTACAAAAATGTACAGACCGTTTTTCTATCCGATGTTTTGGATTTTGACAAATTTTGCCCCGGAAGGGTATTGTATGCAATGGGATATTTACACCATTTTGACAAGATGCTAGAGACTTTTTTTGTTCTCAACTCACATGAGAACTTGAGTACATCACAAAATTGAATTTGACATTTCCCTTGCTCTATTGAGGCTTGGGTGGAAAATATATATATCTGAAATACATCCGTGAATCATTCTATTTATTACAGACCAAATGCGATTATCAAAACCAGGAACGTGAGTGTGACTGGAGTAAGAGCATTTTGTAATCAAAGGCTTCCATTTTTACATGTGTAAAATGTATGCGTCCGAGTAACAGCCAGTCAGGCCAAGGATGAACACAGGTCGAGTGACGTAATAGGTTTTTGGTCAGTACAATTTGTTGAAACCTAATGATAATGACATACTGAGACTCCAAGGACCAAAATGTCTCCTTTTCATCGGATTTGTTCACTCAGTTGTATTCATGAGGCTTATTCTTTGTAGCCGACTTCAAGGACTCACCTAAAAGGTTTGAAGAGATCGATTCGTATCTGGGGTCGTGCAAACATTTCAATCCAAACACCGCAGCGTATTGAACATTAAGGTGTCGGCCATTGCATAAACGTGCATTTATGACACCCCAACGCCGAGTACATGACAACACTTCATGACTTGAATATTAATAATAATGTTTCTCTACCTTGATTTCCATACTGAATGACTTATTTGGTGAAATCTTGACAGCATGCAGTTAGAGGCCCCGTCGTTTATCAGGTCGATATAGACCACATCGGTGCAGTGTGGCGCGGGAGATGTAAAAAGGGTGTTAAACGATCGAAAGAGTACGGCGCACAACTCTCGATTGTCGTGTTCTGTATACATCCTGTTTCGTTTGACACCGAAGCCTCATTAGTTTGGGGTTACACTTTGGATTACAGATAGGGAACATGGAATGGTTTTGATTTTGAGATTTGAGATAAAATTACGAGATTTCACGAGGAGCACGGGTAAAAAGTGGAACATTAGCAGAAGGGGCTACATTAACGGGGTAACTTTTTCTCCCCATACAAAAAATACGTGCAATCAAACCGAGGCTGTTATGAAAATAGACTGGACTGTTTTAAGGTACGAATGATTTTTTGCGTAGGTGCACAGGGAACTCGACAACCGAAAACCGAACAGAAATGTTATCGCAAATAAAGCATCACTTGTCTCCCGTTCTCCTTTTATCGACGTGTCCAAAATAGTTTCCCTCTTGAACATTTCCCATTTTCCCAGTAGAACCTCTTCCCTCTTTGAATCCTCTTCTCCCTCGCTCTTCTCTTTTTCCTTGACTCGATATCAGTGTCTTATTTCTTCACCCGTATCTCTTCGCATCTATGATCCTCTGCTCCTGATGCTTTCTCGTCTTCCCATTTCCTTGTCTCGCTGGGCAAACCTACACCACTTTCCGTATTTGTGATCTCCCCCGATTGGCATTTCCATTCTCAGAGACGAGATGAAATCAGCTATAATTTATTCAAACTTTATCTTCTTGTTGGACCAGCCCGGGAGAGCCGAAGGGATGACTATAGCTTTCATAGGAGTGACTAGCCGTCAAAAGGTCACTTCTGTGATGTGGACTCCGGGTTTAGTTTGATACAACAATTGGCTTAAGAGTAATTGAGAATGGACCTGCCGAGCCATAAGCAGATGAGAAGGTCACCGGGTCTGCTTTGCTGACGAAGGAGACGACCATGACGGTGTTCACGTTGTCATTTTTGTTGGAATATGACAAAAGTATGATACAAATGAATATGACGACGACGACGGAAATAATAATCATGACGGTGATTATTATCAATGACATCATCACCATATTATTATCATTCAATTCGGTTCAATTCAATGTAACTTATTTCCGTACTCACAATAAAAAAAGACGAATTCGTTTGGACAAAAATATAATACTACATTACAAGCAAAGAGTAAAAAATGACCAATGATAATGATACTGAAAAAAGGTAACAAGGAGGCTGTTCAAATAAGCCGAGGCTTGTGGGAACAGCCCTAGACATAACACAAAAACAATAAGCAAAGACAACGTGATGTAACAAAACAAAACACAAAACGACGGGAGAGAATGCAAAATGTATTATGACGATAATAATGATGAGATGGTATTCGCCATAATCTATTCAAACTTTTTGTTCTCGTTGAACCAGCCTGGGCTGCAGGAGATGACCAGAGCTGTCATCCCCATCATCGTCATCATAATCATAATCAACATAGTCATGAAGGTAATAATGACGAGTCCCGTTTTTCTACATAATTAGAGAAATTTGTATACGTCCGCATACGCTGGCTAAAACGTCAAGGTGTGACAGGGCCTTGAGAAAGAACAACGTACAAATTAATCGGTCTGAAGGAGCTTCAGACCAAACGTGTCATAACGCGATGTCCGTTGAAATATTGGCCTCTTAAACACCCATGGACAAATGCAAAAACCAAAGTGCATTGAAGATAATGGGTCATGGTTGTTCCATATGGTTCGTAATCATTATGTTACGCTGAGCGAAAGCAGGGGGGGGGGGGGGGCTGCGTGTAAGATATGCCTACGTCAGAGTCCATTTTTTACCCCCAAGTGCACAACCATCCCGGAGTATACAGAATTGCGCAGGGGCATACTTGAACGGCTCAAACTGGCGGTACAAAAAGCGACAGTCTCTGCCGTTGCTAGGAAGACTCGTGTTTTAATGAAGTCTCTGTGAAATTGGAATTGGCGGGAAAATATTTTCACTGGATAAAGTCTGGCAACGAGCAAGAAAATTGGCCTTCTCCAAAACGAGCAGATCGAGAGTATGGGTTCTGAAATACTAATTTATTTTCTCTCCAGTAGTCGACATTTGCGTTTGACACACATTATCTTCCGGCAAGACATTTTCACATTTTTAGTTAATGGCAAAATATAGGTCCCCCTTTTTAGCTAAAAAATTGGGGTGACATGTTTCGGGTCGCTCATTAAAAGAAACGTTGAAATTTAAGAAAACATTTACTTCCCGATTGACGATTGCAACAAAATTAAACCAAAAGGCATTAAAACAACTCTGTCTAGTGTTTTTGGTTGTTGTTGTTGTTTTTGTTTTTTGTTTTTGTTCGTTTGTTTTTCTTCTGCTTCTTCTTCTTCTCATTTTTTGTTTTTGTCTTTTTTTTTGGGGGGGGGCGAAATTTCGTGTGAGGTTACAAATATTGCAAATGCCAATACAACATATTTTAGAATATGGATTTCATTTCAGCTTATGAACAAACTAATCAGATGCATCTTCAGGGGTTAAACGGGAATCAGTGAAAACTGAGTCTGAACATTAATTGGTTAAACCAAAACATATTATGTGTTCATTCAAAGGACACAAATAAGATTGTTGACACACATACAAATACACTAATTTGTTTACTATATTATAATAAATCCGTCAGTAAAAACCAATATTAACCACAAATTTGTCATGACTGGTAAGAGAATTCTAAGCAGCATAAACCTACTAAATGAACAAACAAATGTCGAAAAAGAGTACACTGGTTTCAATGATGAGATGTTATTCGTGTGGCATTTATTATACTCAACAAGAAAGCTATACATCGAATACGAATGCAACGTACACAATGCCCCCAATATCGAGCACCAAATGACTGAACACGACGAACAACGACGTGCCATTATGTTTAGTCAAAGGACCTAGTCCCGAGACCCACTAAAAATATTGTTTTTGGTTTATGGTAGTTCTCCTCTCCAATCATTTTGTGATTAAAGCTCAAAGTCGTCACGCAACAACGAGTTCGTTGTTTTTCTGTCTCATTCACGACCCCCACCCCCCCCCCCACCCCCACCCCCACCCCCAGCCGATTGTAAAAAGGCCTGCAGTTTACCTCCTCGTGTAGTTAATTAACCAGTCGATCCGTTACATGGTACGTCACGATAACTAGCAGAGCGAGTCACTGACGCAGAATGTGAAAGTCTTGGTTTGTTGGTCAACACTAATAAATCTCATCGTCTGTTTAGACTGCAGAACAACTCCATTCTGGGACTGTCTTTGAATGTGTGAATGCATGGGATATTAAAATGTCACTTCAAAAATGTGTTGTTGATTCGATAAATCGAAATTCCTCCATGCTGTTTTCACAGAATGATAAGCAGTCCCACTTTTACCCGAATGGTATAAACTACAGCATAATACAATGGTATAAGAAGATTTTCGAAAGCTTACAAAGAAGTGTAATTTTCCAAAACCGAGATGTCGATATTTTTTCAACTCGTAACGAAAAGTACAATATGCTGATAATTTGTTATCAATTTTTATGACGTTTTGTCGAAGCTTGTCAGGCCTATCTTCAATAAAATGCGAGTGCAAATAACATGACTATTACTTTAGTGACTATTACTCAATGACCCATTGACTTTTGTTTTAATTGAAACATAATCCAAATATAATTTCACAGTTATAACTGTGATCGTTACACAAAGAGTCATCCGTAGATTTTGAGAACAGCCAATGTGTCTGAAACACCAAATTTATGTAATGACTATTGTATGCTTCGCTCATGTTTAGAAATTGATGTATTGTCAATTTGATGACGAATACCGGGTAGTAAACATCAACAGGGCTACTTGCTTACGTCAACGATTCGTGTTGTCACGGTTACTGCAAAGGAAAATTAATTGTAGCATTGTTACCAGTGCTGTGCGTACGTGAGTGAGTGTATTAAGTTGAAAGTGACCATGTCGTAGGTCTCTTCTGTGCCATCGCACAAATATAATTAACGGACATAATGATATTCTAAGATCGATTTACTCATCTAGACTGACTCTCCTGCTGTACTCTGGAGCTGAGACTATTTCATACACTAAAATACTCAAATTAGTTTTTGTTTTTTTTTATATATATAGGGGGCCTACATATAAAAAAGTAAAGCGGACAAAAATCAAAATTGACAAAAAGAAAAACGTCTCTTCTCAAAAGAAGAATTTCTCCTCAGTAACAGATGCATGCTCACTTAAGGAACTCCCACTTTGCACTCTATTTTAAGAAGCACGTTTCAACGCAGACCTGAGACGTTTTTCCTTTGATTTAAAGTGACATTCGAGACATTAAAATAAAAAACTGAGGATTTAAGTTTTGATGGACTTAACTAAACAGAACGTTCACAAATCACAATAATATAAACATATGGTATCACAGATTGTGCTTGTCAGAACAGATAACAATCCTCTCGTATTTGACATTATTTTAAAGGGATGGTGTACAACTATGGTCGTAGGACTGCGAAATCACACTCTTTATTTACTGGGTTTTTTACGAGGTAAAATTCGACGCCATCATCTAAAAATTTGGAAAAAATACTGATGTGCTTTCTATTCTTTATCGTTTCAATGATAAACTGTAGATCTTTGCAAGGAAAGAGAACAATATCTAATTAATATATACAATTTTTCTTATAAATGAAGTCATGAAGATGACATGTTTATATCTTTTGATTCTTGGTTAACTTTTTGTAGATTAACAACATTGTACTCATTAGATTGCACCAGTTTTCATGTAGTTGTGTTACGTGCATCAACACTTCATGAAAACGCTCCCCAAAACGACCTGAACAAGGAATTTTGTAGTTTCAGGCTCGACTTCAAACTACATTGAAGCACTGCATCACTTTACTTGTCTCTCTCATTGGAAATTCATTCATGCATTATTCATGATTATGTTTTTCTCTATCTCTTTGTGTGTATGTAAATGTGTGACATTACAGGTACTTGGCAACGAAAATCTTCACCATTTTGTACATAAGCGCAGTCCATCGCATCGACGACGACGCAGCACTGAACACTTGGAGACGCTTGAAGCCGAGCCTATGGTAAGCCTTTTAACCAGTGCATGAATCATTGTCCTGTGGCTACGGATACTGCTATGGCTTATGTAGCTATCAACAGCTAAATAGCTAAATAGCGAGGCAATGCCCGAGCCACACTGTAAAACAGAATTCCAGTACTTTTAACACGGTGATTTATCTACTATAGTAGCAGCATGGGGAGCCAAAACACTT